>OZ023170.1:25933566-26125462 GCA_963678695.2 Diplodus puntazzo
ACCTGGAACATGTATGAGTGTCTCTCTGGTCTGGTTGGTGCTGTTCTGTTGGACTCTACAGGTGAAGCTGTTGCTGTGTCTCTTCTCCACAGTCACTCTGCTGCTGACAGTATAGAGGTCATCAGGACCTCTGACTGTCTCTGTAGGTCCAGCAGAGAGGAGGTTTCCCTCACCGTCCAGCCAGAACACCTCAGGTTCTGGATACCAGCCCGTAGAGTTACATTGTAGAACCAGTCCACAGATGGCTTCATCAATTCCCGTTAAAGTTATGACCGGTCTGGAGACAACATTTGAACCTGAAGAAAAGTAAATATTTAAAAAAGTAATGTCGACAATCCTGAGTTTTGATCTTTAAATGGAACTGAATCATAAAGATGCTATATGAATGTACTTGTCTTGGCTTTTAGTGTTTAAATTATGTTAAACCTTCTGAGTTTAAGAAAACCACAGTGAACACATATGCACTCACCAACAACTAGTTGAATAGAAGTTTGCCTTTCCAGTGCTGGAATGAAACATCTGTACTCTCCTTCATCAGTAAACTTCACTTTTGAGAGTTTCAATGAAATGTTTCCCATCGCCAGCTCATCGATGAACAGCGATGTTCTTCCCTCAAAGGATTTCTGCTTTTTACCCTCGAGTTCCTGACCAGAACGCCACACAAACACAAATCTGGGGCTCAGGTCAGGTCTCGTCCACTCCAGCGTCAAACCAGACGCATCTTCCTCAGGTTTCATCAGACATGGTAAAATGATGTCATCACCCAGTGCCGCTACGATTGGCCGAGATGAGCCAATTAGCTGAGCTTCACCTGGACAGCAGGATAATGATATCTAACTGACATTTAAAATATATGCAAAATTTAAACTAGGTGTTGGAAAAAAGTTAAATGAAATAAAACTTAGACAAAAAAATACAAACTCAGTTGAAATAAATGACAATATAAGATTTTAGTCAAATCACACCTTAATCACACCTATCATAAAGAGGGATTCATGCATCCATCCATTTTTCAAACAATAACTACAAAACAAAAGCTTTACAAAACAAAATATTAACAGACACAAGCAACTAACACTGTACATTGCTGTACAAAGCTGTCCATTTAGGGAGGTTTAGCCTTCTCAAACATGCATTACCCGCTGACCATTTTGGGACAATTTCTTGTTATTGATGGTAGACAGTTGAGAAATGTCACTCCATAGCAATAACTTGTTAGTGAGTAACATTACATAAGAGTGGCCAGTTAGGACCGTATTTGTGGTTGTGGAGTTACCTTTACAGAAGAGTGTCAGATGAAGATGGAAAACCAAAACACTGAAGGTTGTGAAATGAGATTTACGGCGCTTTCCATCTTTGTGGAACAGCACCATATAGCTCTGAAAATCAACAGAAACCGGTGAGAGCGGCTTTAAATCACAACATGAAAGGATCTTGAATCAGTCTGTATGCAAAATGTGGGCCAAAATTCAAGTAATTACATAGGAGTTACATTTTCTATTTTACTATGTATACCCTGCTTGTGTTTGTCAAATGCTAAGTGTCTATGTACTGAACTTCACATGCTGCAGGTGCCAGCAAATCTTCAAAACCATCAACTGCACTAACCTGCTAAGTGAAATTCCACCAGTATCATATCCTCTGCAACTTATTCATTGATTCAAACAAATACGACACCTTTGAGAACCCCTTCACATTCCTTCATTCTCACTTCTGTGACGACAATTCTTCTACAAATATTGACAACGTGCTGTGGCATTACAGTATACTTTCACTTTTGACCCATAGTTTGCACCCTTGTGTATGTCCTTCTTCACTTATGTAGCTTCCCATATTTCTTTGATATGTTTGGTATGCTAGAACCCTTTTCATGTTACGAAGACTAATATGTCCAGTACATTACTATAATCATAATACATACTCTACATCAGAGTAAATGTAATCAGTTTGGTTATTAAACAGGTGTCCCGTAACTTAAGATTCACAAAATCCAATAACATTTCATGGCTGTTAGAAAAAAGGACATTTTTCTGATTTATTTGCGATTGAATTATAAAGTTCACATACTTGTTGAATGTTGCGTGCTGCGTCGCCTCCTCTGAATGTGTGGCAGAGGTCTGTTAATCATTAACAGGCTACTGACCTTTACTTTGACTGATGTATGAAAAGCGCCAAACAGTTTTATTTCATTCGTTTCATCAGCTCTGATTTGCACAACATATTATTTTCAGTGTGAAAATGTTTCTGCAGCAGGACACATGTCTTATTTGATCAGCATCAAACCATTAAAACAACATTAATACATAGAACTTCTGGTTATGCAAAATAACTCATAGCTTAGCTGAGTGTCTCTAAACTTTGGCCTCAGCTGCCAGCTGCAATCAGTTGTAAAGTAATACACAGCAATCAAATCTGTCACTTACTATTCACAATGTTTCTTTGTTGTGGCAACTAAGAAAAAGCAAAGGTCTATTGAGACAGATGACAGACCTGTGATTTTACTGCAGAGGCAGTGTAGAACTTCTCATTTCCAAAAGTGCTCATTGCGTTAGATATAATTTAGCTGTTTCTGCGCTGCACATTTTTGTACAGCTCAGCTATAGTTTCAACAGTTTCGACTATATTTGTATGGCCTTCTTCAGTGAATGGAACTTGACCGAAGTACAGAACTTAACAACAGATGTCAGAGAGTGACACATTATGAATACTGTTGAACTATTAGTCTGGAATGTTCCTATCGAGATTCATAATCTCTTTTACAAGGGAGTCCTGGCCAAGACAGCAGTATCAAGCAATCAGCAAATTATGAATTTATTTTACTTTTATTGCATTTGTATGTTGTGTTTGCTCCAGAACAATATTAGAAACTTACAAATGTACACTTAAATAAATGTAATAGCCATGTACACTTGCACTGTCAAGCTTTAAAGTGAATGCAAAATCAAAAATAGGAGATTTTATATAAAAGATTAGATAGTTAAAGGATTCGATGGATTTAAATATATGTATAAGTGTATATATATATATATATATATATATATATATATATATATATATATATATAGAGAGAGAGAGAGAGAGAGAGAGAGAGACAGAGAGAGAGAGGGCAGAGTTATTGTCATTACACACACACACACAGACACACATTGCTGAAAAGACGCGGTGCACATTAACTCGGCTGTTTGGAGTCAGCAGCTCAATAAAGGGGTTGAAGTCCATTCTCTAGATAACATTATTTTCTCCGGCGCAGTGCAACATGGAACAGGTATGCACGCTTTTCTGAATTCGGTTTAAAGTTAGGGTAAGAATACATTGACCATTTGCGAAAGGTTTTTTTCTCTTCTTTGTTTTCCTGTTTTCTCTTACAGCATGATTTTAATTGCAATGTACCACAGACAGGAGTATATCTTTAAAACTCTGATGATGTAAACTGTTTGGTATCTGAAGGGTAGAAACAAATATACGGTGTCAAATAAACAAGTCACGGTGAAAGAATAATATCCCTTTCTCTATATTTTATGTGCTTGATGCTAGAACAGTAAAGGGGTTTTACACTGAAAGGTGGCAATAATGTGGACAGTAATGTGGTACAGATACTATAGCCTTTAAAACTACAGAGAGCAGTGCTGTTGATTTATGGAACTACTAAAAGAAAAGCCGTTCCTTCAAGGCCTCAACATTGAAAATACAATTTAGAATGAAGGTTCAAATGTAGTTGGCTATGTACCATTTTGCAGCCACTGACAGGAAAATATCTTCTAACTCTTAGCAAGAAGTGTAAGTTGAAAAGCTATGACAGTTTCATGAGAGCAACATTGATTACGATCAACATCAGGTATCAGATCATGTGTTCGGCTATAAAACCTATTGATTATTTTTAAATGATATCAAAGTTCTGTGTACCAAATTTTGTCATTTGTGTGTATGATTTTAACTAATGTCCGTCCCACAATTGTTGTTTTTTGGTTTATCAGTGTCCATCAGCATGAGACTGAAAGAAAGACCAGCAGGGAGAGCCGGTCATCATGTCACATGTTGGATGATTTAGCTCGGACGATTGATGAACACCTTAAAGGTACAGTACACTCATTATCTTTACAATCTTTGTCAAGAGTTTTTTTTTTTTCAAATGCCATAAAAAGATCTATCTCGGAATTGTACCTGTAATAGTGTTGACAATTGAACTATAAGACATTATGATTAACTTTATATAAGTCAGCTAATATGTGGAAGTGGAACCCTTTCACTGAGTTTGAAACTCAAACAGTCCAACCGCCAGAATAAATGTTGGCAATCTTCTTTTCTGTAAACTACTGATCCGTTCACATCTGTGTGCATCATATGTACCACATTAATATCTCAACAAAACCTGTCATGTCACATGTACATTGCATATTTACAACCTAACTCATGTCTAGAGATGGAGGGGGTGGTGTTGGACTTACAGGACACAAGACCGACAGGCCAATGATGTTATGTTGTAACAGTGCTGTGCTTCTGATCCGGTTAGGTTTAGGCCCAAAGACCACTTGGTGAGGGTTAGGAAGAGATTGTGTTTTGACTTGAAATACCTACTTTTCTTGCATCAGACACTTTTGGTTCCATCACCTGTGAGTTTAATTATGTTGTATGACTACTGTTGATAAAAAGCATGACCCTGCCGTATGGTTAATTATGTTGTACACTTGGTTTTATTTCAGCATGCCGCTCTCCACGATGAATCACCTGAAGCTTCTACCCTTCACTGCTCTGGTTTTCTACCACACTGTCGTCCTCCTCCTGATGTTAACTCCCTCCTGTGGAGGTGCGCTGCACAAAAACACATCAGCAACATCTTAGTGTGTTTAAAGATAAAGGATAATAATTATAGTTTGAGATCAAATATAGAAGAAAAGCTACCAGGCCATCCTGGCCAGAAGAGTTTAGGCTGTGCAGCTTATTTCAACCCTTATTTCTGTTATTTTTAAGCAGCGACTTCTAGTAGTTGTGCTAATAATGGAGGGCCCAACGGAGGAAGTCTGGTGACGTGTTTTAAAGGGTAACAATTAGTACAGCCAGTACAGGTTGCAACCTAACAATAAAGTACATACAGAGCGTAATAAGCTGCTTGAACAGTTGACTGATACGGTACTCTCCAATAGTGATATGTGTCATTTTGGGAGTCACTGGCTTGTCCGTCGTTTTAGGTACGAGGATGTGTTGTCAGGAATTCTGTTTTTTCTTTCAGGGGAGTCTCAGGTGATTGGTCCAGTTCATCCGATAGTGGCATTAGTTGGTGGAGACATAATTCTCCCATGTCACCTTGAACCTGCCATGGATGCCTCTGAATTGACCGTAGAGTGGACGAGACCCGACCTGGACCCCAGATTTGTCCATGTGTGGCGTGACGGACTGGAACTGGAGAATAAAAAGCATCAGTTATACAAGGGAAGAACGTTCCTGTTCACTGATGAACTGAAGCATGGAAACATTTCACTGAACATATCCGATGTGAGAATATCAGACAAGGGAACATACAGATGCTTCATTCCTGGACTGAGTCCACCATCTTTAGTTGAGCTTGTAGTTGGTAAGTGCCCATAACACCTCGTACTGAATGTTAACACACAGATCCTTCAAGGATATTGATTCATTAATCATCAGCCTCTGTTTTTTTTATTTTGAAGGTCCAGTATAGGATTTAGTGACATGAGATTGTAGTGTTGTTTTACTTTATAAGTAGTAATTTCATCCTTATTGTAGATAAAAATATATAAATGTGTGTAGTTTTTTATTCAGACTCCTTCAGTATTCTGACACAACCTCAAATCTCTGCTGTTTGCTGACACAAACATACAAGTGTGTCAAAAATAACACATCAGGCGGTGTTTTTATTTGACTTATCACTGAACCTTTATCCAAAATCATTTCTCATCTCTCCCATCATCAGGTTCTGTCTCCTCACCCGTCATTAAGATGAATAACAACACCAGAGGAGTTCTACAGTGTAACTCTACAGGCTGGTATCCAGAACCTGAGGTGTTCTGGCTGGACGGTGAGGGAAACCTCCTCTCTGCTGGACCTACAGAGACAGTCAGAGGTCCTGATGACCTCTATACTGTCAGCAGCAGAGTGACTGTGGAGAAGAGACACAGCAACAGCTTCACCTGTAGAGTCCAACAGAACAGCACCAACCAGACCAGAGAGGCAAAGATACATGTTCCAGGTAGGAATCATTATTTTTTACGACGTGTTCATTGTATAAGTTTCAAAAAACTGAGGTCTAGTTTTGTATTATTACCATGTTATCTGTTTTTTTTTCTCATTCCAGATGATTTCTTTGTGGTCCGGTCCGGTTCTGTTCCCATCATTACTGGTTTGGCTGTTTGCATCGTGTTTATTTCTGCTGCAGTCTTTGTTGTGTGGAAATGGAGACAAAAGAAAAATAGTGAGTCTGTTTTTCTCCTTTCTCATTTTTCTACTTTGCACTTTTGCATCTTAAGTCCTACTTCTTAACTCTTTTTTCTCTGTTCACTCATCTAACATCATGAAAATACATGAAAATAGTAGATGATAGATAAAACCGAGATAAAACAATGTGTATCCTGTTCACAGAGACAAAGGTGGACCCTGAAGACAATAAACAGGAGGAAGAAAAGAAGAAGAAGGAATCAAGTGATGAACCTGAACATCAGCATCTTATGGGAGGTGGAAGAAACGTGAAAGAAGAAGCAACAATTCATCAAGACGAAGGAGGAGAGAACAAGACTTTAACAGCAGTTAAAAACTCAGAGGAAATACCTTTGGAAGACTTACAGAAGAGAGAAAATGGACAGAAATACAGTGAAGGGACAGAAACAACACATGAAGGAAACCAGCCAGAAATCAGTGTGGAGAAAAATGCTTCAGAGAAACAGGAGGATAACAAGCTGCCATCAGAAAGAGTGCAGAGAATAGAACAGCTTGTGAATCCTCCACAGGACACAAAACCTAAAAGTCACAACAGGGAGGTAATTAAAGACACAGACATGTTGAATAATAAAAAGATTGTTTCAGCAAACAGAGAAAAATTCAGTGGTCAGAGTGATGAGAGTGAAAAGAAACCTCAGGCTGAGTCACAGCGAGCTCAGGGAACAAAACAGAGAGACACCAGTGTGTTAACTGTTGCACGTGGACAGTTTTCAAGATTTTAATTTCTCCTGAGGAGAACTGATTAATGTATTCACTGTGTTCACTTTACAGCTGTGTTGCTCAGGGGTCATATCCAATATTATGTTGTTCTTACTGTTTTGGTATTAAAGGTCACTGCATCACTTTGTATAATGAAGAAAATGTGTAAATCTGATGATTATCAAGTAAAATCTGAAGTAATAAATAGTAATTAATTTTGTCAAAAATGCTATTTTTATTGAAGATCTTAAGTTCAACAGATGTGAACTGTCAGGTAATCAGTCAGGTGAGGTTTCCATTTTGGCCTAGATTATTTTTTTTTTAGCACCTTAAAAAGCCAAATAGATCAGCTGTCAGTAGTTGTTGTATGTACTGTAAATAAAGGATCAGACAACACTGACTTGTAATGGACAGAGATTTCATTAGATCTAGGTCACAGGTCATCAGGAGATATTGGGTTCACCTGTGATGTTCTGCCTCAGCTGACTGCAGTCAGTCACCTTTCAGACTATGTAAGAGGGCTGCAGTTCCCCTGCTCAGCTGGTTTAATGTCTCCTGGGAGTCGACACCATCGGTTGGCTTTCTGTTTGAGTGAAAATCTGAGTTGAGTGTGTTTGTGATTCTTCTTTTGGACAGTTTCCATATATTTTGTACCCCCCTTGTCTAGTGACTCCCACTACACCTTTTGGTCCAATCCTTCTGTTTGTCAAAACACCTTATAGACACCGAGCAACCGATTTGCTTTAACACTCTTTGTGATTGGTACATTGTTGTGTTAGTTTCCCAGCCTGCCACCCCTGTACTCCAGGTTTTTCTTTCTGAGGAAACATAATACTGGATAACTTATCATCTGTGATGATTATGCAGGGCGTTATGAAGTATTCAGGAGCTTCTTTTTGTCATTTTTTTTTATTTCTATTGTGGTCTTACATACCAAGAAGATTATTTACAGGTTCGAACGTGGCATTCAACAAGATGATGTCATGCAGAGTAAAATGTTGTCACACAGACAACAAATAAATATGGCTGATGTGCCTGAAGAGTTGTTTTGTGTTTCTCTGTTTGTATAGATCAATTTTATGTTATTTTTGCATTACTTGTTTATTAAAAATTGCAACCTCATATTAACAGAGTCACAGTAGTACATGACAAACACACAAATATAATAAATGAATACATGAATGGAAAGGTCAACAGAACAGAAACACCTGTGATTATAAAGCAGTTCAGCAGCAGCAACACTTATCATGATCTCAGTGCTGAAATATTTATATTGATCAACAGTGACAGTGTCACCAAAAACTGAAAATCATGCTCATCATTAACGTCATGGCAGAACTGTTGTACTCAGCTGTATAAGATTATTATGTGTAGTTAATGTTAGTTAATGATCTGCAGGTGGTTGAATTGACCTGCACACTGTAGGTGACTCAAGCTGCAGTTCAAAGTCCAGCATTTCTCATCCAGTGTTACATATTTAAATACATCTTAGATACTTCTGTCACAGTGGTTCTTAGCAGGTGGGGTTCTAATGATCACTGTGTGCTACGTACATTGAAAGTTCATGAATAACAAATGTGTGTATTACCTATACGCAGGGGCGTCATCAGGGGGCGAAAGGTTAGGACGATTCCAAGGGCCCGGCACTGACAGGGGGCCCTTTGAGACATGGGCAACCTGTACAAGGGCCCAACTAGATTTTTTTTCATGGGGCCCAAAATCCCTGGCGGCGCCCCTGCCTATACGATAATGATTTATGTGTTATTGATATCAATATTAATGGATATGTGTCTGAATATAATCATTAAAACTTTTTTCAGACTTCTGCTGCCTCTGGTTTGTTATTGAGGAACAATTCCATTGACGCTCTCTGTAGTTATTTGTTAATTTCTGCAGGATGATGTTTTATTTGCTCGAGAGGCCACAGCAGCTACATAATGGTTGCATAATCATGAAGTAACGATGATCCATATTAGAACTTCTTATCATTATGTATTATCCTTTTTGTTCCCTCTTAATTAAACTACATTTGAGTGTTGCTGGTCAGCGACTTGATTGACTTGATGGCCATCAGCTGATCATTACATGTTTAAATAACTCTTTGTTTCTAACGTCACTCATCATCAGCAACTACAGAGTCTTCAAATCTTTATAGCTAATTGATATAAACATTCATAAGTTTGCAGAAAATGATTTGCTTTTAATATATGAAGAAAGAGTGCAAGACATACAGAGATCTTCAGGTTTATTTCATAAATGTCAAACAGTACAAGTGATTACTGAAGGATTAAGGTGGAGAAATGATCACACTTATAAAACATTGAAAGCTGGTAATAAAAAAAAAGAATCCAGGAATTTTAATATGAAGCTAAAAGCTAAAAAACGACAACACAGAAACAGATAACATTTCTTTTTGACAGAGCATTTTGAGTGTGTAACATCTCAACATCTTAAAGGAATGAAAAAATATAATAATGTTTTGATGATAATTAAAGTTCCAGCTCCTGATTTTCTTCTGAGATTGTTGCAGCTTTAAAACTGAAAAATGTGTTTCTTCAAAAACTCAAACCAGACAGATAAGATCCATTCCATCCATCCATGACATTCTTTCTATTATTGAGTCTATACAATTCACATACATATTTAGTGAAAACAACAACAAATAAAAGACATCATGACTAAAGAACATGACAGATTGGTGAATTTGTATTACTAATAATTTAAAAAAAAATCATCATTATGAATTCTACATTTTAAAGATTTCTCTCTTTCGATGCATAAAAAAAATCTATAATTTTATTTATCCGTACTTGATTTTACAGGTTTTTGAAATACAATGAAATATCAATAAAATTACAAAAGTCTATGAATTTATATAGTTAATGTAATATAACCTATAACTGTGAATGATCATATAAATACTGTTTCACAAAAAAAGTTATAATACAGATATAATTTTTTTGCAAACGTCGTTACTTCAGAAATATTTATTTTTTGATTTAATACATTTAATCGTTAATACTTCTAATTACATTGATACAGTTAGATAAAGTGGCAACAGGAAAAGAAGAATTGGTTTTGAAGTTTGCAATTGTTTGCTAATTGACAAATATCTTGCATAATTATGGTGGAAAAAAAAGTGGAATAAATGAATTTTATCAACAGTCTAGCAATGTATTTCACACATAATACATAAAAATCTACCTGACTGTGATACTGTGTTTTCATGAGATATTTTCTGTTCCTATTCCCTATTTATAGCCCTCTTTGTCTTTGTCCTTCTACCCTGACTGATGCTTCCTCTCCTCCAGCAGCACTGTAAACAGCTCTAAAGCTCCTTCTTTCTCTCTGTCCTGTTTCTTTTGTTCTGCAGGTTCTGATCTCTGTGTCCTCGTCTATCAGTGATGTGTTTCTACTTTTCTGCTGAAAATCACTCTTACCTCTAAACTGGTGATCCATCATGTGACTCTCTGTCTTTTTTCTCTTCACCACTCTCTCCATCCTCTGCTGAGTTCTGGTCTTTTGTTGTTGCATCGTCTCCTGATGTCTTATTCTTGTCTCCATCACTGCCCTCAGGACTCTCTGACTCTTTACCAGTTTGCTGCCCTGTCTTTGTTTCTGAATGTACTGAAGATGGAGATTCTGATTTATCACTCACAGAGTCTGTGTTTCCTTCAGGCTTTTTGCCGTCCTCTGCCTCGTTTTCACCTCTGCTGTCAGGACTTTTCTCTGACCCTTCACCAGTTTGCTGCCCTGTCTTTGTTTCTGGATTTGCTGAAGATGGAGATTTTGTTTTATCACTCTCAGACTCAGTGTCTTCATCAGATTGTCTCCCTTCTTCTTTCCTGTCTTCATACTTTGTTTGTCCTGCCGTCCGTGTCTGACCTGCTGTTACATTATCTGTAGATATTTCTGCCTCCTTGTTTCTATCATTTTGGTCCACAGAATTGTGTCTGTCTGTGTCTCTGAGCTGACCTGTTTGTTCGTCCACTGGAGACTGAGGTGTTGAGTTTTCTTTAGTAGATGTCTTATCCCCTCCACCTCCATCTTCAGCTTCAGTGTCTTCTGTTTTTTCCTCCAAACGCGGATGTGTCCCTTCTCCTGCTGGGGGTTGACCACCTTGTCTTCCTCCATCAGCTGGACTCTGACCTGCTGATTCAGTTTGTGTTGGCTCTTTATTTTCTTCCTTGTCAGGATCAGTCTTTCCTTCTCCACCCGCCCTGACCGGTTGTTGTCCTCCTTCCATCAGACCCTGATCTTCTGTTTCAGACTTTGTCCCCTCCTTTTGGTCTCCTGTGTCTTTACTCTTGTCTGGTTTCTCTCTGAGTGTTTCTGTCTCTTCTTGATCTGAACTACCTTCACTGACTGATTTAGTCTCTTTTTCTGTGTTGTCCACCTTGCTCTGATTCTTCAGTGATTCATATTTCTGTGGTTCCAGCAGGTGTTCCTGTTCTGAAGCTTCACTCCCTCCTGTTGTTTCTTCACCCACATGGTTTGTCTTGGAGTCTGTGTGCAGAAACACTCATTAGTTTAGTTTTGCTGTGAAAATGTAAAAATGAAGTAATCCTAAATATTTGTGATCTTTATAGATAAATAAAAAATACACATATTTACATTTACATTTGAAAGGGTGTATGAAACAAAATGTAGCACTCTGTTTTTATATGAGAGGTTCCCTGTTTAATCTATCTTGTGCACATGTATGTCACAGTACTGCAGCAACCAGCTGGTGTCAGTACAACCTGATCACCACTCTACATTTTGGTCTCGTCTCCCTCTGTTGGATAATATAATCCCAATCATAATGGCCTCATATAGAGAAGTAATATAGAAATACATAAACAAATAAATACAAAATCAATTAATTACATTTAATATTATCCAACTTATCCAACTCACTTAAAGGTAAGGAAGGTGATTCAGGAGGACGAGCTGATTGTTACATCTCTTTCCTTGGTTGCACATACTGTCACACTTTCTCTGGAAATGCCTTTCCTACCAAAATATCTTTTTAGTTAGGTTAAAGCTTGTGTTAGTAAGAGTGATTTTTGAGTCTCATTCCCAGCTAGTCAAATACTGATACTTTTGGATGGCAAATGATCTGAACTTCAAACCATTTGACAATTTGGGAAACCAAGTGATTCAGTATAACTATCTTACTAACAGGAGAAAAAAGATAATTCTTTCCGTTAAAATTACTAATATAATTCATGTACGTGACATCACTTATGGCAGTTATATATGTTCACTTGCTAACGTTAAAAACATAAATTAAAAACAAATCACTCTTGACTATCGCAAATACGATGTGAAGTCTGGTCTCCAGAGCGAAAGTCTTATTCAAACTCCACTCAACCACCGCAGCCATATCCTGGCTAGGATTTTCTTGCTCTATATATCATTATGGGAGTGGAAACTACAGCATCAAGTTAGCTTCAGGCTATTGATCAGGCTGCAGTATTTGACACATCAGGAATGAGAACATGCTTGATTGTCTTATTTCTAGACAAACTTACTTTACGTTTGTCTTGGTCATTGTCTGATTTAGTGTTTTTGTTGTTATAATGATGTTAAGATATGATGCTGTAACATCACATCACTGACTTACTGTTTCTCATCTGTTTTCGTTTCCAGACAAAAAAGCAACCTGCAAGGACTAACATGACGCAAATGAGTGCAACGATGATGGCAGCAACAGATGAACGAGAACCTGACGGCTCTTTGAAGAAATCATCTGAAACATTAAAACACAGAACAACATATTTATTTTAACTAGACCACGGCTGTGTGACACTCAACAGTTATCGTATCATACATAAAGAACTCAATTATACCTGGAACATGTATCTTTGCCTCTCTGATCTGGTTGATGTGGTTCTGTTGGACTCTACAGGTGAAGCTGTTGCTGTGTCTCTTCTCCACAGTCACTCTGCTGCTGACAGTATAGAGGTCATCAGGACCTCTGACTGTCTCTGTAGGTCCAGCAGAGAGGAGGTTTCCCTCACCGTCCAGCCAGAACACCTCAGGTTCTGGATACCAGCCTGTAGACTCACACTGTAGAACTCCACGACTGACGTTGGTTATCTCAATGAAAACGTCTGATGGTAAAAAAGAGAAAACCTAGACTGTAATAAGCATAATTAAATATGAGCACACTGAACAAAACTGTGCAGATGATGAGGAATCATTTTAAAAATTATGCTCAACATGTTTGCTGACTTACCAACAACGAGCTTAATGCTAGTATCTGTTCCAAATCCTGGAACGAAGCATCTGTAGGTTCCCTCATCAGAAAACGTCACTTTGGAGAGTTTCAGTGACACGTCTCCCCGTCTCAGTCCATCGATGGACACTGACGTTCTCCCCTTGTAGGATGAGTGTTGATCAAAAAGCCAGTCTTCACCATCACGCCTCACATGGACAAATCTGGGGTCCAGGTCTGGTCTCGCCCACTCCAGCATCGTGCTAACTGCATCCGTGGCAGGACTCACATGGCATGGCAGAGTGATGCTCTCACCGAGCAATGCTGATATCAGCTCAGAAGATTGACCATTCTCCTGACACTGACCTGAGGAAAACAATATGTTTTAGCATCTCATACTTTACCTAATCACCAGAATAAACACGGGCATTGTACGACCCTGCACAACATTCTGTTTCAATAGATTCAGTGTTTCTATTGTATGTTCTGACATCACAGTGCAGAGAATTCCTGCACTTTGCCTTTTTTTGTGTATTTCATATTCTTCAGATAGAAAGATATATTGATGATCATTAGATGATTGTCTTGCAATGTATAGGTTATTGCAGAATCGCTGTATCGTGATATCATCATTATCATTATCATGGCCAATGCATCGTTAATTGTATCGTATCCTGAGTTACTCTGTGATTCCCACCTCTTATGCTTTGAGTTTAAATGCTAATATCAATGTGCCAGCATGCTCACATGACAATTCAGATGCTAAGCACCATCTTAGCTAAGATTCTTAGATTGCTAACATCTACTGTGAAGTTCAAGTAAGGCTGATGCACATGAACCAAATCATCGGACAAATTCAGTTTTGGCCTGCTGATGGCGTTAGATGAAGTCACAGGGTCAGAGTTGATACAATTCATCCAGAGGTGTGTATGTCTGAACTGCAGTTCATGGTGTTACGACCCTAGAGGTCATATGTTTCTATTTGTCTGTTTTTAATATCCCTCTTTTACCTGTGTGAGTAAGAGTGTGTGTGTGAGAGATTGATTGCAGGTGTGTTTGAGTGGTTGCAGGTTGCCCCAGGGAGCTGATTGGCTGCTGCCTTGGAACCACAAGTTTAAAGGCCGGCTCCGCCCAGTTCCTAGGAGGCTCTCCTCTGCTGTCCCAGACTGCCAGCAATTGTGTGATTGTGGAAAATATATTTGTTAATAAAACTATTTAAAAACGCTCTTTGTTGCTGGTGGTGCTTGGAGGAAGAGGGGAGTCTCACACTTTTGTTGCGCCAGGGTTTACCCTAGGCCCTGGTCGTAACAATGGCAATCCTTCCACTAGCTGTTGCAAAATTTTACATGTCAGCCTCATGTTGATGCTCCTCATGTTTATTATACTGTGGGGACGGTGAATAAGTGTACAAGTGTTTGATCTTTCAATTAAATGTAATGTAGTCAGGGGACCACAGTCGTAAGGATTCATCCTTTGGGAACCATGAATATCAGCACCAAATGTCAGTGTCACTGTTTTTAGATTTTTCTCTCTGGATCTTATTTGTAGAACACTCAGCTAGCTGTCAGTGCTATTCCAGCACCTACGCTGTTAGCATGGCTAAAAATACAACAATAATTCAATATATTCAATTCAAATAATTTTCAATAAATAATTAACACATGCGTTGAGCTCTGGATTACAACCACATTGCAAAAGAACATCAGAGAGAACGACATCTGTGATCACCCTAATAAACTCTGCACAGCAACACAGGAAAGAGTTAATGATTAACCTGTAACCTTCCATTGTACTCTAATACAACCCAGACATTATCTGTTATCTAACTGACCTCCCAAAGTCAAACAAGCCGTATCAGGCAATAAACAAGTGGGATGTTTTCACTTTCATTTTCACCACTCAGCTTATCTGCGGTGAGAGTGTGGCGGTGAGGACGAACTGCAACAGGTGAGATCAATTCATTCAAGCGTCAGACTGTGCACAAAATTTCAACTCATATTTAAAAGGCTTTATACTTTTTTCATACATAGAGTGATAGCTATTACATCATTTGTCCACGATCAGTTCCACAACAATGACCTTTCATCATAATATTAATGAATAAGTTACCTTCATGAGAGTGTGTTAGGAGAAGGAAGATGACAGCATGATGGAAAATCAAAGATTTCCAGGTCAGCCTGTCCGTCTGGTGAGGCATCGTGCAGCGCTGAAAAAAAAAAACAAAAAACGTATATTTCAACAAGAAGAAAAAGTTTTGATGTTCGGGCAAAATAAACATATCAATTGTCTGAAATCATGCCTTCCTATATGACCTCAAATCATTTGAATTAAGCTTCTACTATATATACTTCTGAAAAATGAGTTGTGTGTGATATGGAACTCTATCTGATGTCCAGAATACATTTTCCACTAAACTGGAAATAAAATCAGAACAGCAAGAGTTTTATTTTTAAAGAATGTCTTACCTTTTGGTTGCTTTCTCAGTCAGTGACTCAGTTCAACTCCATAAATCAAATTACTACACTTCGCCCGCTCTGTCTTATCTTTTTAAGTACCTACCCACACTCAGCCTATTAGATTCAACTCTGTATGACTCGCTGAAAAAACGTCCATGCACATCAGGATTAAGAGTTTTCCAAGTGATTTGTAACCTCTTAAAGTGTGTCGTCTGCAAAAATGCTAATCAATGAATTTATTTTCTTTGATTAGTTTGTTAAAATGTTAAACCAACACTGCTTTATGTCTTTATGCCTGTAAACGTTCAGTGTCCCAGTTAATGTGTCACAAATAGACCTGCATAAAAGAACTTTGATCCAGTTACCAGGTAACTGCTGACCACAATTGTAAAATACTACATATGATCATATCTGGAGCCAATGAAACCAGAGACATGATAACACTTCCTTTATTTGTTAAATGGAGCATGAGATAGACGACAGGACTGCAGGGGGCAGAAGAGGACAGATTATTCATGTCCACACCATCAATATCAGACAGGAGTTCAGCAAACTTTCAAACAGGAAGCTTCCCCTGGCAGACTTGACAATGCAGAGTCACACTGCTGTCTCCTCCCTCTTTCCTCGACTGTCAAACTGGTGACACTTTGCTTTTTGTCAAATTCATTGGGTCAATCCTGAGCAGTTATTGCAGTGTTGCATGGAACATTGTCCTGTCGCTGACATTGAGGACTGCTGTTGCCGTGAGGGGGTGCACTCGGTCTGCAACTGTGTTCGGGTGGGTGGGGCTTCTCAAGTGGCCACTCACATGAATGCCATGACCCAAGGTTTCCCAACAAAGTCCTTCAAAGTCATCAGTGACACTCACTTCACCTGTCAGGGTCAAATGTTGGGGCTCATCATTGAAGAAAAACAGTAAACACAAGAGCATGTCGTTGCCACACAGTGAAGCTCGACAAATCTATAAAATGCCCAAGGAGAGAGCCAAGTTGTAGCTGCAGGGTGAGACAGAAATCAAACATTTGAAGTCTAAAGCGCATAACTACATGACTGCAAGTACATCTGCCTGACAGAGGTGTTTGAAGCTGAGGCCTGCTCAACAGCAGAGAGAATCTGTATAGGAAGAGGAAGTTCTCAGCTGCACTGTGCTGTATTTAGCTTTGACTCAGTCTGACGCTCGTCAGTCAGCAGCCAGACAGCATGGAGGTTACAGCTCTCTGCATCACACTGTGTAAGTACTGAATTTGCTTTTTCTCGACATTCATCGTTTACAAGTTCCAACGGAAAGGAAGAAAAATTAGACTCAATATCTATTATAGGGC
The DNA here is from genome assembly GCA_963678695.2 of Diplodus puntazzo. Classification (NCBI taxonomy): domain Eukaryota; kingdom Metazoa; phylum Chordata; class Actinopteri; order Spariformes; family Sparidae; genus Diplodus; species Diplodus puntazzo. Next base: position 25,950,696 of record OZ023170.1, read on the forward strand.
CCAGCAAATGCCTCGAGTTTTTCATCGCTCAAAATATTTGAGATTAGATCAGTCGGTTACAAACATGACCTGATATGTCTCTGCAATGATAACATACAGTATGATATAGTTTTTAGATATAAATGATACATACAGGTTGAAAGCCACAACAATATTCAGCTCTCTACTTGTGTCTTTACAGTGGGGAACCTGTTGATGCTGCTGGTTGCACATGTTCAGCAAAGTTACCCTCAGAAAACTGGTAAGTAGCATTTAATGGAATGTCAAAGGATACAAAAAATGATCCTCCCAACTCTTATACTAGCTCTAACCCTAAAACCTTTTTGCTTTAGCCAGCTTGATGAAAGCCCAACACCTGTATAATAGAAACACCATTGAAAGGTTGTGTTTTGGATCTTAAGACGTTTACGTCTTGAGTCTTAAAAGAAATTCATGAAATGTATTTTCCAGTTAATTAGAGCGCAGATAAACTGTTACCGGCGACTCTCCGCTAATCGATCAGTATTTTTCTGGAAATTCTAGCAGTCCAGTTTCTCTCTCATGGAACCATCAGCGAATAAGAGATGCTTCTATTTCATTCATGATAAACTTGCTTTGATTTTTACTAACAGTAAAGGTTCAGCAATATCTAGCCCCATTCTACCTTTCTGAACTGTTAACCCCTGTATTACTTGGGTCATAACCTGTGTTCAACTGTTTTGTCTACTTGCAACTAGACATGTCTGACTTCGTTATCAGAGCTCAATGGCTTCAGAATCTGAGATGTATTTCTGATGACAAGTATTTTCAGTGCAGTGGTTGCAACATTCTTTGGGTTTACTGCTTTACTTTTTGTGCCTTGCCATTATTTATGTGATACACAAACAAAAGTGCTGTTTAGACCAGACATGCTTCACCAGCTTGTTTGTGTTGGTCAAGTATGTCATATTTTTTGGCTTCTTATGATATATTTTCATAAATGTAATAACTTAATTTATCTATTTCCCTGTCTCTCAGTGTCAGATGCAGCTTTGCATATCATTCCAACAAGACTACAAGTCTTTGAATATGAGTCTGTCTCATTTACTTGTGAAGGAGGTGAAGGATTAAAAGTGAGGAACATCAAGAAAATCATTCCAAAATGTTCAATTGATTCAGTGATGTTGAGCGTGACCTGCACCATTGAGTATGCCTATAAATCAGACAGTGGAGAATACTGGTGTGAAGATGGAGGAGGAGAGAGAAGCAACACTGTCTACATCACTGTCACAGGTATGTTCATTGGATGTAGATTTAAACTCTAAAATTACAAAATATCAACAACATAAATGATAACTCCAGTCTCTCGATCTGTGTTTCAAAAGTATACTGTTAATGCACTTTGTTTAGATGGTCCTGTGATCCTGGAGAGACCTGTCCTCCCTGTGATGGAGTGGGAAGATGTGACTCTAAGCTGTGGAAAAAAGAACACTTCCTCCAACCTGCCAGCTGATTTCTATAAAAATGGCCTCCATGTTGGGAGCAGCTCTACAGGAGAGATGACCATCCACAGATTTTCCAAGTCTGATCAAGGACTCTACAAGTGTAGCATCTCTGGAGCTGGAGAATCACCAGAGAGCTGGCTGGCTGTCATAGGTGAGACATTGCACTGTTTCATGTTAAAATAGTAGTGCCTGCATTGTGAGGATAGCTCAAATATTTGTTGGCTAATTAATCTTTTATCTTCTAAAGTTAATTCAACAAGCAGAACACCAAAACGTTGCTTTCATTAGCGTGTTTTTGTTTGCAGAGTACATCATTGCTTGAAAGCTATCAGATTATCTCCTGCATCTTCATTTACGCTTAATGAAGCACTTGGTAACTTTTGTTGTTTTGAAGAATCCTGCACAAAAAAAGTCCTGTACAGTCAACATCAGACATGTTTCAACCGTATGTTTTTGTCAACCATCTCAACTGTGTCTAAAAGAATCACCCACAGTGACTCAAGCATATCAATTGCTACACATATTAATGAAGGTGATTTTAGAGAAGGATGGTTGATTATTGAAGTGGGAATGAGACTCAATCGACAACAACATAATGAACAGTCTTCCTGCAGATTTGCCTTCCCTATTTTATAAGAAAAAGCTACATTTTGTATTGGGCTATGAGCAAATGTCGAAATGCTTCTGAGAGCAGCATTTTTTGTGAGCGAACAGGTTTTGTGTAAGTGTAGAAGGTAGACTTTTAGCAATGTATTCTGTTGTTGTTTTATTATGTTATTTATTACTTCCAAACTTAACCTCTCTTGATCCCTGCTTTTAAATGATTAAGCCTTTTGAGGACACCCCTTTCATACCCAGTCATGATCCCAACACCTGTTCCAATGAATCTCTTTACCTGTGGAATGTTCCAAAAAGGTGTTTTTGGGACATTCCACAACTTTCACCATCTTTTGTTCCCATTATGCAACTTTTTTGAAACATGTTGCTGCCATCAAATTCACAACAAACACTTATTTACAAAATGAGGATAATGAGGTCAAGCATTAAATATACTGTCTCTGTAGTGTATGTAAATGAGCATACGTCTTAAAGGATTAGAAAATGATCACATACTGTCCTATTTTTGTTTTGCACATCGTCCAAACTTGCATTGGGGTTGTATAATCTTGTTTATTTTTGGGAGCAAGGTTGATAATATGTTGTTCTGTGTTTCTCAGATGCAGCTTTTCGTATCGTTCCAACCCGACAGCAGGTCAATGAATATGAGTCCGTCTCTTTTACCTGTGAGGGGGTTAACGTCTCGGCTGGATGGGGAGTGAGGAACATCAAGAAATTCATTCCAGAATGTTCAATTGATTCAGTGATGTTGAGCGTGACCTGCACCATTAAGTATGCCTATAAATCAGACAGTGGAGAATACTGGTGTGAAGGAAGTAGAGGAGAGAGAAGCAACACTGTCTACATCACTGTCACAGGTATGTTCATATGTGGAATTCAACTCTAAAATTAAAAACTGTCAACAACAGAAATCTTACCTCCAGTCTCTCATTCTGTTTTTTAAAAGTATACTGTTAATGCACTTTGTTCAGATGCTTCTGTGATCCTGGAGAGTACTGCCCCCCCTGTGACGGAGGGAGACGATGTGACTGTGTGCTGTAGAAGCACATCCAGCCCAACATCCAACCCCACATCCAACTTCATAGCAGATTTCCATAAAGATAGCCTACACGGAGGGAACAATTCCACAGGAGAGACGATCATCAGCAATGTCTCCAAGTCTGATGAAGGACTCTACGAGTGGAACAACTCTGGAGCTGGAGAATCACTAGAGAGCTGGCTGTCTGTCAGAGGTTAGACATTGCACAGTTCATCATTTACTATCCATGCAGTGCAGGGTAGCTCAGCTATTCATTGTTAAATCCTACTTCTGATTTATCTAGCTGTGATGAACTTGAAGGGCCAAAACTCTACAAATTTGATACCAAGTTTGTGAAACTTCTACAAACCCTCACTGCTTGGGTTTGTAACATTTGTAACAATTCTACCACAAGGGACTCTACAGTAACAATTCTAAATGATATTTCTACAATCATGTGGCCTTTAAGGATATGCAACTTTGCAATGAGTTCTCCATTTGCATGTACACAACATGGTGAATCACTGTACCAACATCACCATGTCCTAGCTGGTAATAAAATGCATCCTCGCTTTTTAACCATCATTCAATCACCATCAGTTTTTGGTAGTATCTTCAGACATAAATGACAAACACTGCTCCGAACCGTGGTCAAGTCTTGTTTCTTTCTGGAACCCAATTTTCTTAATTTACATTGTTCTTTGTTTCTTTGCATCAGATGCAGCTGTTATCGTTCCAACCAGACTGCAGATCTTTGAATACAAGTCTGTGTCATTTACCTGTTTGGGGGTTAATGTCTCAGCTGGATGGAGAGTGAGGAACATCAAGAAATTCTTTTCAAAATGCTCATTTGGCACCAAGATGTTAACTATGACCTGCACCATTGACTATGCATATAAATCAGACAGTGGAGAATACTGGTGTGAAGGTGGTGGAGGAGAGAGAAGCAACACTGTCAACATCACTGTCACTGGTATGTTCACTTTATTTAGTCCCTCCTTCTGTATTTCTAAAGAACCGTATTTGTTACACGTGTGCCTCTAACTATTCTTTAATGTTGTTCAGCTGGTTCTGTGATCCTGGAGAGTCCTGTCCTCCCTGTGTTGGAGGGGGAAGATGTCACCTTGCGATGTAGAGATAAGAACATTTCCTCCAACCTCATTGCTGGTTTCTATAAAGATGGCCTCCATGTTGGTAGCAGTTCCACAGGAACCCTGACCATCCACAGTGTTTCTGAGTCTGATGAAGGTCTGTATAAGTGTAACATCTCTGGAGCTGGAGAATCACCAGAGAGCTGGCTGGCTGTCAGAGGTAAACTATTGCATAGTTTAGGCTATAGCATGCCTGCAGTGCAAGGATAGCTTATCCATCAATGTTGATTCAATCAAAAACAGAAACATCTGTTGAATCTTTCAGATGGTTCTGTGATTCTGGAGAGTCCTGCCCTTCCTGTGATGGAAGGAGACACTGTGACTCTGCAATGTAGAAACAAGCAGACTGCTTCCAACCACACAGCTGATTTCTATAGAGAGGGACTTCTCATCAGGAGCAGCTCTACAGGAGAGATGATCATCCACAGTGTTTCCCAGTCTGATGAGGGACTCTACAAATGCAGAATGTCTGGAACTGGAGAATCACCAGAGAGCTGGTTGGCTGTCAGAGGTAAACAATGCACAGTTTAGGATTAATAAAGCTAAAATCAATTTAGCATGCCCGCAGTGTGAGGAAAGCTCAACTGTTTAAAGCTCAACTTCTAGTTAGCTCAGCTACTAATTAGTTAAGTACGGCTTCAGCAGCCCTGAAGACAGCCTGTTGCATGCTGTTACAGCAGATAATTGTCTTGTCTCTACAGATCTTAACAGAGTGACCTGTTTCTCCTTGGATCACCCCTTCTGTCTTCTCCTCCTCGTAAGGACTGTTTTCACCATTTTGATTGTGGCTGTGCTGTTGCCTGTGGTGGTTCTGCTTCACTGTGGGAAACTCAGAGTTACACACACATAACTCATACAGGTAAAAACATAGTTTGGTCATTAAGATCATGAGAATGTTTCATGATGCTTTATGTTAGGGAAATCTGTGACGTAAGAAAAGATACACTTGAAAATATGATTACATTTTTACTATTGTTCAAATTGGGTTTAAGGTGTTTTGACCTCTCTGATGTGTTCAGTCTCACAGAGGTTGTGCGACTTTCTCACGCTCAGACAAGGTTAAAATACCACCGCTGTACTGACTGATGCATTGACTATTAAAATACCTATTAAAAAGCCACATGTGACTTCTCTCAGTCAGGAAATGTCACACATGCTGGTGATAATTTGAGCTCCTCAGACACAAACCTCATTAAAACATGCCTGTACGTGCAGTATGTAAATGTAGTAACCACAAATACTTGACAATATGAAAGTGTCGAATTCAGGATGCTGTTATACTCAGCATCTACTCCATGCATCTGCCGTAGGCTTCAATGAACCTGGTCCAAAGGTCTGGCACCAACCAGAACATTACAAAGTTGGTATGATGATATAAAGTCCCTGCCAACTTTCAAAGCTTCATTGTTTAGAATCTATCATGTGAGGACACATGATTAAGTTCCAGTCATTTAAGTTCTAAGTAAGTGACCCTTGAGTTTAGACTGATTCACCACTAATATATTATATATAGTGTTTTCTGTCTCGCAGGACACGAAGAGCCGAGTCACCCGACAAAGAAAGAAAAGACAGAGAAGAAGACAGAAAAAGTTACATATACTGTTTGTAAAGCTCTGTGTCGAACTTATTTATTTTTAAAAATCAGTTATTAAAATAACGCATCAAACCTTTCATAACTTCAAAATGTTACATTTATATTTTCTTTTTCATCGCTATTAAAACAAATATAAGTCACTTTCATTTTGTCATTTTACTTGAATGCAAAACAATATTATATTAGACTGGGATTGTAGTGAAATACAGCATTTATCAATGTAGTGACTTCAGACAATGGGCTGTAGTAGTTATTAGATATGCAGTAGAACACTTCACTGGTGTTTATTTTTGGGTTCAACCACATTGTTCTGTCTGCTCACCTGTGAGATGCTGATAATAAGAACGCAGCCCCTGCAGCTGTTAAATACACTCCATGTGGTCGAACCGCCCACACGGTGATTTTAGTGTGACGCTCAGGTGGAGCCAGAGGGGTTTGGTTGCTTTTTTGTATGCCTCAATACGTGTGTTGTCTCGGAAAACACACATAATAAAGTGACCTGCTGGTGACGTTTGACTCTTGTGTTGTTGGGCTCGTATGTCAGTCTAACATTATTTTCAGTCAAAAGAGTTTGTGACAATATAGAAAAAAAATTTAAGGACACCAAAAAACACTGTAAAATACTGGGGACTGAACCCTGTTGAACCCTGCTGAACAAATACAGATACAGTTGTTTTGATTTGAATTGTGTTGAACTTGCAGGCTGATATTTATTACCCAAAGCAGCAGAGAATGTCAATTTAATTTACAACTGTATTTTGCATAAATATACAAAAATGTGTTTGTGCATTTGTTAACTTTAAAGTAAGACTTTGCGGAATTATAATTCAAAAGTCATTTACATTTTTACATTCAGAGCATTTAGCAGACACTTTGGTCCAGAGGGATCTACAGTAATTCATACCTTCCGATAACAAGATGCTGGCCCTACCCCTGAGCCACACCTGCCATTTATAACTCAGTAACATACTCACAGGAACTGAACACCTTGTGTCAGCTCTTCAAGGTTAAAGTCTACATTTTATTGGTCAGGCAATGATTTCTGAGACGAGGTGGCTAAACCACGAAACAGGTATGTCTGCTTTTATAAACTTCATTTGTCATTTAATAGTAACATTAGTAAAAACAACAGTAATCATTTGAAATTAAAGCTCAAACATGACTTTACCAAATATGACTGTTTTGTAATTTTTCATTAATCTGAATGTTTTTCCTTGTTTTGCTGTCAACCTTTATTGCATAAACATAATTTTATGGCACCACAGATATGATTCTATGTTTAAAACATTAATAAATCAAACTGTTTGGAATCGAAACACTTCATAAACTTCCAAGGTATTATTGAGTACAAAACTATCTGACTGGAACTTAAACAGTAGATTTTGATATTCTGACAGACAATACATGCTAACGTGCTAAGGAAGTGTTTTATGATTTATGATGACAACCTAAAACGAATATTTGACGTCAACAAATCAGTAGGAAGTAATACCACAGATACACAGAACTACAAAAACAACACATCCATAAAGTACCTACAAAGCCTGGATAGAGAGCTCAGTTGTAACTCCCTGAACAAAGTAGGTTAGCAGTTTAAAATGTAGGTCAGCAATGACTGGAACTCTGGTGCTAGCACAGTGAAATAATTCTGACACAGCCTTTCTGATATTGTTGCTGTGTGATGCCCAGTGAATCTCAATAATGAAAATATTTGAATGTGCTGTATCATATGGGTTTGTTTAATGTTTTTTTGTTTGTATTTTTCTTGTTTGTTGTTTGTTAAATTTTTTGCAATTGCCACCATTTCAGATTCATCACTGTTGTGTTTGGTCTACCTGGACTGTAACATCTCACAACTGGTTTGTGTCAAGTTCGAGATCTGAACTCCAACATGATTGACCGTATGTTGTCTCAGCTCAATGTCTTCAGTGCTGTGGCTGTCTTACTTCTCCTGCCAAACTCCTGTGGAGGTAGAGTATTAAAAAAAGTCATGTGTTGGCTAAAACAAATAAATAAAACAAAAGAAAAATACAGTAAACCAGCACTGTTGTATCATAATCCCGAGACGACAGAGCCTGTTGAAGCATACATGCATATAAATTATATGCCAAAGTATAATACAATATTTTCATGTATGAATTTGTTTAAAATAGTTTTTAACGTACTGAATAATTTCAGCTTTCACATATAGTTTTATGATGATATGTTTCTTTGTTCTCTATGTTACCTGAGTTTGGCTGTTTATGATGTATAGTTAGTGGTCCATAATTCCAAACTTTTGCTGCACTAATTTATATAGATTTTTCACCTAATCAGTTCCAATGTGTTTATGTCATGTTGTTCTACATTACAACAGTGTGTCCCAAAGATGCACTACTTGCAATGTACTTGGCCGATTTTTTTTTTTTTTATTTCACTTTAGTCAACATGCTTGTTAACCTTTTTGAATTGGAAATTCAATTGTGTATTCCGCTACATGTTCTGATAGATCAGTGCATCTCTAATACGGCTCCTGCAGAGGGATGCAGATCCCCTCGTGTTAATATGGGACATTTTTTACAAGTACACAAGCTAAAAACAGTTCTGTTTCTCCCTCAGGTCAGTCTGCAGTCATTGGTCCACTTCAGCCAGTTGTAGCATCAGTTGGTGATGACATCACCTTGCTGTGCCACCTTGAACCTGCCGTTGATGCTGCTGCCATTACATTTGAATGGACCAGACCTGACCTTAACCCCAGATTTGTCCATGTTTGGCGTTCTGGTGAGAACCTGCTGGATCTGCAGAATCCTTCCTTCAAAGGAAGAACATCACTCTCTGAGGAAAAACTGAAGTCCGGAGACATTTCACTAAAACTGTCCAACGTTAAACCCTCTGATGAGGGAAAGTACAGATGCTTCATCCCAGGATGGAACAAGGAATCATTCGTGGAGCTCGTTGTTGGTAAGTGAGCACACAGAATGTAAACCTTCCACATGGTGACACTGTCAGAATCAGAATCAGAATCAGAAATACTTTAATAATCCCAGGGGGAAATTATTTTTGTTACACACTTCAGATATACAAACAGCATATATTAAGAACAATGTATATATATATATATATATATATATATATATATATATATATATATATATATATATATATATATATATATATAACAATATGTAAAAGATCAATGTACAGTTTAAATAATGTGTAAAAAGTGCAAACAAAAACAAACAAAAAAACAATGAATGATTGTCCGTATTTTTTGCTTGAGTCAGGTTACAGAAGAAGGGGTGTCTGACTCTCTTAGGGAGGCGTTATAGAGTTTAATGACCACAGGTAGGAATGATTTCCTGTGGCGCTCAGTGGTGCATCCGGGTGAGAGGAGTCTACTGCTGAATGTGCTCATCTGTTGGGCCAGTGTGTCGTAAAGAGGGTGTGTGACATTATCCAAGATGGAATGAAGCTTGGACAGCATCCTCCTCTCTGCCACAGTCGTTAGAGTGTCCAGCTCCTCGCCCACGACATCGCCAGCACTCCTGATCAGTTTGTGTAGTCTGTTGTTATCTGCGACCTTCAGCCCACTGCCCAACATGTGATAGCGAAGAAGATTGCACTGGCCACAACAGACTCGTAGAACATCCTCAGCATCGTCTGGCAGATGTTAAAAGACCTCAGCCTCCTTTGGAAAAAGAGTCGACTTTGGCCTTTTTTATAGACCGCCTCTGTGTTTCTAGACCAGTCCAGCCTATTATTAAAGTACACCCCCAGGTACTTGTACTCCTCAACAGTGTCCACAGGGACCCCCTGGATGGAAGCGGGGGTCACTGGTGTTTCCCCCCTCCTCAGATCCACTATGAGCTCCTTTGTTTTTGTCACGTTGAGCTGCAGATGATTCCATTCACTTCAAGTGACAAAGTTACCTACAACAGTCCTGTATTCATTCTCATCACCCTTCTCGATGCAGCCAACTATTGCTAAATCATCAGAAAACTTCTGAAGGTGGCAAGACTGAGTGCAATAGTTGAAGTCAGAGGTGTATAGGGTGAAGAGGAAGGGAGAGAGGACAGTCCCCTGTGGGGCCCCAGTGTTGCTGACCACCCTGTCCGACACACAGTTCTGTAGGCGTACGTACTGTGGTCTGCCCATCAGGTCATCTACAATCCAGGACACGATGGAGGCATCAACCTGCATTGCAGCCATCTTCTCACCCAGTAGAGCTGGACAGATGGTGTTGAAAGCACTGGAGAAGTCAAAGAACATGACTCTCACAGTGCTCGCCGGCTTGTCCAGATGAGTGTAGACTCTGTTCAGCAGGTAGATGATGCCGTCCTCAACTCCCAGGCGGGGCTGGTAGGCGAACTGTAGTGGATCAGTGAACGGCCTGACCATAGGCCTTAGCTACTCAAGAACGAGCCTCTCCAGGGTCTTCATGATGTGAAATGTCAGGGCCACAGGCCTGTAGTCCTGAGGGCCGCTAGGGCGCGTCGTCTTTGGCATAGGAACGAGGCAGGACGTCTTCCACAGCACAGGGACCCTTTGGAGGTGCAGGCTCAGGTTGAATACTTGACTGAGTACTCCACACAGCTGGGGGGCACAGGCTTTAAGCACCCTGGGAAGAACACCATCAGAACCTGCAGCTTTGCCAGAGTGGAGTTTCATCAGCTGTCTTCTCACCAGGTCAGGAGTGAAGAATACTGTAGAGGTGACAGTTGGTGGAGGGGTGAGGTCCTCAGGTTGTGAAGGACATGATGCAGAGCAGGGGGGAGGGATGGAGTAGGCGGGTGTGAATTGAGGTGGAGGGGGGCAGACAAGGGGTCTATAAGGAGAAGGAGGGGGAGGTAAAGTGGCAGTTGTTGTTGGGCAGCCAGCAGCAGAGTCTTGTGGGAGAGGGGCCGCAGTATCAAACCTATTGAAAAAGAGGTTCAGTTCATTGGCCCAGTCCACATGGCCCTCCAACCCCATATTACCAGTCTTTTGGAACCCGATGATGGTTCTCATGCCACTCCACACATCCCTCATGTAGTTTCTCCTGAGTTTATTCTCCAGTTTTCTCCTGTAATTGTCTTTAGCCTCCCTGATGTTAACTTTGAGTACCCCCTGCGCTCTCCTCACCTCATCACAGTTGCCCTCTCTGAACGCCCTCTTCTTCTCATTCAGGATGACGTTAATGTCCTCAGTGATCCAAGGTTTATTATTAGCGTAACAGGTTACAGTCCCAGCAGGGACATTGCAGTCCACACAGAAGTTTATGTAGTCCGTGATGCACTCTGTGAGCCCATCAATGTCCTCCCCGTGGGGCTCACAGAGTGCAGGCCAGTCAGTTATTTCTAAGCAGCCCTGCAGTGCCTCATGAGCCTCCTCCGACCACCTCCTCACAGTCCTTGTGGTCATAGGCTTCCTCTTCACCAGAGGCACATAGCAGGGTTTGAGGTGAGCCAGGTTGTGATCTGACCTGCCCAGAGGGGGGAGAGAAGAGGAGGTGTATGCATCCTTAATGTTAGCATACTTAAGATCCAGGGTCCTCTCCTCTCTGGTAGGACAGCTGACGTATTGTTTAAAATGTTTTCAGAACTGTATCCATGGTGACGTGGTCGAAGTCTCCCGACATGATGATTAGGGCACTAGGGTGTTTAGTTTGAAGCTTGGAGATGCTGGTGTGTATGGTGCTGCAGGCAGATGTTGGGTTTGCAGAGGGAGGGATGTACAGAACAACAATGATGACATGTGGGATCTCTCTAGGCAGATGATATGGACGGAGTCCAATGGCAAGCAGTTCAACGTCCGGGCTACAGAGCTGTTCCTTAATTGTGATGTGACCAGGATTATACCATCTGCTATTCACTAGAACGGCAAGCCCCCCTCCTTTCCGCTTATCGCTCTCGGTGCAATCCCGGTCGGCCTGGAAAGTGTGGAAACCACCCACGGAGACGTTCTGGTCCGAAATGTCCCTGTGCATCCATGTCTCAGTAAAACACATCAGACTGCACTCCCGGTGGCTCCGCGTTAGCGCCGTTAGCTCGTCCATTTTGTTGCTAAGGGACCGTAAATTTCCCATAACAACAGAGGGGAGACAGGGCCTAAATCTTCTCCTCTCCATAAGCCTCGACCCTCCTCTCATCCCCCGACGTTGCTTCCCTCCTCTGCATCCCTGGTGTGTTTTTCTCCAGAGTTCAGGTGGTATGTCAGCTGGTCTGGCCACAATGCCGGCCGGCATTAGCGCGATCAGCTGTTCTCCGGAGTAAACAAAAACAGCATGTCCTGGTGGAAGCGGCATTTTAAAAAAATTAACACGAAAAAAGCACAAAAACTCAATAAAAACAACCTCGCTAGAGAGGGCAGGACTTCACAGAGTCACAGTGAAGAAACAATAACGAACAAAAAGAGTAAAAATAAGTTAAAGTGCAAAAAGTGAACTCAAAGGCTGGAACAGCGCAACAGACAGCCTATAGCTTTTCGCGCATGCGCACTAATTAGGGTGGTTTTACTCTGCTTCAGTTTTTTGCTAAAAAAATGTGTCAAATTTCTGACAAATGTAAAGTTGTGAAAGAATATATTGAGTTACACTGAGTATCATTTCTTATCTTCTCCTCCATCAGATGCTGCGTCTACATTTTTCATCGTTGGTATTGAAAGAGGCAGTGATGGGGTGGTTTTAGACTGTGAGTCTCAAGGCTGGTATCCAGAACCTGAGGTGTTCTGGCTGGACGGTGAGGGAAACCTCCTCTCTGCTGGACCTACAGAGACAGTCAGAGGTCCTGATGACCTCTATACTGTCAGCAGCAGAGTGACTGTGAAGAGACACAGCAACAGCTTCACCTGTAGAGTCCAACAGAACCGCTCCAACCAGATCAGAGAGGCAAAGATACATGTTCCAGGTAAACATGTCCCATAATTTTAAGCCTTCTTCAGTTTTAGTTTCAAAACACAAATATCCATTTTTCTACACAATATGTAATTCTGTGTTGTTGTTTTTTACATTTCAGACAACATCTTCAAGACCCAGTACAGTTCTAGTACTGTCATTGCTTTGGCTGTTTTTTTAAGCCTTTCTTTCTCTACTAATCTTATCGTTTGGGTACGCTATTGTCGGAAGAAGTAATGACAATGACAACACGCGAACTTACTTCCCTGGATACAGATACTGGTTTGTTGTTGATCCCTGCAGTGTTAGCTTGTTTGTATCTGTTGTAAATGTGTGGATGTGAATATATATGCTGCTTAAATATGATCATTAAATTCATCATTTTTTTTTTATCCTGTTGTCTGTGGTTTGTTGTTAAGAAGAAATTATTATTTCCAATAATAAACTTAGTAGCTAATTGTTAATTTCTGAATGATGATGCTTGGAATAACTTTGTCAGGTTAGTAATTAGGAAGGATATATTTATACATATATATATATATATATACTGTATATATATAAAATCATTAAGGAATAAACATAGTAACTTCACAGTATGATTTATAAATACAACTCATCAAGGATTATTAATTTATGATTAATTATTTAATAAATAACAACTCATTAATGTCTATTCTAAACATTAAAACATCCTACAACAGGAAATTAATGAACATTTTATTACAATCATTTTAATACAAAGAGGTCAAAGTGGAAATCATCTGGGTCCAAGCAGTTTACAAAAAAATCTAAAAATTTGACATTCTGAAAGCAAAGTAGGAGGGTGTTTTTCTGAACTGAGCCTGGGGTCCAGTCAAACAAACAAAAGAACACAAAACCCAAACCCATCTGGTTCTTGGAGGCCTGGGAAGAAGAGAACACAAAGAGGATAACAAGAGAGCCAACCCAAAGAGTCAGAGGCCTGAAGTGACCAGGTGCAAGTACTTTCCTGATACCCACCCATTGGCTCCAGTACAAAGTGTACTCGTTGTTTTGTGTTAACTAGCAAATATTACCATGCTCCTTTCCACCCAGAGTACATCTGCCTGACAGACGTGGTTGTAACAGTGAAGCTGAGGGCTGCTTAAAACCAGAAATAATGTACACAGGAAGAGGAGGTTCTCAACTGCACTGTGCTGCATTTAGCTTTGACTCAGTCTGACGCTGTCAGTCAGCAGCGAGGCAGCATGGAGGTTACAGCTCTCTGAATCAGACTGTGTAAGTACTGAATTTGTCTTCTTCATTTGTGTGTCTCCATATTAACACAGTAAATAACAGTAAGCCACTCGGATGTGTCTCTGCATTTGATTTAGTAATTGAATATAAGCAACTGTTAAGCTCTGTTTTTTCTGCTTCACAGTGGTGAGTCTGTTGATGCTGCTGGTTGCACATGTTCAGCCAAGTTACTCTCAAAAATCTGGTGAGTACAAGTTGCTTCATTAAATGTCGTGGGATACAACAAATGAAGCTCAACGTTTATGCCAATGACTCTCCGCTAATGTATCAGTCTCTCCTGGGAATTCTAGCAGTCTAGTTGCTCTGTGACATTAAAAGACAGGAAATGAGAGATTTTATTTATTCCATGATGAACTTAACCCCCATTTTAGTCAGATCATAACCTGTGTTAAACTGTTCTGTCTGCATGCAACTAGAGATGTCTGACTCCAACTTATCAGAGATCATTGGCTTCAGACTCTTTGCATCATCCTACTTCTGTTTAAGCATATAGCTGATATCCCTTCTTGATATGTATTTCTGATGACAAGTATTTCCACTGCATTCTTCAGGTTTACTGCTTTACCTTTTTGTATCATTAAGGTCTGAAAGTATTCCTATCTTTGTTCACGCTCCATGAAGCACTTTGTAATTGTCATTTTGACAAGTCATGCCCAAAAAACCTTGTGCCATCAGATATGCTTCAGCTGTGTATTTGAGTGGAAAGTCTAATGACTCAAGCCTTTTGATTTGATTGCTTCACGTCTACTTTCTTAACATATTTGCACAATAACTGTAAGTAAACTGAGTCTTAATTAATGTTGTTCTCTGTTGCTCAGTGTCAGATGCAGCTGTTATCGTACCAACCAGACTGCAGATCTTTGAATACGAGTCCGTCTCATTTACCTGTTTGGGGGTAAATGTCTCAGCTGGATGGAGAGTGAGAAACGCCAACGAATTCTTGAAAACATGTTCAAATGTCACAGTGACGTCAACCTTGACCTGCACCATTGGGTTTGCCTTGGGACCCGACAGTGGAGAGTACTGGTGTGAAGGTGGAGGAGGAGAGAGAAGCAACACTGTTCACATCACTGTCACTGGTAATCTGCATGTGGATTTCAACTTTCAATGTTACCTCCAGTCTCTGATTCTGTCAAAAGTATACTGTTAATGCACTTTGTTCAGATGGTTCTGTGATCCTGGAGAGTCCTGTCCGTTCTGTGACGGAGGCGGATGCTGTCACTCTGAGCTGTAGAAAGAAGAAGAGTTCCTCCAACCTCACAGCTGATTTCTATAAAGATGGCCTCCATGTTGGTAGCAGTTCCACAGGAACCCTGACCATCCACAGTGTGTCTGAGTCTGATGAAGGTCTGTATAAGTGTAACCTCTCTGGAGCTGGAGAATCACCAGAGAGCTGGCTGGCTGTCAGAGGTAAAATATTGCATAGTTTCGGCTATAGCATGCCTGCAGTGCAATGATAGCTTATTCATCAATGCTGATTCAGTCAGAAACAGAAACATTTGTTGAATCTTTCAGATGATTCTGTGATCCTGGAGAGTCCCGCCCTTCCTGTGATGGAAGGAGACACTGTGACTCTGCAATGTAGAAACAAGCAGACTTCCTCCAACCACACAGCTGATTTCTATAGAGAGGGACTTCTTATCAAGAGCAGCTCCACAGGAGAGATGACCATCCACAGTGTTTCCAAGTCTGATGAGGGACTCTACAAGTGCAGAATGTCTGGAGCTGGAGAATCACCAGAGAGCTGGCTGGCTGTCAGAGGTAAACAACGCACAGTTTAGGATTAATAAAGCTAAAATCACTTTAGCATGTCCTCAGTGTGAGGAAAGCTCAACTGTTTAAAGTTCAACTTCTAGTTGTTCTTTCAGCAGAACACCAATCTAATTAGTTGTGTCTCAGAGTAAGGCTTCGGCAGCCCTTAGAGACCGCCTGTTGCATGCTGCTACAGCAGATAATTGTCTTGTCTCTACAGATCTTCACAGAGTGACCAGTTTCTCCTTGGATCATCCCTTCTGTCTTCTCCTCCTCGTAAGGACTGTTTTCACCATTTTGATTGTGGCTGTGCTGTTGCCTGTGGTGGTTCTGCTTCACTGTGGGAAACTCAGAGTTACACTCACATAACTCATACAGGTAAAAACATAGTTTGGTCACTAAGATCATGAGTACATTTCATAATGCTTTTTCTCGGGTATATCTGTGAGGTCAGAAGAGATACACTTGAAAATGCGATTACATTTTTACTTTGTTCAAATTGGGTTTAAGGTGTTTTGACTTCTCTGATGTGTTCAGTCTCACAGTGGCTGTTAGACGGTCTCTCGCTCAGACAAGGTTAAAATACCACCGCTGTACTGACTGATGCATTGACTATTATTAAAAAGCCACATGTGACTTCTCTCAGTCAAAAAGTGTCACAGCTGCTGGTGATAATTTTAACTCCTCAGACACAAACCACACGAGAAAATGTCAGTACGTCCATTATGTAAATGTAGTAACAACACATACTTGACAATATGAAAGGGTTAAATGGGTTAATTCAGGATGCTGTGATACTCAGCGTCTACTCCATGCATCTGCCGTGGGCTTCAATGAATTTGGTCCTAAGGTCCTGCACCAACCAGAACATTACAAAGTTGGTATGATGATATAAAGTCCCTGCCAACTTTCAAAGCTTCATTGTTCAGAATCTATCATGTGAGGACACAAGTTCCAATTGTTCGAGCTCCTGAAGACACTGAGTAAGCAAGTCTTGAGTTTAGATTGTTTTAACCACTAATATATTATATATAGTGTTTTCTGTCTCACAGGACACAGAGTGCCGAGTTACCTGACTGAGGAAGAAATGAGAGAAAAGAAGATGGAACAAATGACATATACTGTTTGTATAACTGTGTTTAACTAATTCATTTATTTTTCAGGTCAGTATTAACATAATGTGAAATTCAGTGTTACTGTGCATCTATATCAAACCTTTCATAACTTCAAAATGTTACATTTTTATTTTCTTTTTCATCGCTAACAAAACAAATATATGAAACTTGTATTTAATCATGTTACTTGAATGCAAAATATGATTATATTAGATTGGGATTGTATTGAAATACAGTACACTTTATGTGCATTTATTAATGTCGTGACTTCAGACAATGGGCTGTAGTAGTTAATAGATATGCAGTAGGACACTTCACTGGTGTTTATTTTTGGGTTCAACCACATTGTTCTGTCTGCTCACCTGTGAGATGCTGATAATAAGAAAGCAGCTCCTGCAGCTGTTAAATACACTCCATGTGGTCTAACCGCCCACACGGTGATTTTAGTGTGACGCTCAGGTGTCAGAGGGGGTTGGTTGCTTTTTTTGTATGCCTCAATACGTGTGTTGTCTCGGAAAACACACATAATAAAGTGACCTGCTGGTGACGTTTGACTCTTGTGTTGTTGGGCTTGTATGTCAGTCTATCATCTATCAGTTGGACTGAAATATTACTAACTGGGACACTCAGAAAACGACATTTTCAGACAAAAGAGTTAGTGCACAATATGGAAAAAAATGTTAAGGACACCAAAAACCGCTGTTAAATAATAGGGACTGAACCCTGTTGAAACACACTACTTTTCTGTAATCAAAATGCAGTTTTTAGCTTCATTTTTAAAAGAAACTTTGTTTATTTCTTACCTTTTTAATAAAAGGGTAATAATCTGTCTAACAGTTGCAGAACAGTGCTGTGCTTACTTGGGTTGTATCATATAAGCCTAACTTAAACAAATGTTGAATATTGTATTTTGCTCAATATTTACTGCATTAATTTATAAAACATAACTCACACATACACATATATGCATGTACACACCACACAACACACACACATACACACACACACACACACACACACACGCTGACAGAAACCATGCAACACAACTCCTCAAACTTCACACCTGCCATCATCATAAACAGTTTCCTTTGTCCATACAGAAATGTTCATGCTCATGTTTGAGTGTAGAAATATCCAGGTACAGTTGTTTTGAACTTGCAGGCTGATATTTATTACTTTCAGCAGCAGGGAATGTCAGCTCAGTTTGATATAGAAATGTATTTTGCATAAATATCAAAAATAGTTTGTACATGTGTTGGGTTAAAGTAAGACTATCTTATAATAATTTATTAACCTATGACGCCTTGTATCAGCTCTTCAAGGTTAAAGTCTATGTTTTATTGGTCAGATAATGTTTTCCGAGACCAGGTGACTAAACCACGAAACAGGTATGTCTGCTATTATAAGCTTCATTTGTCATTTAATAGAAACTATCATTTGAAATGAAAGTTTAAACATGACTTTACCGAGTGTTACTGTTTTGTAGTTTTCCATGAATATGGATGTTTTTCCTTGTTTTACTGTCAACATTTCATTGCATGAACATAATTTCATGGTACCACAGATATGACTCTTTGTTTAAAACACTGATACAACAAACTGTTATGAATCAAAACATTATATACTTTATAAACTACAAGGTAGATTATTGATTACAAAACTTAAACTTAAACAGTGGTAGTTTTTTTATATTCTGGGAGACAATATATGCTAACGTGCTAAGGAAGTGTTTTATGATAAAGAACAACCTTAAACGAATATCTGACATCAACAAGTCAGTAGGAAGTAATACCACAGATACATAGAACTACAAAAACAACACATCCATAAAGTACCTACAAAGCCTGGATAGAGCTCAGTTGTAACTCCCTGAACAAAGTAGGTTAGCAGTTTAAAATGTAGGTCAGCAATGACTGGAACTCTGGTGCTAGCACAGTGAAATAATTCTGACACAGCCTTTCTGATATTGTTGCTGTGTGATGCCCAGTGAATCTCAATACTGAAAATATTAGAATGTGCTGTATCATATGTGTTTGTTTAGTGTTTTTTTGTTTGTATTTTTCTTGTTTGTTGTTTGTGAAGTTTTTTTTGCAAATACCACCATTTCAGATTCATCACTGTTGTGTTTGGTCTACCTGGACTGTAACATCTCACAACTGGTTTGTGTCAATTTCTAGATCTGAACTCCGACATGATTCACCGTATGCTGTCTCAGCTCAGTGTCTTCAGTGCTGTGGCTGTCTTACTTCTCCTACCAGACTCTTGTGGAGGTAGAATATTAAAATAAAAAGTCATGTGTTGTAAATAAAACAAAGGAAAAATACAGTAAACCAGCATTGTTGTATCATAATCCCGAGACGTTAGAGCCTGTAGAAGCATACATGCATATACATTATAAACCAAAGTGTAATAAAATATTTTTGTGTATGAATTTGTTTAAAATAGTTGTTAATGTGCTAAATCATTTCAGTTTTCACATATAGTTTGATATCATATAATGATGATATGTTTCTTCTATGTTCTCAATGTTACCTGAGTTTGACTGTTTATGATGGTATAGTAAGCTGTCTATAACTCAAACTTTCGCTGTAATGTTCTCATATAGACACCTAATCAGTTCCAAATTGTGTTTGTGTCATGTCGTTCTACATTTCAACAGTGAGTCCCAGGGATGCACCACTTGCAATGTACTTGGCCCATTTAGATTTTTTTTTAAAAGCCTGACCTGTTCATTCCATTTTGGCCAACATGCTTGTTAACCTTTTTGAATTGGAAATTCAATTGTGTATTCCGCTACATGTTCTGATAGATCAGTACATCTCTAATACGTCCCCTGCAGAGGGATGCAGATCCCCTCGTGTTAATATGGGACATTTTTTACAAGTACACAAGCTAAAAACAGTTCTGTTTCTCACTCAGGTCAGTCTGCGGTCATTGGTCCACTTCAGCCAGTCGTAGCAACTGTTGGTGATAACATCACCTTGCCGTGCCACCTTGAACCTGCCGTGGATGCTGCTGCCATTATAATTCAATGGACCAGACCTGACCTGAACCCCAAATTTGTCCATGCGTGGTATTCTGGTGAGAACCTGCTGGATCTGCAGAATCCTTCCTACAAAGGAAGAACATCAATCTCTGAGGAAAAACTGAAGTCCGGAGACATTTCACTAAAACTATCCAACGTTAAACCCTCTGATGAGGGAAAGTACAGATGCTTCATCCCAGGATGGAACAAGGAATCATTCGTGGAGCTCGTCGTTGGTAAGTGAGCACACAGCATGTAAACCTTCCACATGGTGACACTTGCCATTGTTTAATTAGGGTGGTATTTAAGAGGGTGTTGCTCTGCTTTAGTTTTTTGCCAAAAAAGATTAGTCAAATTTCCAACAAATGTAAGGCTGTGATAGAATGTATTGAGTTTCAGTTAAAGCGTATCATTTCTTATCTTCTCCTCCATCAGATGCTGCGTCTACATTTTGCATCGTTGGTATTGACAGAGGCAGTGATGGGGTGGTTTTAGACTGTGAGTCTCGAGGCTGGTATCCAGAACCTGAGGTGTTCTGGCTGGACGGTGAGGGAAACCTCCTCTCTGCTGGACCTACAGAGACAGTCAGAGGTCCTGATGACCTCTATACTGTCAGCAGCAGAGTGACTGTGGAGAAGAGACACAGCAACAGCTTCACCTGTAGAGTCCAACAGAACCGCACCAACCAACTCAGAGAGGCACAGATACAAGTTCAAGGTAAACATGTTTTATAATTATAAGCCTTCTTCAGTTTTAGTTTCAAAACACAAATATCCATTTTTCTACACATAATATAATTCTGTGTTTTTTGTTTTTTTTTTACATTTCAGATAGCATCTTCAAGACCCAGTACAGTTCTGGTACTGTCATTGCTTTGGCTGTTTTTTTGGGCCTTTCTTTCATCACTAATCTTATCCTTTGGGTACGTAATTGTCGGAAGAGGTACTAACAATGAAAACTCACAAACTTACTTCCCTGGATACAGATACTGGTTTGTTGTTGATCCCTGCAGGGTTAGCTTGTTTGTATCTGTTGTAAATGTGTGGATGTGAATATATATGCTGCTTAAATATGATCATTAAAATCATCATCAATTTTTTTTAATCCTGTTGTCTGTGGTTTGTTGTTAGGAACAAATGTTTATTTCCAATCATAAACTGAGTAACTAATTGTTAATTTTGGAAGGATGATGCTTGGAATAACTTTGAGAGGTTAGTGATTAGGAAGGAAGGTAAAATAATCATTAAGGAATAAACAAGCACATAGTAACTGCACAGTATGATTTACAAGTAAATACTAATTTAGATGAGTCAACTAGGAACAACTCATGAAGGAATATTAATTATTAAATATTTAATGAATAACAACTCATTAATGTCTATTCTAAACACTAAAAAATCCCCAGTGTTTCTCTGGCAATTCAAAAACAGGAAGAGAATAAACATTTTATTATAATCATGTCAATACGTAGAGCTCAAAGTGGCATTAATCTGGGTCCAAGCAGTTTACATAAAAAATCTAAAAAATTGACATTCTGAAAGCAAAGTAGGAGGGTGTATTTCTGAATTGAGCCTAGGTTTCAGTGAAGCAAACAAAAGAACACAAAACCCATCTGGTTGTTGGAGGCCTGGGAAGAAGAGAACACAAAGAGGACAACAGACAGCCAACCCAAAGAGGCCCAGGCCTGAAGTGACCAGGTACTTCTGATACCCACTCATAGGCTCCTGGCACTGGACTTCACCAGAGTCATAATATATATCTCTGTGCCAGCCTTTAGCTGCCTTCAAACTTGGATTCATTGTCTATGTTAATGTGTAATGTATAAGTAAGTAAGTAAGCGTATAAAATACTATAATCACATCTAAAGTCATTGACACGGGAGCAACAACAACAGCTTCTTGTTACGGGTCTGCAGGGGGCAGAAAAGGACTCCTAGTTACTGTTCAGTCTATCACTGTCAGACATTAGGAGGTCAGCAGAAGTTCAGACAGGAAGATAGTCTTGACTCTTTATTTTACTCCTTACTTCTATTTACACTCTAGCTCTTTTGCTGCTCCCTCTCTTCACGACTATCCAATCAGTGAATCTTTGGTTTGAATTATCCAGTCAGTAAAGTACCTCAAGAATTACTGGAGTGATTCCAATGGGTGTTTGTATATACATTTATGACAATTCACAATGTGTACTTGGAAATTTGTGTTAACTAGCAAATATTACCATGCTCCTTTTTACCCAGAGTACATCTGCCTGACTGACGTGGTTGTAACAGTGAAGCTGAGGGCTGCTTAAAACCAGAAATAATGTACACAGGAAGAGGAGGTTCTCAACTGCACTGTGCTGCATTTAGCTTTGACTCAGTCTGACGCTGTCAGTCAGCAGCGAGGCAGCATGGAGGTTACAGCTCTCTGCATCAGACTGTGTAAGTACTGAATTTGTCTTCTTCATGTCTTGTGTCTCCATATTAACACAGTAAATAACAGTAAGCCACTCGGATGTGTCTTTGCATATGATTTAGTAATTGAATATAAGCAACTGTTAAGCTCTGTTTTTTCTGCTTCACAGTGGTGAGTCTGTTGATGCTGCTGGTTGCACATGTTCAGCCAAGTTACTCTCAAAAATCTGGTGAGTACAAGTTGCTTCATTAAATGTCGTGGGATACAATAAATGAAGCTCAACGTTTATGCCAATGACTCTCCGCTAATGTATCAGTCTCTCCTGGGAATTCTAGCAGTCTAGTTGCTCTGTGACAGTAAATGACAGCAAGAACCAATATGTGGCCCCATTCTACCTTTCTGAACTGTTAACCCCCATTTTAGTCAGATCACAACCTGTGTTAATGTGTTCTGTCTGCATGCAACTAGAGATGTCTGACTTTGTTATCAGAGCTCAATGGCTTCAGACTCTTTTTTGCATCATCCTACTTCTGTTTAAGCATATAGTTGATATCCCTTCTTGAGATATATTTCTGATGACAAGTATTTCCACTGCATTCTTCAGGTTTGCTGCTTTACCTTTTGTATCATTAAGGTCTCAAAGTATGACTATCTTTGTTCACGCTCCACAAAAAACACTTTGTACTGTTATTGAGAGTCATGCACAAAAAATCTCCTGCCATCAGAAATGCTTCAGCTGTGTAATTGAGTGGACAATCTAATGCCTCAAGACTATTTGATTGCTTCACGTCTACTTTCTTAACATATTTGCACAATAGCTGTAAGTAAACTGAGTCTTAATTAATCTTGTTCTCTGTTGCTCAGTGTCAGATGCAGCTGTTCGTATCGTTCCAACCAGACTGCAGATCTTTGAATACGAGTCCATTTCATTTACCTGTTTGGGGGTAAATGTCTCAGCTGGATGGAGAGTGAGAAACGCCAACGAATTCTTGAAAACATGTTCAAATGTCACAGTGACGTCAACCTTGACCTGCACCATTGGGTTTGCCTTGGGACCCGACAGTGGAGAGTACTGGTGTGAAGGTGGAGGAGAGAGAAGCAACACTGTTCACATCACTGTCACTGGTATGTTGACTGTATGTAGATTCTGATTCTCTCACAATGCATCAATGAGAATGTTACCTCTCGTTCCTCAAGCTATATTTCTTAAGAATACTCTTTATTCCCCTTTTGCTTCTAAACATTTTCTAATGTTGTTCAGATGGTTCTGTGATCCTGGAGAGTCCTGTCCTCCCTGTTATGGAGGGGGAACATGTAACTCTGAGCTGCAGAAAGAAGAAGACTTCTTCCAACCTGCCAGCTGGGTTCTATAAAGATGGCCTCCATGTTGGGAGCAGCTCTACAGGAGAGATGACCATCCACAGAGTTTCCAAGTCTGATGAAGGACTCTACAAGTGTACCATCTCTGGAGCTGGAGAATCACCAGAGAGCTGGTTGCATGTGAGAGGTAAATGTGAAAAAGTGAAAGTCATGTTAGTATTTATTTTTTTATTTTTTATTGTTTCATCAAGTCAACTCCAGATATGAGCTGCAACTTAACTGACTTACATTCAATGTACGCTTGAAAAGGCAACCCTGACCCATCTATAATCTGTTTGCACTAAAACTTAAAACTATCTTGTATGGCATTGTTCAGATGGTTCTGTGATCCTGGACAGTCCTGCTGTTCCTGTGAAGGAGGGAGATCCTGTGACTCTGCGCTGCAGAAACACAATGACTTCCTCCAACCTCAAAGCAGATTTCTACAAAAATGGCCACTTCCTCATGAGCAGCTCTACAGGAGAGATGACCATCCACAGAGTTTCCAAGTCTGATCAAGGACTCTACAAGTGTAGCATCTCTGGAGCTGGAGAATCACCAGAGAGCTGGCTGGCTGTCAGAGGTGAGACATATCGTCAGTAAACTGATAACAATTCTACACATACAGGGACAATCACCAGCCCAGTCACCAGAATCACATGTTGGCATTTTTCATCTCTGCAAACCAAAGATATATTCAAATGTATATGTTTGGTAGATAATTTCTTTACATTTATTCTGCCGATTGGGTTGTGCGTTGCATGTGTAGCTGATGGTTTTCTCGCCATTTTTAATTGTTGTGCAGCACAGACGCTGACTGTGTTAAGTATCATCAATAATTTCCAAAGCAGCAGACTCTAGGCACGTTGGTGAGTCCGTACACACTCATGTAATGCAGCAAATCACTGAACTCACAGAACTTTATCTCAAATTCTAGAGGAGAGCCCAAAGTATGACGGCTCAGAGAAAAAAAATGGGGACTCAAACGCAGAACGCACAGACAGAACAGGTAAGGCAAAAGGTCAGTTTACCAGGTCGATGATCAAACAGCACTCGGCAGAAGGCAAAAGCTGTCAGAGCAGACGACCAAAACCAAAAAGACACGAGCTGTTTAGGTTAAGATGTGGTCGAACATGTACATGTGTATGTTGTACAAACTAGAGCTGTAACTACCAATTATTCTTATTAATCTGCAACTTACTGTCTGAAGTGATAAATTAATTGTTCGGTTTAAATCATAAAAGATAAAGATGAGAGATGAATTCATAAAGCTGCACTGTGTAAGTTTATAAAACAGACACTCACAGATATGCACTAGTGTTGATTTACAAATGCTTGCACTGTATCTCATAAAAACAGAGACTTTCATTGAACAAGGTACTTTCTGTCATCATGCAGTTTCTAAACAGATTCATTTTTCCCGCCATTACTTCATCCTGCTGTGGATCGTCATCATTGTCGTATTGGTGCTGCAGCTGCTGGTTATTGGACTTCTATACCGGAAGAAACAGCTAGGTACCAAAATTATACCTAATACAAACAATCTAAAGGGAATGCCAAAGTAAGCAAAGATTTCTTTTGTATGTTGCAGTCCTACTTGAGGCAAGGATGAATGATCCAAACAAGGACCTGCATGTCATCAGGAAAGACAAGAAAAAAGAAGGTAATTGCTAAAAAGCTCAACAACAGTGACAGCAGGTGCAGCTGGATAGATGTCAGTTTAAAGGTGTAACCACAAATGTCTGAGAACTGTTGTAAATGTTCAAGTCATCTACGTGTCACGGTGCTGCGTTTCAGGCGCTGCAGACGCTGATGATAATTGGAGCCTCCATCTTGACACAAACCACGGCGCAAAACCACAGACAGAAAAAGGTAAGACGAGCAGCTCAGCCCCTTCAGTCTGCAGTCCTCAGCAGGACCAAAGTAGCATCCTGATATAAGCTTGAAACCAACTACATGACACGGTATAATGTCATTTTGTATATGTTTATTTGTGTCTTACTGACTTTGTGTCTGTTTCAGATCAGGAGGAACCCCTGCCTCAATCTTTTAACTCCTCTTTCAGCAACGATGACGCCCCACAAGCTCTCCAAAATGGTAAACATGTTCCTGTAACGATTGAAGACCATGCAGTAGATCAAATGAATTTCTCAAGATAGTACCTCAGGACACATTATAACATTTAGAGCATCAGTAAAAGAGCTTAGTTAAAGCTTCAGTATGAACACACAGTTTCATAACAACTGAGACGTCACAAGATGAACCAAGTTAAATGGTCAATGCCCCGCAGTAGTAGACCAGACCATATATCAATGTTATATTGTCACCGTGATATGAGACCATATATAGTATGAGATTTGGGAATTATACGGTGATATGACAGACACTAAGTACCCATTGTGTCATTATATTCACATTACTGATGATAATTGATAAGAAATCTCATTGTGTTCATATTTTGTGAATGTACCAATAGTCATCCCTACAATATTGCTGCAATGTTGATATTAAGTAATTTGGTGAAAAAAATTTAAAAAGTATTTCACCTAGTCAGTCACCCAGTTGTAGCTTTAATAAAGTGCATTTGTGCAGATTTTAAAATATAGACATACGTTGTATGTTGTGATACAGCCTTAAAAATGCTGCAATATCATTTGAAGGCCATATCCCTCAGTTAGATCCCATTTTGAAAGTTATTTGTTACATTGCCATGTTTCTGATGACGAACCATCCCCAGATAAATAAGACTAAATGAGATGTTTGGGTTTTACAATGACCAATTCAAAGAAAAGACTGAAACAATTCAATTTGCTTCCATTTTCTCCAGTATCAGAAGAACCACTTTTAACAGATCCGGATCCCCAATATGCTACCATTGATACGGTACGACACCTTTGATGCTGCTATAATCAAAATTGACTGTGATATTAAAGCGACAAGTAAATGTACCTGGTGGTTAAAAGAAAATACTGGAAATTGTAGTTCATGTGGTTACTTGTGATAAAGCGTTGAATTGTTGGTATTTAATATATTATTTTATCCACGTACTTCCTGTGTTTGTCACAGACCATGGAGGAAGAATCTCCATACTGATGAAGATGCTGACATCACGCTGTGCTGCATGTGTGAGGAAGTTGTACAGTAATCAATAAACCTTTGCTTTTAATATTCAGTACTTTATTGGGCAGTATGCCACATGTGTTTGGATTAATATTACATATGGTAGTCAGTTAATTTAACAAGGGCACAGTATGCTTTCGTTGAATTTCATCCAAAGCCGAGTACAAGTTTTGTTATTGTTGTTCTTGTTTGTATTTCCTTTATGTTTCTCTCTTTATCTCAGTCATCTCTACGTCAAATACGACTTTGCATTATTTTATTTCGGTCTGGTTGTTTTCTTCCTGGTTACCATCTGTGAAACAGCAATGTAACAGCAATTATCCATCTTTTTTAATAAACAGTGTTTAATTTAACTGTGGGTGTCTAATATTTACATAATAATTTGAAGAACAGCTCTTTAGGAAATGTGGTTTCAAACTTTACTTGTTCAATGGGTTTTAGCTGAGTCGTGTACCTTCTGTGCAGAGTTTGATGGCAGCATATGTTGCAAGAATCAAAAATAAATGGCCTCTTTATAGCATTTCACAACAGGCTGATGATGCGGTCGTCATCACACGTGTTCATCTGAGCGCTTCAGCTAACCCACAGCCTGAGTCTGTTACTGAGGTATCAGTTAGACCACGTTGTTTCGCTGCAGCTGCTTTTAAATAGACTCCTTGTGGTTCTGACTGCGCAGCAGTTTGACCTGAAGCAGACACACACAGTTCACAGCCACAGTCTTGTGCAGACATTAGCATCATCTAGCTCGTGCTTTTTTAATTCAGCGTATGGCGAAAACTATGTAGACACGCATCCCTGTACCAGCTCGGGATGAGTTTGTGATATTTGAGTTTTGTTTCAGCATCTGATCAATTCAAAGCACGATAGTCTAATCCTGTCAAAATGCCAGAAAATGTGCTTCTAACTTGCAATAACTACAATCTTAACCTCATTATTCATGCAGAGAAGTTTGCAGCACCAGTGACATGATCAGTTTTTCCCTGACGTCAGGCAGCAGCAGGCTGTTTTTCAGGCCTGCAGCGCCACCAGCTGGACGGGAGTCAGAGAGTTCAGTCTGGCTGATTATCGTTTGTTCTGCAAGGAAGGAAGACATGTTCAGTCAGAAGTGCATGACACTTTTTTCTTTAATAACAGGTTATATCTGGGTAATAACAATGAAAATGATTTTAATAAAGGTTACACCAATAATAACATTGGCAATAGAGAGCTAATAGTGTTGTCAGTTATAATGGATTGATATTTCTGTCAGTATTGCTTCTATGGCAATTTGAATAGAGCTTGAATGATCTGATCTCTCTGGTCTGGTTGGTGCTGTTCTGTTGGACCCTGCAGACGAAGCTGTTGTCGTGTCAACAACTAGCGACTCAGTTTATGATTGGAATTAAATATTTGTTCTTAATAACAAAAAAAACAAAAAAAACAAAACAGGGACAACAGGATTTTAAAAACCAGGTTTTAATTATCATATTCAGGCAGCATATATATTCACATCCACACTTTCACAACAGATACAATTTGGCCAACACTACAGGGATGAAAAATAAACCAGTCTGTATCCAGGGAAGTAAGTTATCAAGTCATCTACCTCTTTCGACAATAACAAATCCAAAGGAAAACATTAGTGAGGAGAGAAAGGGCCAAAAAAACAGCCAAAGCAATGACAGTACCAGAACTGTACTGGGCCTTGAAGATGTTATCTGAAATGTAAAAAACACAAACATCATAATGTTCTGAATTACATACAGAATAGAAAAATGCACGTATATGTTTTGAAACTAAAACTGAAGAAAGAACTGAACATGTCTACCTGGAACATGTATGTGTGCCTCTCTGGTCTGGTTGGTGCTGTTCTGTTGGACTCTACAGGTGAAGCTGTTGCTGTGTCTCTTCTCCACAGTCACTCTGCTGCTGACAGTATAGAGGTCATCAGGACCTCTGACTGTCTCTGTAGGTCCAGCAGAGAGGAGGTTTCCCTCACCGTCCAGCCAGAACACCTCAGGTTCTGGATACCAGCCTGTAGAGTTACACTGGAGAACCACATGTCCACTGCTGCTTCTGTCTATCCTCACTATGAAAGGTGAGGAGACGGCTCCTGAGGATGGAGGACAGGAGGAACAGGTGACAGGTCACTGACGCACGTTTACAGATCTGCTTGTTGAACTCCTTAACCAGAGTAATCGAGGCACATTTGCATGTTGCTGATGACTAACAGCGTAATGTTTAACAGCACATTTTTCACAAGTGTAACAAACAGACAAAATAAAAATGGCATTATATTATTAAAGGAAACATTTTACATGAACTTACCTGGAATGAGCCGAACATGGGAGTCACCCACATCTGGAATGAAGCATCTGTATCGTCCCTCATCAGATATTCTCACTCTGGAGAGTTTCAGTGAAATGTTTCCGACCTTCAGTTCCTCAGTGAACACTGATGTTCTTCCCTCGTACAGTTGATTTTTTTTACTCTCCAGTTCCACTCCGTCACGCCACACATAGACAAAACTGGGGTTCAGGTCGGGTCTCGTCCACTCCACTGTCAGTTCTGAAGCATTCGTGGCAGGTTCCAGATGACACGGTAAAACGATGTCCTGACCCACTGCTGCCACTACTGGCTGAGCTGGACCGACGACCCGAACATTACCTAAAGAGACAACAGTGAATCAGCTGACAACATTTCTGAAGATCTCAGCGGTCGAGTTAAACCTCAGCGGCCCGGAACCTACAGTGTGATGTTTGTTAGAGTTTGAGTTGTGGTTTTGTTGTTTCCTCTTTTATTCTGAAGTAGCCCTCCCTGTGTTTTCCCTGCAGGTTGATTGTCTGCCCCGCCCTGATGTGTTTCACCTGTCACACCTACAGTCTGTGTTCTGCATGCTGTCTCTGTCAGTTTGTCTCTGTTGTTCCCCTGAGCCTGGTCCTCTGCCTTCATGTCCCTGCTCCCATGGTTTGTTTCTACCTCGTCTTCCTCATGTTTTTCTTGGTTTGAACTTTATTTAGCTTTTGAGTGTGTTGCATATGAAAAGTTCTCTCTTTTTTTCCCTTTACCCTGCTTTCCTCCTGACTCTGTGCTCTGTTTGAGACCTGACTATTTTGTTTTATGTAAAGACTGTGGGATGAGGAGAGATAGCATGACGTTCAGTCAAAACACCTGCACAGTGTGCAACAGTTTGAATTTCCATATGATTGATATGTATCAGATGTCCGGTAGCTCGGCTGTCCGGACACGTCAGATCTAAAAACAGCGACGACTTTCTTCACATTACTGTGATGTCTGTTCACTTTAGATATAAAATATGTACTGTAACTTTCATCAAGATATTTCTTGCCGTATGTGTTTGTGTGCAATAAGTTACCTGTAACACAGGGTGTCTGAGGATGGACCAGCAGTAAAACAAGTACATGAAGATTCAAAACATGGTCCATCTTTTAGGTAACACATTCTGGGTCACTGAAATGAGAAATTTAAAAAAAACAGATTATTTCAAAAAACATTGTTTTATTGCCTGAATAAAGCATTACATCTGGTGCAGAACATACCTGTAGCAGGTGTGACAGAGTCCATCCAGCTCAGGAGTACCTTCTAGGAATGCAAAACACTCTCATCACTAGCATGTATAAAATGGGAGGGTCTTTTCTTGTTGGATTGTGTCTCAACCCAACCCAGCCCAACCCAGCCCAGCCCAGAGCCAGATGTGATGGCAGCTGACCTGCAGCAGAGGGCAGAATAGAGCCTCTGTCTCAGCAGAGTATTCATGACCCGATGAGGAAATGAGTTAGTGTGAGAAACACAGTGAAGTTATTTTCAGAGATAAAACAAATTACTTATGATTTCATGTTTCAGGAACCTCTTAACATCTGGACAGAGACAATACATGAATGAGGTGAACAGCCTTAAGAGGAGGTTCTGACCCAGAAACAGCTGTGAGATCAGATGTGAACACAGACCGGTTTACCCTCGTCTGAACACCAGAGATGAGCTGCAGAGGAAGGGTTTAGGTTTGGAGGAGGGTCTCACACACATTTCACTTCAGCTGCAGCTCAGTCAGACTTCAGTAGGAAGACAACATGGAGGCCACAGCACTCTGCACCAGAATATGTGAGTACTGAGTCTCCCTGTGAGAATTATTATCATGATAGGATCAGTAAAACTACATAAGCAGGCAGATGTCTGAGATATTGATATGTTGATAAGCTAAGGAAATATTGTTATATTATGATGTCCTACAGACTGAACTTAAGAAGTAATGGTCTGTGTTATGATAGCATGTTGTACACTGTATTGAACTGAGGCTAAGATAAAGTCCTCATTGACCAAAGCCAACACTGAAAAACCTTTGTTTTCTTTGTTTAGTTACATCATATACAGTCATTCACTGGCTGACTGTGACTAGGGGAACTTTTTCAGTATTTGTTCTCCATATTTTGTGCGACTTAACACCTCTACATTTCAAAAGGGAAATATTGACTTTAAAATTAAAATGTCCGTAACTAATGGCTTTTTCACTGTAGACGAAATGTTTCTGACAAGAGTCTCTTTAGGCCTCAGCTTTAGTCCCTCTTCTTTATTTACTGACGTTGTTGAAGGTGTTTTCAACATCTGACAGTAAGCTTTCTACCTCTTTCTCTCCAGTGATGAATTTGTTGTGGCTCCTTCTTGTAGAAGTCCAAAAAGCCAGTGAGTAGATAATAAACTGCATCATCGACTTGAACAAAATTCTACCCCCCACATTTTTAACTACAAATTAAATGTTGATCATTTCAAAATAGTTTGAATTCTTCACACAAAAGATTGTCCTCTTGGTTTAATACAGAGAAACTTTGCCATTTATTGAGAAACAAAATATTAACATTTAACCAAACCCTCAGTCTCTCCAAAACTTAAAGAGGCAGTTCACTGCTGGAAAGAGGGACCAGATGTCACCATGCCATCTGGTCATACAATATAAACAATTTCAACTACAGTGTACTCACCTTATTATTACCTTATCTATGTCTGTTTTTCCTTGTATTGTCTCATCCTGTCACGTCTGTATTAATCATTAGTTTTGGGTTTTAAGCACACAAGCTTTGTCACATGTGACTTTTGTTGATGTGTTGATCAGCTGGTTCTGTGATCCTGGAGAGTCCAGTGGTTCCTGTGATTGAAGGAGATACTGTGACTCTGCGCTGCAGAAACAAGATGGCTTCATTCAACTTCACGGCTGATTTCTATAAGGACGGCGTCCTCATCAGGAGCGGTGACACTGGAACTCTGCTCATCCACAATGTTTCCAAGTCTGACGAGGGACTCTACAAGTGTAACACCGCTGGAGCTGAAGAGTCACCAGAGAGCCAGCTGGCTGTCAGAGGTGAGGGGATTTTAAAAAGATAGTGATGGACAAAAATAGATTTAGTAAGATTTATGTAACAAAAAAAACAAAACAAAAAAAAAAGGTGTCTGGTTAAGTTTTGTAACAGATGGTTTGGGATGAAATGTTAAACATGCAACTTCTCCCATGTCCATATTTTTCCTATCCTTTTCCCAAGGATGCAAAGCTATGCCGTTATGTAGAAAAATGTGATTGGTCGGTTTCAGTGATGGTCCTGGAAACATTATTGAAGTTCCAGGATCAAAGCCAACACGGTGATATCAGATCATATCTGCAGATAGAGCAGTAATGATGAGGATTTCATTTTGATTCCTAATGAATCAGTCCACAATAATGAAATATGCATTTCACATGTTGGTCAGCTGGTGCTGTGATCCTGGATATTCCCATCCACCCTGTGACTGAGGGAAACGATGTGACTCTCCGCTGTAGAAAGAAGAACAATCCCATAAATAGCATAGCTGATTTCTACAAACATGGCGCCCACATTGGGACCGGCTATAAAGGAGACCTGACCATCCCCAGTGTCTCCAAGTTTGATGAAGGACCCTACAAGTGCAGCATGTCTGGAGCTGGTGAATCAGCTGTGAGCTGGCTGACTGTCAGAGGTGAGACACATTAGTTTTATGCAGATGATAAAGAATACTGTGTAGCTAAGTTAGCTGCATCATCTGAAGACCACATTAATCTAACCAATTTAAATTAATAAACTTATTAAACAGGGATAAAGGTGAAATCATTTAATCAGTTTGACAGAGAATTAGATTCATGGATATAGTTTTAAAAGTAGAAATTAAAAAAAGAGGGTTAGGGTTAGATAAATTGCCTTTCTGATTAGCTTTTTTTATGAAACCCAATCAGTGAATGCTGTGATCCTGGAGAGTCCCGTTCTTCCTGTGATGGAAGGAGACACTGTGACTGTACGCTGCATGAACAAGATGACGACCAGCGTCACAGCTGATTTCTATAAAGATGGACTCTTTATTGGAAACAGCTTAAATGGGAACCTGACCATCCACAGTGTCTCCAAGTCTGATGAGGGTCTTTACAAGTGCAACATATTTGGAGCTGGAGAATCACCAGAGAGCTGGCTGGCTGTCAGAGGTGGGATAAAGTGCAAGTGTTTAATATCTTAACTCTCTTAACTCTAAGATACATGTTCCATTTTGTCATAGCAAGCAAAATTCCCAAATGTGGAATAGCAATGTATGTGCTATATATATATATATATATATATATATATATATATATATATATATATATATGTATATATATGTATATATATGTATATATATATATATATATATATATATATATATATATATATATATATATATATATATATATATATGAGAGAGAGAGAGAGAGAGATAAAAATATAGATATATATATAGATTTATTATTCCAAGGCTTGCTTGATTGAATTACAACAAACACTTTCTATTATCTTTCCAGATTGTCCAAAAGAGAGAGATATTCCCTTTTGTTCTGACCAACTTCCTGTTCTCCTCTACCTCCTCATAAGGACTGTTGCCACCATTGTTCTGGTGGCTCTGCTGCTACTGGTGTTGAGAAAATGTCACTCTCATCGAGATAAAAATAAGTAAAAAGAAAAATAAATCATGAAATGATGGAAACATCTTCATAGAATTACTGTGTTGCATATGCACCAAAATTCAGGTATCGGTTTTGTTTGTTTGGTTGAAAAAATTATGGAATCCAATCGTCGATTTGTTCAACACACGGGTAGAGACACGCATCTGTTGGTCTGTGGTAGCTTGGAGATAGAGCAGAGTAAATTATCATCTCCATAATGACAAGTGAGTTCATTATTGTACTTAATTTGGCAACATTCAAGCAAATAAATAAAAAAAAGAGGGCCAAATGTTGAGCCTTGTGGAACGCCGAAAGTCATAAATACATATGTTTTGAACTGAGACTGTGTTTATCACTTGTCAGCATTATTACAGAGAAAATTATTCTTATTCCACCTTTCTGCAGTTAAGAAATAGTCGCGCGCCTTATTACTATTCACTTCTGTGGGAGAAGATAAAGGCCTGTCATTTTTTTTCTTTTCACAGCTTCTTCAAATCCTAAATGTTATAACAGAATTAAAGTCAGAGAAAAAAGCTGGAATTGTGAAACTAAAAATGCTTAGTTTAAATTGCATTAAAGTGGCCCTAATCCTCTTATGTACAGTATATCCCTCAACATAACTGGTGTTATCAGTTTGTCTTTATTGTTTTTGAATCAGTTACCAATGCAACAACTTGCCCATTTTTTTCATCAGTGGGAATGAGTCATATTCAGAAATGTTATAACATATAATATTATTATATTTATATATTATATTTTTATAAGATAATATCTTGTTCAGTTTGTAAATGTGACATGTAAATACAAGCCAATATGTTTCTTCTGCTTTACGACTGAGACGACCGCCAACTCAAACTGATCATAGACAAACATGTAACATGTGGTTTCTTTGTACAGTCAGTTACAACTTTCTGTGTTACATGATAAGTTGTGTTTGTTTGACATGTTATTTTTAGTTGGTTGCATGTTTTCTGCCTTGGTTAGTATCAGGGCATAAAGGGAATCTGATAAAAGTGAATACTGCAAATGTGTGTATAATTTTACTGTCAGATTTGTACTTTTCTGTTAAACAAACATCATTAAAAACTTTTGAGTGGTATCTGCTGATTTCTGTGGATATATCACTCCCTTCACTGATGTTTGACATTGTGTGATATTTTAATAAGGCCTAAAAGTAGATTTGTGTTCATGAGAACACGTTTCTCAGGGCTGAAGACAGTTAAGTTGTCTGTTTTCAAACCACATGGCCTCTTTACAATGTGCTGCTCTCTGTCTCTATCTCTGTTTTTAAACACAAGTGTCTACATATGTTCTCTCCACTCTGACCGCAGCACACTTCTCTTTAACGCTGTGCAGATTCACCACATGTCTCTGCATCTGTATAAAAAGAGCCTGTGGCTTTAGGTTCAGTTACTCACCAAGAAGTAAGATCTGCAGGACAGGTGTGAGTCTGCTTGGTGTTAGTGTTGAGCAGTAGATTGTTCTCTGTGCATAACTCTGCACAGTTACCTCTTAATATGAACTTTCATGATTGGTTATAATGCGGCCAAGGATGGTGGTGTCGTCCACATGCTGAACAACAGAGTTGACTTGATGTCTGATGTAGTCACAGGTGAACTGTGAACAGGAGGGGGCTGAGCATGCAGCCCTGGGGGGCTCCGTTGTTGAGCACTAACGTTGAGGGGGTGTGTCAACCAGTCTGAACTGTCTGGGGTCTGTTTATGTTCTCAAGTGCAGATTGTTAAATCTTAATTTTCATGGGTGAGATTGTATTAAAAACTGAGCAGAAGTCAATAAACAGCATTCCAGTGTAGCTGTTTATATTTTTATTAAGTGTGTGCAGACTGCATGGAGGGCAGTGGATACGGCATCCTCTGTGGAGCTGTTGGTTCTGAATGCATACCAGTAATGACATCACAACTACTTCAGTGTTTTTTTTTCTCTAGAAACTGAGTCAGGAAGGGGAGGGATTAAGAAAATGTGTCAGTCTGATGTTCAGTCAGCAGCAAGACAACATGGAGGCTACAGCTCTCTGCACCCAACTGTGTGAGTACTGACAAATTACATGATGACAATGGAAACATCAGTATATGAATTAACACATATTTAAATATTTAATATATCTAAGCAGAATGAATTACTTGTAGACTGTAATGTGATTTCCTTCTGTTTCTGACATAATCAAGGCAGAGCATGAAGCATTTTTAAATGTCTTTAATCTAAAAGACATAAATAAATTAAAAATAAAGATTATTGTGCAATCTTCTTGTGATATTAGTTAAATTACCAAACTGCATTCTGTGTCTGTCATACAGAATGAATGTGTCTTAATATGTCATCATACTCATGAGTACATCCGAGCTTAACTAAAATTACCTCAGCTCACTAAGTCTAGGCACAAAGTCCAAGCAGCGTTGCATATTAACACAATTTTTAAATGTGACGGCAGGGACTCACTTATGACCAAAATATTCTTGACGCATTTAATTTTTTTGACAATCCCTCTATTGACTATTTTATTTTGTAATTTAACGATAAAACCATTTAGTTAAACTTTCACAAAAGCTCATAGTGTAGCCATATTTACATAATGTTACTCGATTTTCATGAAGATCAAATCACTAAAGTAACAATGTCAGACATCACAGCGCTGCGATGACAATTGTTATGTAAATGTTTTATTTATCAGACAAATTAGCTCTGAAATCATTTGTATCTGATAACAAACTCTAATATTTCTCTCTCTAGTGATGACTGTGTTTCTGCTGCTTGCTGCACAAGTTCAGAACTGTTGCTATTCTCTAAAACTGGGTACGTAGTTGGTTAATTCTTTTCAATATTATTAAATTAATTTGTGCATTTCCTTACTGTTATTATTTATACACCAGTCTGATATTTGCATAAGGTTGCCTTATAATTTATTTTAAATGCATGACCATTGTTGCCCTTTACGTGTTCAGAAGGCAGGAGTGTATCAGTCAGATCTGCTTTTAAACTACAGTCAGTGACTTTGTTTAGTGTGTCCTTCACATTTTTCCGATAACAAGTTTGGGAACTTTATTTAGCTTTATCTTTCTTTTTCCAAATGTCTCTGTTACAGATGCAGCTTTTCCTCGTACTGAACCAAACAGACTGCAGTTCTTTGACTATAGTGCAATCTCTGTGAAGTGTGAACATGTGGACTGCTCACCTGAATGTAGAGTGATGAGGAGGCTGAAGAAAGATTCAACAAATACAACTCAGCTGTGGGAAACATCAACAGGATCCATTACTGTTGAACTTTCCTTTCGGTCAGACAGTGGAGAATACTGGTGTGGAAATAAAGAGGGGCAAAGAAGCAACAGCATCAACATCACAGTCACTGGTATTTATTTACAAGGCTACCATAGAGAAAGATTTTAGACTGTTGTGATGCATGCATCTTAATTTCATAAAGGGTTATTGTCTCTACAATACAACATTATGGGTATCATTGGGAAAAAAATATAAACTAAACTAATAATAGATGTTGATGCCAATAAGTGTTGAATCCAAATTTACAAACAGCAACCACAGTTGTTCTCCTCATGTGGGTTAGATGGTGACATCATCCTGGAGAGTCCTGCTGTCCCTGTGATGGAGGGAGACACACTGAGTCTGTACTGCAGAATCAAAGGGACCTCTGACCCTTCAGCTGACTTCTACAAAAATGGTCTCTACATTTCAACTGAATATAAAGGGATCTTCACCATCAACAGTGTCTCTGAATCTGATGAAGGACTCTACAAGTGCAGAGTCTCTGGAATTGGAGAATCAGCAGAGAGCTGGCTGGCTGTCAGAGGTGAGATGATTTCAAACCAAAAATATATATCTGTTCCTCAAAAGACCAAGCTTTTTTTTCAGAAGTTGAAAATGGAAAGAGTCATCACGTTGTGTAATTAATATTAATATTTGTCTCAACTGCATAAAAAATAGCACTAATGAGACGTGATGACAATAACACATAAAACTGAAGAAAAATAAATTAACATGCTTCGTTCAGCTATTCTAACATTAAGGCAATATGGGATGACAATTTTAGTCAGTCCACCCCTTTGGACTAGACTGATTTAAGTGAACAACTACGGGATTGATTCATGTTGCCCTGAGGACAAATCATAATAATCCTCACAATTTAGGCAATCCCTGACTTTTCATCCAGCAACGTGATGAGGTGGATATTTCTGGTGTTGTTTAATGTATTTACACTTATGTCTGCAAGACCCTGAGCCACAAGGATGGTTTCTATACTCTAGTAGGTTATATATTGTTAAATGTTTATAAGTCCACACCCTGTTGTCTCTTCTTGCAGCAGCTATTAATTTCTCACCTGAAGATATTCAGAAGAGTTCAGAGACTCCTTCAACCGACGGTTCCCCTCTGGTCCCGATCCTCCTGCCATTGGTTATCACCATCGTGACTGTGGCTGTTCTGCTGATGTTGATGGGACTACTTCACTGCCTGAAACACAAAGGTAAAGATCAGTTTTATATGTATTGAACCAGAACATGTTTAAAGTAGTCTATGTGATACAGGTCTCTGCCAGTTCAGCCACAGTGGTTGAGTCTCCTCATTAATTTGCTCAGAAATAAATGAAGTATTGCTCCAGTCTGCAACAATTTACGCATCAGGCTGCACCATAAGAATCAGAATCAGAATCGCAAATCCTTTAATGTCCCGCAGACAGGGACATTTGTTTGTCGCAGCAGCGTCAGAATGTTACAGAACAGAGCAAAATAGACAATATAATTTAAAAAGGAAAGAAAATATAATCAATGTATATACATATGTACATGATATGGTGCAAATGAACAGCAATTCTTCTAATACAGATTTTAAATATGATGATAAAAACGGGTGTTGAAATGAGTTTGTACAGATGCACAGTGCAGAGTGAGGTGTATTGGGAGCAGTGCTGGTTGAACAAACTGACAGCGGCAGGGTGTATCAGTCTGTTGCTGAAGGAGCTGCCCAGTGCTGTGATAGTGGCCTGCAGGGGGTGGGGACTCCTTCAGAAGACAGCTTGTCCATCATCCTGCTCTCTCCCACTACCTGCACTGAGTCAAGAGGGCATCCCGGATTGGAGCTGACCTTCTTTCTAAGTTTATCAAGTCTCCTCCTGTCTGCTGCTGAGATGCTGCTGCTCCAGCAGACCACTCCAAACAAATTCTCCATAACAAATTAAAATTAAAGGTTTCGCTATTCATCCCAAAGCTAAAATTCTGGTAAATCCTTGAGCTACTGACATGAGCAATGACCCACATTTACCACAGTTTTTGCCTTCTTTTTTGTTGTTCTTGTACTGTAGTGGACTGCTTTTTTCAGACTTAGACATGGACTTTATTATACCAAGGGGAATTAATTTTTCACAACACCATACCCATCAGGCAGAAAATACATAATATACAAATGTACAAAAACATTTTTTTTGACAACACAATATAAAAAAAAAAAAAAAAAAATCACACAGTACCAAACAAATGACGAAGTATAAGACTAGCTTCTAGTTTTGCAAATATTAACTGTGCTGAGAAGTCTTTTAGTTTATAAATTTAAATTTATTTGAGAAATAGGCTCATCAAATGAAAACATATGTTATGGGAAAAAAGGGGATGAAGGGATTTTTATTCAGTTTTCATCCTGAGAGTTTGCTACTTGTCGTGGTCAGGTGGTTTGCCTGCCTCACTGACCCTAAGAGCTATTTCTGACTTTTCTGACTGCCCCCTTAAATATATCTGCCTACAACCAGTCCTGTACACAACACTGGGTGAAGTGTGCAGTGGTGTTTGGGTAGTCCAGGACAGAGTGGCTGTCTGAGAGCAGGACAAGGACAGCTGTGTCATCTGAGTATTTAGGGTACGTGGTGATGGGCTGGTGCAGCCATAGACGTAGAGTGTGTACAGCAATGGGCTAAGCACACAATCCTGCGGCACTCTGATATTAGTAGTAAGCTAATTGTTAGTTGTGCCCACCCACACCACTTCTAGCCTATCAGCAAGGAAATTGTGATTGAGCTGGATGAGTTGGGAGGGGGTGTTGTCCACGAAGAGGATCCTGATTCAGTGACCTGGGGAGTCTAAGTGCTGAAGGAGGAGGGGATGCAGGCAGGCCACAGCATCCTCTGTGCCCCTTGGATACAGGGATTACACGGGCAGTTTTCCAGTGGGTAGATATCGTGGCGGTCCGGTAGCAATCTCAGAAGAGTGAATTGAAGAATAGGTGAGAGATCCTGGGCAGGCCTTCAGCACCTTTGCTGGGATGCCGTCAAAGCCTGGTGCCTTGCCCAGCCTGTGTCGACTGAGCTGACGCCGTACTTCTTCCTCTGTGAAGGGGAATGGTTCGTTAGGGTCTGGTGGACGGGGGGCTTTTAACAATTTTTCACACTTCCAAACAGGCACAGAATGTGTTGAGTTCTTTGACCAAGAATTCCAGGTCAGTTATTGTACATCTGTTAAATTTGGATTCAGTAGATATACCTACTGCTTATGCTTGACAGATACAGCATTATTGTATTCTTTTTATCTTTATTTATGTTTCAGGCTCTGGGGAGGCGAGTGTTGCTGTTTTAAGCATAGTGACATATGCTGTTGTTACAAAACATTGCACGAAAAGAGGTGAGTTTATAATGCACACATTATCTTATTCAATGTGTTAACTTTCTTATGGGCACAATGGTGTGTTTTGCAAGTTGGGGATGCAACAACGTATGAATTTTAAAAGAAAAACATAATATAGACATAAAAACACTAAGATACTCAACTGATGAATGTAAAATGGTTTTGTTTGGTCCGTTTTTCTTAACTTCTATAATTTGAACAGCTCTTTGAGTTTGCAACAATATGACAAAAACTCACATAAAAAGTACCACCTTGCTGCTCTGTGGAACCGTATATAACCTCTACAGTTTCGCCAATATAGATTAGGTGTGACATAAGCTATATGGAGGCTATTTGTTTTTTGCTATCTGGTGGATTAACTGAGGAGTGCATGTCTAAGACAGGCTTTATTAATCCAGAAATAGGTTTTAGTTTGAGGAACATTTGTAGCCAATTAGATAAACAGAAATATCAAGCTCAGGATCATCAGCAAACAGATTCAATATCTCTTTTTTAGCATCAAAAGTATGTTTAAATGCTAGTATAATGTGTCAAGTCAAAAGGTCTGATTATCTGCATATTAATGAATAAAGAAAATGTCTGTTGTGCTTTTCTACAGATGACTGAGAGAGGACAGAAGAGAAGCTGAGACGACCTCCAGCTAAAGCTGATCATACACAAACATTAAAATCTGTACAATCAGTTACAACTTTTTAATAATAATCCAGGATCTGTTTTCTAAAAACCTTTTTATCTGTGTCACATTATACATTGTGTTTGTTTGACATGTTATCTTCAGTTGTTTGCTTGTTTTCTGTCTTGGTTAGTGATCAGGACATTAAGGGAATCTGATAAAAGTGAATACTGCAAATGTGTATATGATTTCAAAGTCAGATTTGTACTTTTTTGTTAACAAAAACAATTAAAAGCTTTTGAGTGGTATCTGCTGATTTCTGTGGATATATCACTCCCTTCACTGATGTTTGACATTGTGTGATATTTTAATGAGGCCTATAAGTAGATTTGAGTTCATGAGAACACGTTTCTCAGGGCTGAAGACAGTTAAGATGTCTGTTTTCAAACCACATGGCCTCTCTACAATGTGCTGCTCTCTGTCTCTATCTTTGTATTTAAACACGAGTGTCTACATACCTGCTATCCACTCTGACCACATGACACTTCTCTTTAACACTGCGCAGATTAACCACATGTCTTTGCATCTGTGTGAGAAGAGCTTGTGGCTTCAGGTCAGGTTACTCACTAAGAGGTAAGGTCTGCAGGGATGAGTCTGCTTGATGTTAGTGACATTGAGCAGTAGATTGTTCTCTGTGCATCACTCTGCAAGACTGTCATTTTTTTTTTCCTGATATGAACTCTCAACATTGTTTATAATGTGGCAAAGATTCAAGATTTAAAGTGTTTATTGTCATATGCATAGTAAAGAAAGATGTTCTAAATTATGCATTGCAATTCTTCCCTTGATGTCACAGACTGCCAACAGTGTATTAAATAAATATATACATCGAAATATACAATATAGTAAAGCACTTTTACACAGGGCACATGTGGTAAATAAGAAAAAGCAGCAATAATAATAATAATAATAATAATAATAATAATAATAATAATAAAACAGTGCAAATCTGAAAAACTGTGCAATTATGCATGTGCAAAATGTAAACAGTCGGGATTGCAGGAGGTCCAGGGTGTCCGGTATGCTGCTCTGAATGTGGATCAGCACCACCCTCTCAAAACACCTCATAATAATGGGAGTAAATGCCACTGGTCTGTAATCATTCAGGCAGGTGGGTGGGCCCTTGGGGAGGAGGATGATGGTTGTGGTTTTGAAGCAGGAGGGAACAATGCTTTGGCTGAGGGAAACTTTGAAGATTGATGTGAGAACATCAGCCAGTTTGTTGGCGCATGCTCTGAGAGCCCATCAAGGGATGTTGTCTGGTCCAGCTGCCTTGCTGGGGTTGATGGGTGATGGTGTTTTCCACATACTGAACAACAGAGTTCTCTTGTTGTCTGATACAGTCACAGGTGTACGGTGTGAACAGGAGGGGGCTGAGAATACAGCCCTGGGGGGCTCCGATCCCAGACATTCTGAACTGTCTGGGGTCTATTTATGTACTCAATTGCAGATTGTTAAAGTCTAAATTTCATGGTTGAAATTGTATTAAATATGAGCTGGAGTCATCCAACAGCATTCCGACGTAGCTGTTCTTGTTTTAAAAGTGTGTGCAGACTGCATGGAGGGCAGTGGATATGGCATCCTCTGTGGAGCTGTTGGTTCTGAATGCACACCAATAATGACATCACAACTACTTCAGTGTGTTTTTTTTTTTTGCTCTAGACACCGAGTCAGGAAGGGGAGGGATTAAGAACATGTGTCAGTCTGATGTTCAGTCAGCAGCAAGACATCATGGAGGCTACAGCTCTCTGCACCCGACTGTGTGAGTACTGACAAGTTACATGATTTAGTTCCCAGCCACATTCTAAACATCAGTATATGAATTAACAAATATTTTAATATCAAATATATTTAAGTAGAATCATTTTTAAATGTCCTTAAATTAAAAGACATAAATAAATTACTAAAAATAATTGCAAGATTTAAAAGTGGTTACATTTGTACTTTGTCACAGCTGCTGCTCTTTATGTGATAGTATTTAAATTACCACACTGCATTCTGTGTCTGTCATACAGAATGAACTTGTCTTATTATGTTGTGTTTGACGACATAATACTCTGTGTTTGATGACTCTGCGTCAAAGTGCTGTGTTACATATGAGCTAAACTGAAATTACATCATTATTTACTCACTAATTGAATACAACAATTTAGCTCAACTTTCCCAAATGCTCAAAGTGTAGCTAAATGTGACATTGTTTTAGTAGCTTTTCATGGAGATCAAATCACAAAAAGTAAAAATGTCAGGCATCACAGCAGCTAGATGACATGATACATGATTGTTCCTAATTAAGTTATGTAAATCCAATTCCTTCTGTAATCATCTGTATCTAGTAACAAACTCTAATATTTTTCTCTCTAGTGATGATTGTGTTTCTGCTGCTTGCTGCACAAGTTCAGAACTGTTGCTATTCTCAAAAACTGGGTACGTAGTTGGTTAATTTATTACAATCTTAGCAAATAATTTGTGCATTTCCTTACTGTTATTATTTATACACCAGCCTAATATTTGCTTAAGGTTGCCTTATTATTTATTTCAAATATATGACCATTGTTGCCCTTTGCATGTTCAGAAGGCAGGAGTGTATCAGTCAGATCTGCTTTTAAACTACAGTCAGTGACTTTGTTTAGTGTGTGCTTCATGTTTTTCAAATAGCTAGTTTGGGAACTTTATTCAGCTTTATCTTCTCTTTTCTAAATGTCTCTGTTGCAGATGCAGCTTTTCCTCGTATTGAACCAAACAGACTGCAGTTCTTTGAATATAGTGCAATCTCTGTGAAGTGTGAACATGTGGACTGCTCACCTGAATGTAGAGTGATGAGGAGGCTGAAGAAGGATCCAACAAATACGACCCAATTATTGGAAACATCAACAGGATCCATTACTGTTCCATCAGACAGTGGAGAATACTGGTGTGAAAATAAAGAGGGGGAAAGAAGCAACAGTATCAACATCACAGTCACTGGTATTTATTAACTAGGTTACTAACTAAAGAGAACGATTTAAACTGTTCCTGAGTGCCAATACGTGCATCCTTATTTTACAAAGGGTCCTTTTCTGAACAATGTGAAATTTCTTAATCTTCAGGGTATTTTTTTTTATTAGCTTTACTTAACTTTATTTTTCTTTTTTTATTCTAATATATGATGATTAATGTGTAAGCCTAAGAATCTATTTCAAAAGCAATCACAGTTGTTCATATCTGCAACACACTGAGGCAAAGTTTCGAAATACAAATTCATAGATAACAACAAAATTGTATGTCAAAATCATGTTTTCATGTTGGTTAGATGGTGATGTGATCCTGGAGAGTCCTGCTCTGCCTGTGACCGAGGGAG
The DNA here is from genome assembly GCA_963678695.2 of Diplodus puntazzo. NCBI lineage: Eukaryota > Metazoa > Chordata > Actinopteri > Spariformes > Sparidae > Diplodus > Diplodus puntazzo. The sequence continues at coordinate 25,995,041 of OZ023170.1, forward strand.
ACAACTTGAGTCTGTACTGCCGAACGAAGACCTCCACCCCTCCTGCTGATTTTTACAAAGATGGCCTCTCAATTGCAACTGGATATACAGGAACGTTCACCATCAACAGTGTCTCTGAATCTGATGAAGGACTCTACAAGTGCAGAATCTCCGGAGTTGGAGAATCAGCAGAGAGCTGGCTGGCTGTCAGAGGTGAGATGATCTGTTTTCAAACCAAAACAAATATATATATATATATATATCAGTCAATAGACCAAGCTTTTTGTATTCAGAAGTTAAAATGGCAAAAGTCAAGATGTTGTGTAATTGATTATTGTCTCAACTGCAAATAAAATGTAGTGTGAAAGTAACAACAATTATAAGAAGACAATAGACAAGACAAGAAAAAATAAACGTGCTTCGTTCAGCTATTCTATCCTTATGGGATGACAATTTTGGTCGGTCCATCTCTTTGGACTAGACTGAAATATGTCAACAGTTACTGGATTCATTGGTGTTACCCAGAGAAAAAATTCTAATGAGTCTCATAATTTAGGTGATCTCTGACTTTTCATCCAGCAACGTGATGAGGCGGATATTTCTTGTGTTGATTTTATGTCTTCACACTTACATCTGAGGATGGTTTTACACTCTAGTACAGGGGTGTCAAACTCATTTTAGGTCAGGGGCCACATACAGCCAAATGTAATCTCAAGTGGGCCGGACCAGTAAATCATGGCACAAATTCAAATTTTCCACTTTGTTTTAGTGCAGAAAAGTAGTACATTCTGAAAATGCTAATTTTTTAAGGAACAATCATTTTACAAAACATTTTTAACAACCTGACATTTTTTAAGAAGAATTTCTACAATTTCAACAATATAATTCCTCAGTTTATCATATACTCATGTGAATTAGCACTGACAGGTCACAGTGTATCTACAAAGGCACAAAATAGTCACAGGTATCTGGAATTGACCAATATAGTATTTTACTTTATGATCAAACAACTTGTCAAGATCTAGAAATTATTATAAATTTACTCTCATTTCCACATCTGTGTAGTATTCCTGACCATCTGAACTTACACACCACACCATACAAACTGAAGTGGATGGGAACTATTAAAGAGGGTTGCTTTACCCCAATGTACATATATACAGTTTATACAACAAAACATGAAAAAAAAACATACTGTATCAGTTGTGGCAATGCATGAACAGGGTTCCACCGAACCAAACTCTGCTGCTGACTGACATGATATTGCACAATGTTCAGAGTATATTTCCACAGCAAGCATTCATTTTTACAGAACTCTTCAGGCTGCAAAAGTGTCTGAAGCAGCATTTTACATTAAGCAGGGTTACTCACTGTTTAATCTGCTCCTGAAACTTGGCATCTTTTAGCCTTCACAAGTACATCAATATCAGGCATCATATCCTGAGTAGCAGCCAATTTCAGGATGTCATTTAAGTGCTTGTGTGTGAGCCTTGAGCGCAGCTTTGTTTTATTGATGCTCATTTCAGAGAAAACTTGTTCACAAAGATAGGTAGTCCCAAACAAACTTTCGCAGCAAGGGCTGTCTGTTTGGGGTAACCTGGCAGGAGAAACTGATAAAATGTGTCCAAGCCCGTTGAGGCAAATTTGTCCTTTAAATCTGAATCACACTGCAAGTCAATTATTTCAAGTTGGACGTTGACTGGCAGATCAGGGGCGTTGACTGTGAATGGTGAGCAAAAAACTGTGAAATCTGTCTTAAGTTCACCAAAAATCTGAAACCGTTGCTCAAACTGTCGCAGCAATCCTGTGATCTTATCTTTGTACCGAGTCATGTCAACATTAACTCTGGGCGCACACGCATCTTTGAGACAGGGAAAATGAGCAGGGTCACCACCCGAAAGTTGTGTCTCCCACAAAGTCAGCTTCAACTTGAAGGCGCGTATGCTGTCACAATACTGTGTGACAATTTTTTTGCGGCCTTGCAGTGTTTTGTTCAGATTATTCAGGTGCCCTGTAATATCCAGCCATAAATGCTAGATCCTGGATCCATTCTGGGGAATGAAATTCCACCACTGGTTTGCCCTTTTTCTCCATGAACTGTCCAATTTCCTCTCGTAATTCAAAGAAACGCTTCAGCACAGCTCCTCGGCTTAGCCATCTTGCCTCGGTGTGGTATGACAGTCCATGGGTAATGTCTTTATCTCTGAGAATGCTGTCAAACTGACGATGATTCAGACCCCTGGCGCTCTGACGAGAGAGTTGAAAATGTTATTTGCTGTTGTGGTATCCGTCATAGGCACCAACTCCAGGAACTACTCGGTGACAGTCAAAGTCTCATCAACACCACGAATGAATATGGTGAGTTGGGCAACATCCGTAATGTCCATGCTCTCATCAATTGCAACCGAAAATGCAACAAATGACTTGACTTTGTGCTTCAGCTGGCTGTCCAAATCCGTCGAAAGATCTGAAATCCTCTCTGCCATGGTGTTTCTCGTCAGGCTAATGTTAGCAAAAGCCTGCCGCTTTTCGGGGCACACGACCTTGGCCGCCTTCAGCATGCATGTTTTCACGAACTCACCGTCACAGTACGGCTTTGATGATGTTGCTATTTTGCTAGCAATAAGGTAGCTAGCCTTCACTGCTGCATCACTGATATCTCGGCTACGGGTAAAAGCAGACTGCTGTTTCTTCAGACCCGCTAACAATTCATTTATCTTCTCTCTTCTCAGTTGTCCTTGCAAGCTGGTATATTTTTTGGCATGATGAGTCTCATAGTGGCGTCGAATATTATATTCTTTTAGCACTGAAACTTGCTGTGAGCACACTAAACACACAGGTTTCCCATTCACCTCCGTGAATAAATACGAAAAGGTCCATTTTTCGTGGAAAGCTCTGCACTCTGTGTCCACTTTTCTCTTTTTCGACAAAGCCATTTTGGGTAATGAGGGTGCGACAAAGGTTAAAGGTGACACCAAACAAGCAGGTATGATTAAAGACGGGCCTTTCGTAGAACTCCCAGCTCCAGCATGAACAGCGACTCCCAGTGGACACATTTGAAATAGCAGTTACTTTTATTGAAAACTTGCAGACTTTTCTGTTATCTTTACACTTTGCAAAATCATCTCGCGGGCCGGATTAAACCCTGCGGGCCGTAAGATTGACACCCCTGCTCTAGTAGGTTATATGTTGTTAACTGTTTATAAGTCCACACCATTTTGTCTCTTGTTGCAGCACATATTACTTTATCACCTGAAGAGATTCAGGAGAGTTCAGAGACTCCTTCAACCGACGGTTCCCCTCTGGTCCCGATCCTCCTACCAGTGGTTATCACCATTTTCTCTGTGGCTGTGCTGTTGGTGTTGGTGGGACTACTTCACTGCCTGAAACACAAAGGTAAAGATCAGTTTTACCATGTGTTTAACCAGAGAATGTTTAAAATGATCTATGTTATACAGGTCTGCTCCTGTTCAGCCACAGTGGTTGACCCTTCTCATTTGTTTACGGAGCTACACAGTTTTGTATTGACACTATTATTTTTATTTTTTTTTGTTCTGTAGCAGGCTGCTTTTCTTCAGACACAACACCAGGAACAGACTCAGGTGGGTCAGCCATTCTGTCCATGACAAAATCTTTACTTAGGACAAATTTCAATATTTATACATCTACAGTACCTAAGTATATCAGCAACAACATACCATCTACAAAAAAATGAAAATTGCTAACTTTATAAATCAACTGGAAATTAGTGGAAAATCCATTCTGTTTCAGGAATGTTATATCACTATCTTGTATTGAGCCAAATAACTAGTGATATGTTGTTATTTTTTTAATATATTGATTCATTACTTTGATCACTGAAAGCAAATTCAACTATCAATCGTAAGTACGGATGTATTTCACTTGTGACAAGGAACAAAACTGCACAGTGCAGTGAAGAAACACTGGCTCAAACAATCCATTAGCAATATGCTTCTGTCTGCATTTTAATATATCTAGCGCTCATGCTGAACAGACTCTTGGACAATTATAGCTGTATTTTGTTTATGTTTCAGGTTCTGGGGAGGCGGGTGCTGCTGATGAAACCATGGTGACATACGCTGTTGTTACAAAACACCGTAAGAGAAGAGGTAAAACTATTTTAACACATTATTTTATACTACTACTATACTGCTGTGTTTACTTTCTTTTTGGCAATGGTGTGGCACATTGGCGATGCAACGCCTTATGAATTCTAACAGAACATTTTATTCTACATTGTGAGAAACATAATATTACAATCGTGTCTTTATTGCAGTAAAACACATTTTAAATGCAGTTTTATGTTGAGCGCCTGCTGCCTGTTAAGAACTGTAGTTGTCTTTGAGAATAGAAGTTGGTGTGCAGATAAAATGTAGAAACAAATGTGCACCTGATGATTATGAAATCATTCCAAGTCCTGTCTGTTATCTTGTGCAGCTGATCATTTGAGTTTTATGACACAAACCACATGAGAAAAACACACACATACTCACTCTGAAATTTTTGGAAGTATATTAATAACCCCTACAATTAAGCCAATAAGTGTGACACATTATATCATATTTGTGAGACACGTTACATATTATTAGTGATTATTGATGTAAACTTTAGGTTCAGACATTAAAGACACTAGTGACATTCCATTACTCCAGCAATTTGTATGAGAACATAAATAGCCAATTAGCTAAACCGATGGGTGTCATAAACAAACAGATAAAATATGTATATTCAGCATCACAAGTAATTAAATGGCAGTTTGATCAGAACTACTTGTCAATATTTCAATACATTCATAAATGACCAGAGTTAAAATTGAACTCAAAATGTAAAGGGCCGAGGATTGAGCCCTGTGGCACCCCACATGTCAGACATAAATAGGATAAGGTTGAATGACAGTAAAACATATCTACATCACAAAGCACATTTTTAAATGTGTGTTCTCACCTTTGTTTCTAAAGCAGAACCCGGAGTATCCAGGAGCTCAGCCAGGCAAACATCTTCGGCAGGCGCCAGCGATGTCATCTATTCTACAGTCCAGATGAGGTGAGTGTGAAACAGGGATTGAGGGTAATAGTCTGATGATGTGACTAATTCCTGCTCTTAAACCATCATTCTCATGAAATAGAAACAAGCAGATAGTTCATGGTGACGTGTTTGATATTATTTTCCAGACAACAAGAGTAATTTCAAAAGAAAAAATTACAGAACAATAATACTGGTGCATTTTAACCTTTGACAGCTTTAGAGTTGACAAGATGCTAAATATGACAGATGATATTAACGACATTAACAAGTCCAGCGGGTAGGACTTGTAGCATCTAGCAGTGTGCTGGCTGTCTGCCCTTAAATCCAACCCACTGGACCTTTGGTTAGTGAATGAATCAGACAAGTCCAGTTGAAAATGCTAACAACACCAAAGACAATGTTAGCAACTGGCTGGTAAAGAAAATGAAACATCTGGATACTCCGGGAGGAATCTCTTAAAAAATAAAAATGTAATTTCTTGATAGTATTTGAAAACTAATGAGATCTTGTTTGTCTTACAGGTCGCAGAGAGCAGAAACTCAGGCCTAGAGGAGCTTAAAGCTGTGCTGTCGTACATGGATATGAGGAGGGAGTAATACTGTATATTTTACAGTAAACTAGTGGATCTTTAATGACTCGGCACTCTGTGGTAAATACATGAGGAAAATCAATGCCAGTTCAGCCAATTTCAGGTGGATGGATTTAACTATCAAAGACAGTAATCATAAGTCTTTTTCTTCTTCTACCTGTGTCTAGCCTTTAGAGGGATGATTTTGAAAACGTGTTTTGTTTTGTCCTTTTTTATACTTTAAAAACTGTTATAAAAAGTTGTTGTTGTTGTGGATGAGTAGATTAAAAGATTAAATATAGAAAACACAGTTAACCTCAGAACAGTTTATCTCCCTTGAAGACGTGACTTTGATCATGAATATCAGCCCTTCATCTGTGGTCTTCAGCCAACATGCTGCATCGCTGTCTGTCTTTAGGAGCGAGTGGTTTCTCACACTGTGACAGTTAAACCACATTGTTCCAGACATCTGTTCAAACGTCTGGAGATGCTTTTTATAAGAACAGAGCTGCTGCATCTTTTAAATACACTCGCTGTGGTCGACTACCAACATGATACTGTTAGAGCAGTTTGACCTGAAGCAGACACACTGAGTGACAGAAATATAAATGAACACACTTCATTTCACTTCACAGTTCATGCTATCTTAGAGTTGTGGCATTTACCACTTTCATTTTTTTAAAGCATTCAGTCCCCTGAATTTGTTTGTAACCTCATGTAACCTCATACAACTTGCTTCTCTGGCTGCTCCTCTCAGCCAGATGGATGCTTATGTCTATTAAGAAATGATTACATGCTTATAATATATGAAAGTACAAATAGGGTCTCAGCACATACTGTAGTTCAAAGCATCAAACATTTTACTGGTCGTGATTTTTAAGAGATGGTGCATATTTAATTAACACATGACCATTAACAATGCATCTGGCTCAACAGTCAGAACATTTTGAGCCAGTTTTTCTCAGTATGAGTCAGTATCTGATGTTTGTCTTTGTAGGGCAGCTTACTGTCTGTTGTTCAGCTGCTTCTGTTATCTTGATGATGGAGATGCTGTGACTGTATGTATAATGTTATAAGTTTTGTACAGAAAGTCACTTATTCGGTACTGTATGCCTCATCTTATGTGTATGAAAAGTGACTGTCTAGTTTGTCTGATTTAACTTCTTGAACTTGCTATATTTTTATAATGCCCTTCAGTAGATCTTCAGTGTGCTGTGAACGTATGATCATGAGATGAAGATGAATACAGGTCAAGATATTTCTAGTGCTTTTATACCCTTCAATCTCTCTATAATCATATTCCTTTTCATTGTTTCTTTGGTGTAACCCTGACAGATGCTGTGCACAATAACCCTCTCCACAGAGAACTATGATCACACACTGGTTTTGATGCTAACAGCTGCTGAGTCTTTCATCACCTACTGTAAATGTATTGTTGCTAAGTTATAAAGAGTGTGAAGCAGAATATAATAATAATAATAATAATAATAATAATAACAACAATTAATAGTTGCATTGATTGTCTGTTTCTGGACAGAGAATATGATTTTATTTCTGTCTATATCTGTCATCACCCCAAAATAAAATTACATATTTAAATGCATTTTGAGCAGTGAACTATTTAAGGTGTTGTAAAGAAAAAACAAACCAAACCATAAACAATAAAAAAATGAAATATACACACACACACCAACACTTTGTACATCAATTTGTAAGAAATTGAATGTCTAACTCTCGGACAATGATTAATAAATATAAATGGATACAAAATTGCTTTGAAAGTACTTTCAGACAAAATAATGACAAGAAAAATAACATGTAATGTTATAAATCATAATACTATGGTTTAGACAAAGCCATAATAAAGTCATAATTGCAAACTTTAAAACAAATATTAAATTGACACCATGAAGCAATTTCTTTTTTTTATAATGCTTTTAAATGTAAAAATGGTTGTGGCTTTAATTTGTAATCTTATGATTTTTCTTTGTAATAATTACATTTTGATGACACCTGACATGTTTCTTTATCATTCAGCACCATAAAACATCGAGACTTCAGTGACAGTCTGATAATGTGTTTCCTCTGAATCTGCTGCAGCTGCTCACTGACTTTCTTCTTGTGGTTCCTCCTTCTTCCTGTCTTGGATCTTCTTTAAAAAATCAGTTGTTTTGTTCAGTATTGTCTGTGTTTGTAGGTGAAGATTTTCATCTTCTTGTTTTCTCTTGTTCAGCTGAGTTTTGGCAGTAAATGTGATTTCTTTCATTTTGTAGAATCGTTCACCTTCTGCCATCTTCTCCACTGACTGGATCTCTTTCTCAATATCTTTAATGTTTGTCTCCATGACCTCCTGTTGTCGTTTCTGTTGATCTCTCTGCTTTTGCAGTTCCTCATGTTGCTTAGTCAGTTTATCATGAACCTCCTGCTTAAAATATTTCAGTTCCTCCTCATTCTTCTTTAACTCTTCTTCTAGCTTAACCATTTTCTTCTCCAAATCCTCGGTTCTCTTCTTCTCTGTGATGAGCTGCTCTCTTTCAGTTTGATCCTCTTGTTGTTTCTTTCTTTCTGTGTGGTGATAAAAACAGGAAACAGTGTCAGATTCAGTTCAGACTTGTTCTGCTGATGCATTTTGTAGAGAGAAGGTGTCAGAGTGAACACCACAGAGACACTATAGAAACATTTATAACATTTCACAGCATACACAGTGTTTTATTACAAAGTAAAACACTTTCTGTAACAGGATCTGATTTCTGACATACTCAGATCCTGTCTGCAGTTTCAAGGTGGACTGCAAAGACCAGCTCGTGACACAAGGCTCACTGGGTCAAGTCACCGATGTGTACTAAACTTTGTCATATTTTAACCACTTTATGAGTTTTTTCTTAATAAATATCATGATCTAAAGCCTTCATTTATATTGTAGAACCACCAGTGACATCTTGTGGCCAGTTGTTCACATCACATCAGTTAAACTCACCTTTGGTTTGGATTTGTCTCCATTTCCACACAACACAGACTGCTGCAAGAATAACAAGGAGCACAAAAACCACTAGAACAGCAACATGAGCAGAACAAGATATGGCCTCCAAACAGTCAGCTGGAATGACAAAACACACAACAGAACAGTGGTTATATTAATCCACAATTCAGCTGTCAGAAGAAAAAATAAGGAAATTAGAGAAAAAAAACTGACAAACCAACCTGAAACCTTGATTTCAGTCTCTCTGATCTGGTTGATGCTGTTCTGTTGGACTCTACAGGTGAAGCTGTTGCTGTGTCTCTTCTCCACAGTCACTCTGCTGCTGACAGTATAGAGGTCATCAGGACCTCTGACTGTCTCTGTAGGTCCAGCAGAGAGGAGGTTTCCCTCACCGTCCAGCCAGAACACCTCAGGTTCTGGATACCAGCCTGTAGAGATACACTGTAGAACCTCTGCTGTGCTGTTTATGTTAATCCCAGCTATGACTGGTGATGCAACAGAACCTGAGGAGGAGAACGAGAAGACATTATTATAATATGTATAATATATCATGTCGGCATGTTTTGTATCTGCAAACCGCCAACAGATTAACATGGGAAGGATGCCAAAGCATTATGCCGAGACATTTTTGAAGTCATATTTCTGGTAACAAAGTCTGATGTTTTTTTTTTTTGTTTTTTTTTTAAAAAAAAAGCTTAGAAGATTTTAGAGCCATGTTCATGCCGACCAAAAACTGATTTTCATTTTCCAGCCATATTTGTGGCAGCATTGATACATTTTTTTTAAACAAGACATTTTTCAGCTGCATTTTGTTCTGACAAAACTGATACATTTGATGAGATGTGGGACATTTTCCCATCATGTTTGGGGCAACAAACCCAGACAAGGCGACATCAGGAAAAAATTCAAACTGTATTTATGGTGAAAAAAACACATTTTTAACAAAACATTTTAACAAAACGTCTGAAAATGTTCTAGTCTAGTCTGTTATGATTGGAGGCAGTAAAAATGACAAGCAATGTAGGAACATTACATAAAATATTCACAAAGAACACATGCCCACTTACCAACAACAAGCTCAACATGAGCTTTTTTGTCTTGTGAGGGAAAGTAGCATCTGTAAAGTCCATTATCAGAGAGTTTGACTGCAGACAGAAGCAGTGAAAGGTCTCCCTGCTTCAGTTTGTCCATGGACACTGATGTTCTGCCTTTGTAAGACGGGTTTTGGTTCACCAGGAGGTTTTGACCTTCATGCCACACATGGACAAATCTGGGCTCCAGGTCAGGTCTCCCCCACTCCACGCTCTTTGAGACAGCATCCAGGGGAGGTTCCAGGTGGCACGGCAACACCACGTCTTCACCAACTAATGTCACCATTCTTAGAGGTGGTTGAGCACCCTGAGCCTGGCCTGGAACACACAGGTTATTAAATCTTGTGCACAAACTCACTGTTGGCTTTTAAAAAGTGGCTTATGAATAAGTTTGTTTTGTTTTCCTCTTTTTATACAGGCTTAACGTGTTGCTGATATTTGTGTGTAAATTACCTCCACAACAGCCTGTCAGTAGGAGGAGGATCGCAGTGTGTTGGAGAACTGAGGCTCTGAAGGAACTGAAACTCAGCTTTAAGGAGCAATCCATTGTTCAGGCCACACATCCTGGAGTTCTGAGGAAATAAAACATTTCGAAATGTTGATTTGTAGAAAAAAGGGACAAAAATACTGATCAGATTAGCCATAACTTTGGTTAGCTATGTAGATTAATTTCTGAGCAGACACGGTTATTCCTTTTTTTCTGTTACATCACATGCACAAAAATGAGGCACAGAGATAATGCCCTATTAATGCTGATTTACATTAACTTGAAGTTGAATTAGAAAATGGAATCATAAAGTAACACACACACACACACACACACACACACACACACACACTGTGATCATAAATATCACTGTAGCATTAAGAATACTACACATGAACTAAAAGGCCAGTAGCACAGTTCACAAGAACCGGCGCCGGTCCGTACTTCCTCCTCTAGCGAACGTTACAGAGCGCACATTAAATGTCTGACCTTCACCTTGTTTCTAGGTAACAAAGCAGAATCCACCACGCCTCACATCTCTATTGTTACAGAGCAGGATGGCCGCCATTTTCTGTGTCAGTATCAGATAGTGAATTTCCGCCATTTTGATTTTATATGCTTCGTATTCATTTAAATATAACAGCTTCTACAAATAAATGACACATTAAAAACAACAGCAACATCACCAAGAATGGGAGGCAGTGGTTTGAGATTCTGACCTTGAAAAGAAAAAAAGTTTGAGCTCCTTCTGCCACAAAAATACTGAAGAGTTGAATAACATCGAAACTGACAATTCAATAAAGACATGTTCTTCAGCCACAGTATTTAGCTTCACTGTCATGTTTGTTTATGAATTGAAACTGGACTAAATGACAGTTCACCTTTATTATTGTGTACAGAAGTAAAACATGACGTGCTCTTCATGCTGCACATCATGAAAACTAATTTGGCTTACAGCTCAACAGCAACAATAGACACACAGTAGAAGAGTTAGTTGTAAAGTTTAACCATATTACAATTCCATATTGTTGTAACTCATAGTAAGAGACCCTCTCAGTGATTACGCTAAGATTATATGTGCAGTGAGCCACATTGAGATTGCACCAATAAAAAAAAAAATGAAACTCACAGCGTGTATATCTGTGAAAAACTAAAAACACAAGAAATGAGTGAAAGCTAGAAAACATCAAACACACACGTTAAACACACTGCAGGAAATATTCGTCCACACACTGCAGATACAGAAGCTGCTCTTATCAACGGTGGAAAAAAAAACAGTTTGCTTTTGCTCCACAAAATCAAACAACACATTCCTTAAAATGAAAAAATAGTGAGAGCAGTGTTAAGATTTAAACAAAAATATGGGGCTCTCACCTGTTGTATCTCTGAGTCCGTTCTCACCAGATTCACAAAGACAAATGGCCGAAGTCCTTCATTAAAAAAAGTGTACTTTGACCCAACTGATAAGTTGTTGTACTGTGTTCACTCCTAGACTGCAGTAAAATACGTCACTGTATAGTAAAGTACTGTTGAGCATATGTGAGGAATAATATTATAAGTTTTATTCTGTAACTGAAATATTCATTCACAGGTGCATTCAAGTGAAATTCTTTGATTGAGAGACTCAGCCCCACAATTATCAAAGTAAGTTAATGTCAAATGTAACAAAATTAAATTTCATTAAATGAAATGAAAACAGAATAATAGCAAAAGAGTAAAAGTTAGCACTAAAGTGTGAAGTAGTGGTGTGTGTAAAAGGGAACAGGTGTCCCTCCACACCTGCACTGCAGCTCCCTCAGTAGCCTTTCCCTCCCTCCAATGATTTGCAGTCAGCCTCTTCCCCGTTTCTGGTGTTTTTCCATTCATTTCCCTCACCTGTTTCTCCTCCTCAGTCCACCTGCAGCTCATTAGTTTAGTTTGTATTTAAACCTGTGTTCCCTCTGCAGCCTTTTCCAGATTGTCTGTGTCATGTTTTCTGGTTTTGGTTCCTTGCATTACGCTTCCACTTTATTCCTCGTATATTTCCTGATGTGTGCTTTGCTCGTGGGTGATGCCTTGTTTTAGCTTATGTGTCCTGTATTTTTCTGCATGTGGGTCCTCACCACTTTAGCTAACCTGAAAAATCTGTATGGAACAGCAGGAAACCTTAAAATAAGCTTTTCTATTCTAGTTTTGTTACTTCGAAATAACCAGAAAAAGAGGTCCCCTCATAGACAGTGGAGAGATGTAGTCCCCTGTTAGCACTGTTAACGTGTGTGTGTGTGTGTGGTGTGCGTGTGTGCACGTGTGTGTTTTAAAGCTGGCTTTCAATCTGAAGTCCTCTTACAGCCTTAGTTTTAAAGTGTGTGTGAAGCAGAAATAAATTTGTGTTATGAGTTTGTCATACCACAGAAGCATGTGTCATTGACCATTGAGCCAAATTTGAAAGATTAAAAAAAATTGCCAAGTATATAAAATTAGGTCTCAAAATCCTGGAAAAACAAGCACTTCTCTCTACTATGAATTTGTACATTTAAAACTTGAATCTCAGAGCATATCTGAAGCTGAAGTGAGACCTAATAATTTTGTCTTTTTACCAATATCAATCTAAGGTAATTTTATGTTTCATAAAATCCTAATGCAAATACAAAGTCATATTTAATATCAAATAACTAATGCAAAGTAACACTTACACTAATACCATGTAACTCTGAGTGTTATTTTCAATAATACTTGTGCAAAGTAATATATAATATAATGTTAAATTATACTGCTGCAAATCAACATTTTGTGTAATCTTCAGTAACTGATACAAAGTAAAATTCAGCATCATGTTCAATTAAACTTTGCAGAGTAAAATTTAGTGTGATATTCAACAACACAAATAAAAAGTGCCTTAAGCTGTCAAAGAGTAGAGTACAATATTTGCCTTCTGAATATAATGGAGGATAATGAATGTAAGTACAAGTGCGTATGCATAAAACATTGTTCCTAAGTACAGTATCTGAGCTGATATAGTCGCCAAAATTAGCTTGGTGTATGAATGTTTCCCGCTCTTTGGTGTTCTAAAATTCCTAATAGCAATGACATTTCTGTAAACTGTCAGATGGTTTGTTGGCATTCAGTATCGGGCAACAACAGTTGGTGCTCAATTAATCAAAACTCCACCAATAGACGATGGATATTCTTGTACAAAAGACAGTCATCTTAATAAAAGGCCTTATTGAAACAAAAAATGTATGAACGAGAATTTCATGTCTCAAAAGCTCACCTTCACAGAAATGATGTGCCTGATCAAAGTCTGGCTGTAAACTCTTCACCTGTGTTCAGCTTATTTTGTCTCCTCTCTATCTGTCGCCGCCCACCCCAGACTGGCGTTTGTCTCCAATCAGGTGAATATGGTTAATATTTAATCTGAGACTCATATCAGTCAGATATCAAGTTCCTTTCACTTTCACCCGAACTGTGTGAATAGCTGCTGTTTAACTCTATGCACAGAACTATCAGCAAAGTAAATGATTACCAGCAATATAACATAATAGATTACTAAATTAACAAATTGACCTCTTTGTTATACTGTAACTGTAAAACTCACCATCTCACAGTGGGACGGAAAGCTATAAAGTATTACAAGCTTGAAATAACATTTGTATGTATTTAATGTTCAGCTACTAAAATTAAATAGACTGAAAAAAAGTGCAAGTGTTATTATTTAGTGTTATTATAGTGAGGCAAAAAATTGAACAGCACTACAAATATGGAGACAGCGTCAATAGACGTAGATAATCAAGAATAAGCACATCCCCTAACATCTGAGCTCAGTATGTATTAGATCTTTAAGTAATTAGAATTAGCTGACCCTTGTAGTTTAAACATAGACAGAATACATCAGCAGCCTTCTAAAACTGTTCAGTATTGCCCCACTCTTTAATGTATTATCCAGCACAGTCACATTCTAAATATGAGAAGCAGCTGGCTTTGAATTAATGAAGAAAACATTTGGCCCAGTCAGACAAGCACTTTATTCAAGTGGAAGTGAAATTACATGTCTTGATAACAACAAGTTCTCTAAACTAAACACACGTTTTTTTGTTGCTGTTGATAATTTCTATAGAAAATGGCTGTTACATAAAAGGGTCAGTGTCAGTACCTGATCCACGCTGGCTGCAGAGTCAGTTCTATACATGTGGGGACATCTATACGATCCAACATACCGTGTTTGTGATCTTCCTGGAACAATATCATTAATTATGATCCAGGAACATCATTGTAACTGACCACTCACGTTTTTGTGAAGTTATAGCTGCTAAGGGAAAGACTAGAAAAATACGAACATGGCAGAAGTTATAATACGGTTTACCCAAACTATACCCCCTTCTCTAAATTCTCCCTCTTCTGGGTCATCCTGGTCAGTAGACCGTCTGCCTCTTTAACTCTGCAGCACTTTCTCTATGTTCAGCTGCAGCTTCTCAAGGTCTTCCTTTCTCCTCTCCAGTTTCCACTGAGCACTTAACAGCCTTTGTTTTTCTCCGAGGAGTTCTTCTGTTGTATCAGTTGCCTTTTCTCTCTCACTCTCTGTTATTAACTTCTCCACTGACTTCATCTTCTCCTTGTAATCCTCCCTCTCTCTCTCCACGTCTTCCAGATGAAGTTTGAACAGCTCCCTGTGGTTCTCCAGAAGCCTCCAGTGACATAAAAACACTTCATTGCCCAGATCTTTATTTGTCTTCTCTAGGTGTTGAAGTTTGGCCTTTATCTCATCCAAGTCCGCTAAATGAGAGAAGACAATTATTATTATGATTATAACAAGAGGTAAATATATAAACATGATTAGTTAAAAGAAGGTTTCACATGACACAGCACGAAAACTATAATTACTTTACATTTACAGCAGTACTGAACCCAGTTAAAGCTTTTTCCTGAGTCTGATGTTTGATTTTTCAGATGTGTCAAAAAAAGCTAAAAATCCTTTCCTACAACTGTTTTTCATGTACATTTTTAAAATGTGAACAGCAAGTTTATGTTGGCCACTGTTATCTCACAACTTATCTACCAATTATTTTCACCACTAAGACGGTTCAAGATCAAAGTCAGTGGAAGATTTGGATTAGTTTATGTCTACATTAAATTTTCATTCATAATAATTTAGAGATAATACTATGAACATGTTTTTATTTTCAAAGGCTGTAAGGAAAGTTTGAATGACCCCCTCATGACACAGTGTTACAAGAAATTGAGTTGGTGTCTCACATTTTTTGGAACGTTTCCACATCCATACAGCGAACTGCAGAACCGCACACTGCAGAAACAGCCACACCAACAACAATTTCCCTCTGTCTGCCAACACCTCTTGGCAGACGCAGCTCTGAAAGATTCCATGAAGGAACACATCTGAAATCATAAAACACAGGGCAACACATTAACAGATTACAGATTACTTACACTATATACTATTCTCACATCAACATTTAACTACTGAACAACTTTGATGAAAACTTTTTCGAACGGTTTAATGAAATCTGCACAGACAGACTAATTAAAGATTTGAATTTTAAAACGTCCTCTTACCTTTTTGCGAGCAGCAAGACTTCAGTTCACAAGCTGCAAGCTCAAAGTCTCAAATGTTCTGGCAGCCTGTCAACAGATAAGCTCTGGTCACACTGTGTATCTTTTCACTGCAGCTTGGATCGACATGCATGTGTAGATTTTACACTGCAGGAACAATGTTGTATGCAGTTCGCTTGACTTTTGTCTTAGGATCACAATCACACAATCAAGAATATTGATTATCACCAATAATGACGTGTTTTGTGCCAATGCTTCGACCCATCATTGGATCCTTGTGTACCACTGTGAACAGGATAGTTGCATTAACAGAGCTGTTCAGATAGAGTTATTATTATTAGGTTATGCTCAAATGAATAATTCCCCTATTTTGAAATAATTGTCTTAATTCTGTCTTGAAAAAATTTACACAAAAAAAAGAAAAAAGCAACTTAATGCAACTACAGTTTAATTGGCATGTGAGGATATGCGTACAGACTCTGGTCATAATGAGAGTTCACTGAACTGATATCCTTTAATAGCAGGCCTGGTCTCTCTCACCGTTGTTGGTTTTTCAGTTTTACATGTTTAATTTTTAACTTCACGGTACTTTGAACTTCGGTAGGTGATGTATAGTTATACAGCAGCAATGGGTTTCTTCCTTGTTTTTTTTTTTGGCAGAATAGATAAAATAATCATGTTTGATATATGTAATAATGGTTAATTTACAACAGAGGGCAGCATTGAACTACTTTCACCTGTTAATCTGTGATTGTGTCTGTGAGGAAGAGAGAAAAGATGGCTGAAACTGTGTGGACTACTCTGTTTTTGTGTCTAAATAGAGGCAAATACCTGCTGACATGTTCCAAAATCTGGTGGAAAGACTGAAACTGCACGAGTGAGAGCTGTTATAGCTTCAGAGTAACAACCATGGTTTTGGAATTACATGTTATGTGACGGTAGTAATGCTTAGTAGTCCACATACTTTTGACCATATACTATATTTATGGCTCATGATCCAGTGAAGCCCAGTCACGAGGATGAAATGATGTCAGAGAACATTTCTGCAAAGCACCGATACCTTCAAATTTGTTTGTGTCATAGGCCTTCTGACCATATGGACCTCTCTACAAACATGTCAAATCACGTTAACAAGTGTTCATGACTGTCATAACTGGAGGTGGAGTGGACAATGGTGGTGTATTTCAACATTTATATGTGTGACACCACTGGCTAGTTCTGAGGGTTCCTTGGGACAACTTTCAGGGTTGGTTATGTTGACACTGTGGCAACCAAAACAAGTACTTTAAGCCTAATCATGACCTTTTCCTAACCCTAAACTAGATCATAAGCACAGCATTGTCACATGAAAAACACTCAAAATGGACCCTGAAGAAATGTGAAGTTACAATGTAAAGAAGTAAAGTCTCAACTTATCCAGGATTTTTAAAAACTCACATTGCCAACATGTATGCTGTTGTCTGGGATGTCTACAGTGTTCACAAAAAGAGGCTCTGACAGTTGACCTGCATTTTTATCAGAGTATTTTTATCCTTCAGAGAAACTGGGGGCTGACGGTTATAATGCTATATACTGCTATGGTCTCTATGCTGCACAGGAAAAGGAAGTGTTGCACCGTCACCTACATCATATTTAGCCTTAGTTCAGTCTGATCTTCAGACAGTTGGACACGAGACGGCATGGAGGTGACAGCACTGTGCGTCACACTGAGTGAGTCTGCTTTCTCTTTTTACTCGAAAATCAAATCTAATCAGAAGAGTTTGATAGAGAATACACTTTGAATTGAAAACAAAATCAGGTACAATCAGATCAATGTTTATCATCAGTTATACATGTGTAGACAATATGGCGGTGTTTGCAGATACATCTCTTAATTCATAGTACCTATGTCAGAGTGATGTTAATCATAGATCATATACCGTAGTATTAAAAGGAATGCACATTTAAAGAACTAACTTGGGGCGACCGTGGCCCAGGTGGTAGAGCAGGTCGGCCTCTGTTCAGAGGGTCAGCGGTTCGATCCCCGCCCGGCCAACTGCTACATGTTGTGTCCTTGGACTTCACCCACCTTGCCTCGTGTGAATGTGTATGACTGTTGTATGTTTGAGGTGGTGGTCAGAGGGCCCGTAGGCACTGAACGTGCAGCCACGCTTCCGTCAGTCTGCCTCAGGGCAGCTGTAGCTACTACTCAGAATCAGAATACTTTATTAAATTGTTTAAACTACTATCGTAGTTTAACCTCTGACCTTTCGGATATCAAACGGCATAATTTCATGATTTAATCATTTTAGACATTTGTATGTCAAATGTTATCATTGATATTGTGTGAATTCTTGAGTAGTGGTGAACTCTCTTCATCAAAAGGTGTCGGCGTGTAGTTTGATGATAAAAGAATTTTGCAGAGACAAGGCTGGGTGGAATGATAGAGCGATGTTTACTGAAACAGCTTCACGCCTGCATCCGAATCCGTGCGGACGCTCCGTGGTTTTCTCAAATCCTGGCAAAGTTTTGCCCAATGCTTTGCACTCTGCTCTACCAGAAATCTTCTCGAACCTTCAATCATAGGAAATCTACAAGTAACCACCCCGACCTTCTCTCCCGTGCAGGCCATTTTAGAGTCCCTTCTCCAGTACACACCTACTTCTCCTAATTGGTCACTTTGGTAAATTATCCAAAAGACTAAAACCTGGACCTTTGATACAAACCTAATCTTATGATGCTCAGCAGTGTAACTTGTTGTTCGATGCAGTGGCTGATTGGCTGTTTATGTCAAAGTAACTGTACAAACACTATGAGGACATGAACTTTGTCTGACACTCTGCTCTCTTCTTCTGTCTCTCCAGTGGCGAACGTAGTGTTGCTGCTAAATGTTCAGAGTGGTTACTATGATCACAAAGCTGGTCAGTCCAGGTTTCTTATTTGATAGAATGAACATAAACATTTCAACAATTCTTTAATTCTTGAATATTACACACCAACATGCTCAAGTTGTTAATTTCCATATCCTATCTATGGATGGAAACCTGTCTCTTATCTCCCTAACAGATGCAGCTTTTCTTCACATTGATCCAAACCGACTGCAGTTCTTTGAATATGAAACGATCTCACTTAACTGTGCGGGGTTTCATGGCCCAGCTGAATGGAGGGTGATGACAAAGGTTCCCTCAAAAACTGCTCGATATGAGACATCTACAGGATCAGTGAAGATTAAACTAGCCTTTGTATCGCACAGTGGAGAATACTGGTGTGAGAACAGATCAGGAGAGAGGACCGACTCTGTCAACATAGCTGTCACCGGTACGTTACAGGGGTCAGCTGGCTGGTCACCATGTGTAACCCACAGCTGATCTCAACAAGTGGATGATCTTTGGATGATGTTCACTAACTGATCGTGGTCTTATTTTGCATGATTAATTGCTGATTTGTGTTCTTATCCAGCTGGTGACGTGATCCTGGAGAGTCCTGCTCTCCCTGTGATGGAACGACACGCTGTCACTCTGCGCTGTAGAAAAAGGGCGACATCCTCCAACCGTCCAGCTGATTTCTTTAAAGATGGCACCCTCAGTGGGACTGGATATACAGGAGAGATGACCATCGACAGCGTTTCCAGGTCAGACGAAGGACTCTACAAGTGCAGAATCTCTGGGGCTGGAAATTCTGCAGAGAGCTGGCTGGCTGTTGGAGGTGAGACGTATCAGTCTTTCACTGTTTAATCATATATAAAAAAAAGCTCAAAATAGAAATAGAACAGCTTAAAATTTGTTTTCATACATACTAACGAGTAGTTTACATTAGATTAGATTAGATCAGATAAGCCTTTATTGTCTCTATTGGAAGAAATCTGTCTTGGCGTTTGACCGAATACAGTTGACATAGCAGCACTATCTACAATCAAACTACGGTCACAATGCGGTATCACACACAGATTTTCTCAACACTGTAACAAAACTACAAAGAATATTGCATGATGCCTTACAGCAAAATGTAGATGCAGATCCATGGATAGAGGAACTATGGAAAAAGGACATATCGTGACCTATTTGGTCACAGACATGTTTTTAACTTTGATGAGACAGCTATGTATGAGCTTACTGGCTGATCATGTAAACTGTTTTACATTCAACACTTCGATATTGTCAAACCATCTTTTCTCATGGTGTTGACAGCGTATGTGACTCCTGCACCTCAAGACACAACATCTCTGGAGACTCATGAGGCTCCTCCTCATCCTCTTGGCCGTGGCTCCCTTCTGCTCTCCATCGTAGTAACACTGGCCCTCACTGTTTTCTGTGTGGCGGGACTGCTGTCAGTGTTGGGACTGCTACAGCGTCAGAAACACGGAGGTGCTGAAAAAATACTTGGAAGTAATATTAGATCTAAAAGTTATCTAATAAAATGTCTTAAATAATACACATAAAAAAAAGTTTTTCGTTTTTCATTGAAGCCATGATTTTTGTTTTATTGTACAGCTGCAGTCATTTTGTCAGAGGTACCAACAACAGAATCGGAAGGAGGTAAGTACCAAGTCATAAGTATTACATTGTATATTAGCATAATTTCAGAAATTAATTTAAGTTAGACAGTCTAGTCTGAGCTCAACGCCTCGAGCCACAACATTTGTATTTTTTTTTTTAACTTTGAACTGAACTGATTTAAGTTTCAGGAGAAAATAACATAATACAATGTGTAAATAAAAAAAAAGTTTTAACAGATACATGTCTGTCTCAGTCCTACTACATCTAACCTTTTACTTTTATTTTTTCAGAGCATGAGCATTGCAGCGTACCTGAGCTACAACTGCCTTTGTATGCTAGCGTCAGAATGCACAGGAATAGAGGTATTTCTCTGACAGTTGATCAGCTAAATTTAAGCATTTCATCCGCCTGAGTGACTGAGGCCTAAAAAAAAACATCACCTTTTGCCACACCAAGGCGTAAAAAGTAATGTTCTCATTCCAAATTCAAATTTGAAATAATAAACATGAAACATGTGATTAGACTTTCAAAATAAAGCTTCCAGAGAAATATTTCAGGTGATAGTCTGGGTTAAGTTACATTTTGGATACAAGCTTCAGTTTCCATTAAAATGAGTTCAACATTAAGTTAATTTTGTAACATACCAGGTGCAATTTAATGAAGATTTACATAGGTTAAAGAACTCAAGTATGTTGTTCAAAGTAAGTAAATTCGGCCCCTGGTTTCATGCCGGAGTATAGACGTTGTTACAGATGTGAAATTTATGTATTTTCATTTCACCACAATATTACCCTTACCTTAACGTTTTTGTTGTCTAACCTGAAAAGCATTTTAACATTGGCTTGTTTGCCAAAACCACAATCTTTCCTTTACCTTTTACCATACTTTAGTCTCCATATGCAGATTATGTAGGAAGCTAGAATGTTACAAAGAGTGACTGGAAATGCTCTTCCCCGTTGATTAATTATTTTACAATGTTCAAGTGTTTGTAGCCTAACTCCATTATTTTTTTTTCATTAATGAAATTAATTTTAATTTTGTTTTACAGAGATTTCCTTTTCATTTAAGATGCCAGAAACAGAATCAGAAACAGGTGAGTATCAAGTAGTTTAATAAAAAAAGTACTTAGACGTTGTGTTATTATCCTATATGCATATACCATTATTAAGTGAAAAATATCCTGTTATAACATAATAACTTATCTTTAACATGAAATGGGTCGTGTCATAACTTGAAATATTTCACTTTAATATACTATATGTCTATTAACTGCAGTAACATTGTATATATCTGCCATTATAAAAATGCGTTTAGATAAGACAATTAGTTAAGTAGTCAGATCTTACATTGGGGTGTCATCTGCATAGCAATGGAAAGCAAAGGCATCTTTACACAGAATTTGCCCTACAGTTGTATATAGTATGTATATAATAAACAAGAGGGGACCTATGATACACCCTAGGGGGAACCCCACGAAATAAAGCAGCATAATGCATAACTGTATGTATTCATATTTTCAGTGGATGAACATGGACGTGTACCTAATCCACAAATACCCACATACGCTAGTGTCAGAAAACCCAAGAAGAAGAGAGGTAATTTTTTGACATTATATTATTTCTACTATAGTTTCACACATAATCTTTATTTGCTTCATATTCTTGGAACTTGTTTCTTGTTGTTTTCATAATGCACATGAGAATCCCATAGATAGATTTTAGAGTTTTATGCAACTTTTGGTTTGGAAATTTGCATCTTTTTATGAGTGGGGCTAAAACTGAACAATTTATCCAGATAGGGGAACAACTTTGGCAAATGCTTTTGATAAACCAAATGATTGTATACAAAGTTGGGATTAAGATAAATACAAAGAAGGCTGATCTTATATATATATATATATATATATATATATATATATATATATATATATATTATTTTATTTTATTTTATTTTTTTACAGGTAGTCAAAAGGTTATCACAAGATATGCTGTCACAACAACAAGGAAGGAGAAAGGAAAGTAATGCACATTTTACTAAATCTCACTTCATAGTAAAATAAATAATTGTTATATAAAAGCTTGACTGATGTGTTGATCTCTAATCATGCATACAATATCATCTTATTTCTACCCAATTGACCACTATAACTCTGTGTCTTCCAGCTTATCGACAGCAAAAAACCCAGTAAAGGATGGATGAGAAACAGTGATTGCAAGACAGAAAGAAATGCAACCTTATAGCATACTAATCTATATATATGTACATAAACATGGTTACATGACAGAAGAAATTGTACGTAGAATGGCAGTTGAAAGCATTTTAAAATAGACTGACGTGGTTCTCAGACTTTGAGATCAAATTAGCCTTCATCTAAGAGTTTTGCGAGTCTATTTTTGAAAGTTTGCGGTTTATCATAGTGTGACAGACTCTACTTGCCCCGCCTGTTAACACATCTCAAGATGCTAGTTATAAGAACAGAGTCGCTGCTGCTAGTTTTAAATGTAGTCTCTGTGGTCAACCACTAACATCAGTGTCACAGATCTATAATCAACCATTGTGAAAGGTAATCTGTCCAGTGAAAAAAAAGCATGCAGATACACGGAACACTGTCACATGGTTTGTGTTAAGTAAATGTCCACGCGTCAGCACTCATAGCTCAATGCCGCCCTCCAAAGATGAAACACTGTCACTGAAAAAGAAGGCTTGTATATGTTGTGTTCATTCTAAATCACTAAAGTATTAAAAAGTAGTAGTTAAAACGTATTAACCCTGCCCCACAATCTGGGCTCACACATTTCATGTAGGTGACAAAATACATTAAAAAAATCATAAAGCATTGTTATTACACTTAATGGTTCTTCTTATCCACGGATGTCGTACTGACCTTATGTAAACATGCAAAAGGCAAAGAAAAATTCACTTATGAACAAAAACATGTTGTTTGATTTTATTGAGAAACCAGAAGATACAATAGCACAAATGAAAACAGGTGATGAAATCAAACCCTAAAAGTGCACTTAATACACTGGCAGTATGAAAGTATTCAGCTGTTGATGCTCACGTGAGACATAACCCAACATAATTCTAAAGCCATGCTAGCAGCTCTGTGAGCCTGTACTGAGTGGTGCTTTGAGCCAAATGCTCATATCAGCCTGCTCAATTGTGATTTTAAACAGTAGCTAATAATTCCTTACCATGTTCATCATCTTAGTTTGTTAGCATGCTAACATTTGAAAACTAGCCCTTCACACAAAAGTACAGCTGAGGGTGATAGAAAGATAGTGTTGGACAAATGCTAATTTTGACCAGATGATAGCAGTAGAGGAGAAGTCACACCACCAACAGCTGGCAGAAAGACTGGCTTACATTCCATGTTACTTATCTAAACAATATTTGCTATATTAAACAGAATAGAAAAATGTTTGTATTAACATTGATCAAAGAGCTGTGATGGTAAGTTGCCATTAAAAATATTTTAACACATTTGGGACTCAGTGATTCCATTGTGTCTCCCTATTCCACACAAGACAATAACAGAAATTTGGTAAACATGATTTAAACAGTAAACAGTGTGTGCAAACTGTGACTTATTTTGAAAATGCATTACCAATCAAAGCGTTTTTACAAGGTTTATACTGGCTATATTATGTACAGCGAATTCATGAAAAAAAATAGTCCAAGAATGAAAACAAAGATGATAAGTGTCTGTGCATGTTTATAATCCAACATGAACATGGTTACCAAGTGTTTCTATAACCTGCAAGATGGCCACATTGCTCTGGTTTTGTAGAAAAGACATGGTTGCCATTTGTCTGTACAGAATTTAATATGTGTATTGATTCATGACTTTGTAGTAAGCCAACTTCACTTTTCTTATTCGCACACATGCATGTTGACAAATGCCACATTAATAATCAATAACTAGTAAAAGTTAATAAAAACTTGATACGAGATTCGATTTAGGAGTGGCCTGGGTATGTCACTGAAGAAAACAGTATCAGTCATCACAATATTACAATATATTAAAAAACAACTGCTATCCAACACCAAAAATAATATTAAGTGTTATAAAACTGAGATGCTGATCAGAAGACAAGGAGAAAAACAGAAACAGAAAATAAAGAACATCAGAATACTAGAGCATCAAGTTTTAGTCATTTTCACTTTGTCATATGTTCATGTTCATTGTGTGAAAACAGAGCACAAAATATATTTAACGGTATATCTGATGGATCAGCATGGTGTCGCAGTCGTAAGCACTCTTGCCTCAGTGAGATTCGAACCCCTTTCTGGTTAGAGTTTGCATGCTCGCCCGGTGCTTGCATGGGTTTTCTCCGAGTACTCTGGTTGCCCACACCATAAAGACATGTACCACAGGTTTGTTCTTCTGCCAGTGTGCTGGCTCAGATCTGGAGCGGTGACCGGGCATGACCCTCACCAGCTGCTCCCTTCGGATTAGTCAAAGGAGCTATTCATAATAATTTTTCATATTATTTTTTTCCTATTCTATGATATGTGACATAAACGAGGGCTCTGCATCATTTGTTTTAAGTCCTCATTTTCTGACCGCTCTGTTTTCATCAGGATCTAATCTCTTTTCTTCCTTTATTTGTTTATTTACTTGTTTCTGGTCTTACTCTAGCCTCACCTTCATCGCTGTCATCGTAATAATCATTTCTTCTGTGGTCTCCATCAGTTTCTCTGTGTTCCTAAGTATTTCATCACGTGCTGCAGTTCTTCTCAGTTTGATCTCTTTGTTCTTATTTAACCACTTCTTTTCCTCTCTCTTCACCTCCTTTTCTAAAATCTCCTCAAATATCTCAAAGACTCGCTCTTTCTGGCTCTTCAGAGCCCTCTTATGGTTCTTTAATTTCTCAATAATCTCTGTCACACCTTTCAGTTGTGTCTCCTTTTTATCTAACTCTTCATCAAGGCTTTTGTTTGTGTTGCTCATATGGTTCTTTTTCTCCTTTTCAGCTAGGAGTTGGGAACTCTCTCTGTCTGCCCCCGTCGAAGACTGACGTTCTCCCAGCTCAGTTTTATCTTCATGGTTTGTCTTGGTCTCTGTGAGAATATAGAAATCAACAATCAAACGTGTTGTATTTATCTTAATTTGTTTTCTTGTGTTTGTACTAGAAACAGAATCACAACAGAAATATATGATATGGACAACAATTATTTAAATGGGTCTGGTATTAAGCAAGAACACTACAGTGGGCAGCCACAAAACAGACTACAGTCTAACCTGACCAGTTGATTGTGCATCAATGAACTTTCAGTGAAATTGGTTGTTTCTGCCACTTACTTAAATTGTTACTGTAACTGTGGGACATCATTATAGAAAGGGGAAATAAATAATAATAATTACAGAGAAATAAAACCTTCTTTCTTTGACAAGCCCAGAGAGATTACACTGCTGCCCATTTTGCAGCTGTTGGCTGCAGTCCTCTCATAATCACTGGGCCGATTTCAGAAACTGTTGTCCACATGGGAAAATAGAATTTGGTAGAAAAATTCCCAAGATACCCTATAGCTGCTGGATTACTTATAATTAAGAAAACTGAATTTGTGACTTACGGATTTCTTTACGTCCTATTAAAAATGCACCCAAGGCAGCTGCAAGGATACAGATGAGGCCAACGACGGAAACAATGATGATACGACCGACAGAACAAGGTCCGACCACAAATACATCTCCTGAAATAATAAGATTTTGTCTGCAATAAACCAAACTTAACCATAAATACATTTTTACATGGTTATAGAGTTATAAATTATTTACCTGGGACATGTATCTTTGCCTCTCTGATCTGGTTGATGTGGTTCTGTTGGACTCTACAGGTGAAGCTGTTGCTGTGTCTCTTCTCCACAGTCACTCTGCTGCTGACAGTATAGAGGTCATCAGGACCTCTGACTGTCTCTGTAGGTCCAGCAGAGAGGAGGTTTCCCTCACCGTCCAGCCAGAACACCTCAGGTTCTGGATACCAGCCGGTAGAGTTGCATTGTAACAACACTCCACTGCTTTCACTGCTGAGTCTGGAAAGCCCAAGAACAGGTGAGGTGACCAAACCTGTTGATGAAAATTCACAATGATTGTTTAAACAATAAGCTGACAAGGACTAGTTCTACATTGTTCATGTGCTGAAATCTTGGCTGGCAGCCATTGGCATGCAACCCATTTTTAAAAGGCAGAATCTAGGAATTTGCCAACACGTTACCCCTATTTACCTGCTAAAAGTCAAGCTTGATTTTATTACCAGAGTGCCATTTGGCATCTGCATGAGACACACTTTGCTGTAAAGTAACACCAATGTAAACCCATCCATGGGATGGTATTGGCTTTTGCCGATATAGTATACAAAGCTGCAAAGTTCCAATAATGATGGAGGTTGGGCATAACGGACTTTCAGTAAGGACATGGAATTTCGTGACCCATGTGAAATCTACTTGGCTAGATTTCTGAAAAGATTGTTAACAATCTTTTCAGAAATCTAATCAAGTAGTTTTTTGGCTTGAACCTAGCAAATGTGCCTTTGACGACCACAGCAATTACTCCACTCAACTTAGCATACAGAACAGCAAACTCCCAAGAGGGGTGGAGGTCAGGGAAGGGCGATGTGCCATACAGAACCATTGACCTTGAAACCAGAACTCCTGTACACCGTGAAACCAAACACCAATGAAGCCTAATCATGTAGTTTTTGTGCCTAAGCCCATCAAAAATCCCCTTTGATGTTAATCGCATTTCTTTCACAAGTGTAACAAAGCAGTATCAGTCTGTCAGTTGTCTTATTTTTGTATTTATTTTTACAGGATAAATGGATATATGATCACTTACCCACAGCGAGCTTCACTTCAGATTTTGTTCCCTGTTTGGGGACAAGGCATCTGTAAGTTCCCTCATCAGACAGCTTCACTTTGGAGAGTTTCAGGGAAAGGTCTCCACACTTCAGTTTGTTGATGGACACTGAGGTTCGCCCGATGTAGGACGGATTCTGATCAATCAGGAGTTCCACACCTTCCCGTCTCACATGGACAAACCTGGGGCTCAGGTCGGCTCTCGCCCACTCCACAGTCAAGGAAACAGCGTCAATGGCAGGCTCCAGGTTACATGGCAAAATTATGTCATCACCAACCATTGCTACTATTGGCTGAGTTTGTCCAATCACTTGAGAGTGACCTGAAGAGAGATAAGTATGCTTTTTAACTCTCGCTTCAGCTCCTTTGTTGCTGTGGACATTCATCTACAATTGTCATCAGGTCAAACTTTCTGTATGATAAAATGCTAGCAAAACTATGAACTATGTCGTCAGTCAAGTGCCAATGAGTAAATGTTAGCATGCTAACGGGCTAAACTAAAGGGTAAATATGGTAAACATTACACCTGCTAAACATCAGCACGTAAGCAACGTAATCAAAGAAAATTAGCATGCTGAAGCATTTAGCACAAAGCACCCGATGCCTAAGCACAGTCTCACAGAGCTAGCATGGCTATAGGTTCTTTGTTTTGTTTTTATCATTGTGTAACTTACCTATACAAAAGTGTGCCAGGAGAACTAAGACAGCGGTTCGATGTAAAACCAAAGGACTGAGGTCACATGGCAGAGGTTTTATGGAGTTTCTGTTCTTCTGGTGAATCATTCTGGAATTCTGGAAAAGAAAAAGAAATCAACTGTAAACCACAGTTTGTAAAAGCCTCAAGACTAATTACACGAACTCACTCCCTTGGCAGTCGCACACCATTAACGGAAGTAAAATTTGGGCTGTTTCAATACTGATACTATACTACTATTGTAAATGATCTCCAGCTACACTGTGTATTCAGTGCCACTAACTATTTATCGATTACAAAGGATTTAACCTCAGCTCAAAATGTACCACCTTGTTCTTTCTTCGTTCAGTCTCTATTTGTATTTTTACGAAGTGGAATCTGAGCGTCAGGAGAAGTGTATGACCAGCATTCAAACTCACAGTACCTTGAGTGACCTCTGTCCACTGTTATTCTTTAACTTAAAAGACACATAAATTCCCTTACCTGTATTTAACAGTCTTGTCTCTTAAGTAACTACTGTCATAATCTATCAATCTCTGCATATAATGGCAACTTGGCTTTTGTCCTCCAATCACGCTATAATATGTTATTTCTAAAACAAAAGTATTACAGTCAAAAGCTTACATACCTGTTGTGTCCGACGAACAGTCTTCTAACCAGAATAGACAGTAGGTTGCACAGTCAAAGTCCAGTAATTAAATGATATGTACTTTCAACCCCGCCTACTATGATTAGACAATCTGTGTTGACTTTATTGTTCCTCTAAGTTACATTAATGTGCATATGAGTAACCTCTTATTTTTCAGGAAATATAAGCCTGGTGTTTTCAACCCATAAACTGACTGTATGGAGATAGACGAATAACATCAGGGCATCACAATATGTAATTCTAAGCTTGCCAACACAGTTATGCATCTTTAAACCTGCCTTGCCAACAGACAGACACTCAAGGGTCTCAATGGTTGACTCCATGCAAGCAGCCCATCAGAAGAATTACCATAAAGGTATGGCACTGATAAACACATTACCAGACTTAGTAACTGTAACAATATTACTGCAAATCCTACAAGAAATGTGTTACTCTGTCACTGCTTAAAGTAATATATCACTGTCTGGAACACGCTACTTCTGTAGTGCGTTAACCCCATCACTGGTCAGGGGTTCAGAAAACACATCATGCGAATATGGACTTTCTATACGTTCTTTGGTGTGCCGTATAGTGGTATTCTCCAGTAGGAGGCGTAGTATAATGGTAAGTTCCTGAACAACTACATTCATGATGAGTCAGTTGTCGATGTGAACACGTGGTCAGTTTTCTGGTGTCAGCTATAGAACGTGGTCTGTCGTTGTTTTTTTCTTTTTCAGTGCAGCTCTTTCTCTCGCATGCAGTCCTCAGAAATAAGATGCACAGGAAGAGGAAATGCTTGTCTATGTTGAGCTGTATCTGAAACTTATTCAGTGTGATGCTCAGACAGTCAGAGGAGAACATGGAGGTCCCAGCCCTTTGCATCAGACTGTGTGAGTACTGACTATCTATCTTTTGACTATTTATTTATTGATATTAGTATCTCTATACAGATGATGTATGAGGTTGGTGTGAATTCATATGAAAAGCGTGAATATCTCGTCTCTCTCTCGTCTCTCCAGTGATAAACCTACAGCTGCTGCTGCTTTCTGCCCAAGTTCAGCGCAGCTGTTGTCACAAAGCTGGTGAGTCAATCTAACATCTTATTCTATAATTCTATGATCTGTAGTTGATATGTGAGGATTTGAATTGATGCACAATACAAAAATTCATGTTTTGGAATTACGGTCAACCATGAATGCATATTTAGTGCAAAGATGCCAAACTATGGAAAGGGGAGGCACTTTAGTTTGTCATGAGGTATTTTTACATAGAGAGGATCTAGATCTGTACCAATATCAATATCAATACCAATAAAATCCATGATGTTAGATATTTTATGTAGAAAATAATACTTTTTTTTTTCTTCCTGTCACAGATGCAACTTTTCCTCAGATTGTTCCGTCCAGACTGCAGCTCTTTGAATTCGAGTCTGTCTTTATAAAGTGTGATGGCTTTTCAAACGATTTGACCAATTGGAGGGTGTTGAGGAAGATCAAGGGGATGAACACAACATGTAACATTGGATGGGCGATATTGGGACCCTGCAACATTGCAACTGCCTTTTCAATGGACAGCGGAGAATACTGGTGTGAAGCTGAAGGAAAGAAAAGCAACTTTGTTGACATCATAGTGACAGGTGTGTTCAGCAAATAGCAATAACAAAAGGTTTTGAATAGTGTCTGAAATGCAGCTTTTTGAAGATGTGTCCATTTGTGGGTGTACTGATTTCCATATTTTGATATTCAAACATGTAAGAAAAAGTGCCTCATAACACAAAGTGTAAATGATAGTTTTAGAGAGTTATGTTAGCATGATGTTTGCCCCTTAAATTGGCTGCTTCTACATGCTACCATTTGTTTGCCTTTTCTATGTCTACCCTATTTGTTTTCTAATTGAAAGCAACACTATGTATTAAACCAATTTTAACAAATAAAAATATTTTTTACCTTCACCTGGTGATCAGCTGGGTCTGTGATCCTGGAGAGTCCCGTTGTTCCTGTGACGGTGGGGGAAGATGCGATTCTGCGCTGCAGAAACAAGAAGTCCACCCTTACTTCTGCTGATTTCTATAAAGATGGAGTCCACATTGGGAGCAGCGCTACAGGAGAGATGACCATCCACAGTGTTTCCAAGTCTAATAAGGGACTTTACAGGTGTAACATCTCTGTTGTTGAAGTATCACCAGAGAGCGAGCTGACTGTCAGAGGTGAGTGATAACAGAGTCTCAACTTAATCTGTGTTCAGACTGCAAGCCCAAATCTGTTTTTTGGCCAATCCAGATTGTATCCACATTGATTTTAAGGAAGTCTAGACAACAAAATACCACATGAAATGCAGATGAATTTTTATAGATAATGTAAAAATACATACATCTTGCAGGGAACGGATCCCTTCATGGAGACTGCCCTCCTTCTCCTGATTGCTTCCATTATGGCTTCACTGTGCTACGGATCTTTGGGACTGTTTTATTGGTGGCTCTAGGGTTGGTGATGGCACTGTTTTACTACAGCAAAAAACGGTAAAGAAAGAACAGATTCCAAGTTAAAGTATGCTTTTTAATGTAGAATGTGATGTCAATATTTGCTTGAGATATCTTATGATTTGTCATCACTGCAGTCCATTTTTAGAAAGTTTTCACTTGATTCAGGGATTGCTAAAGTTGTTGTGATGTCTCCTGTTAAATCAACATCTTGGACATATTTAAATTTGGTGTTTCTTTAATTTTCCTAGGAACATTGACCGTTCCTCCCTCTACCTGCGCTTTCGCTTTTCAACAAACCGGTAAGACACCTGTGTGTTTTCCAAGTGGCATTTACACACATCAGTCAGGATTTAAATAAGCTTCACTCAAGATCTTCTTTTCTAGATCAACCACATCACATCAACTCGCACCATGAGCTCACCAAAGCAATTTCCGATACACCTGCACCATATTGTTAACTGAAAAACTCCATTAATGAAGGTTTTAAACAATCTATGGCTCAAGGTCTAAAGCACATGGTGCACGTGCTTTCAGAGTGTGTCCAGTTGTCTTTTACAATTTTGATCCTCTGTTCCCTCGACAGCTCCATTTAGCTGCATATGAGCAAGTGCACCAACTGTACGAGGAAGCACTGATGTGCATGCTTGTGTGTAATATTGATGTACAGAATATAACATCACTGGTCTGTGTGGAGGGATATTTTTTCCATGATTTTAACAGATCCTGTTCGTCTTACAGGTCAGGCACAGCGGAGTCACCATACTGAAAGTTGGTGGAGACATTCTGGTTGAAGGTGCATGTTACGTGTACAAATGAATTAATTGAATTAATGCAGGGGTGGTGATTTAATTCATCTGAGTCTGTTCGCCAGCTCCGGCAATCAGCTCCGGTCCACTGCTACACTCACATGGCATACTTTTATATACATACAGCATGATCATTCTGGACGCTGTGGCTTGTACTGCTGCCGTGCCCACTGCTGTTTATATAGCATTTAAAAAGGTCCACCTCCACCCTCACGTTCACCAATTTTCCAGGACAATTTCACTTGAATGGAAAAAAGAAAACATAAAAAGCTGTGGAAGTACCATGAAGACAAGCTTTACAAATACTGTAAATGATCATGTAGGTTAGGGTTAGGGTTGCCTTTTACTTATTTATCACCAACAGTTGTTTATCTTGATGCACATTGTCATTTGATCATTTTCTGTCAAATTTGAATTGTAACTTCTTGACATGCTATTTTTCGTGTGTAAGTTTTAATGCATTATGTGATGCTGTTCACACTTTGAATTGCCTTAACTTTCTATAGGAATAAACTTGGTTTGATTTCACTGCTGTCTCTTATCTCTTGTTGTCCTTATTTAGTATTGTCACTCTCTGTGCTGAGTTCGGTGCTTGGTTAACTGGAGTCCTGAGGTCAGAGCCAGATATTAACTCCGTACATACCAAATATTTATTCTAAATCTACAAATTGTCTGAATGAAAAACAGTTGCTCTTAATTAATGTGCACATTGGTTGTTGTTTTTTTTAGGTATATTTTGTCAGAATATCCTTGAAGAGTTAAGATTGTATTGATTTATGAATATAACCATTTACATTTTTATATTGTAAGAGCATGCAACAAAAGACAGGGAAGAACATATACTGACAGACAGTTAAAGAGTGTGCAGAGTATGCATCTTTCTGAAGACAGTTCTAATAATGACAATGTAAAGTAGAAACTGGAGTTCACAGTTATAAACAGTCATGGGCGAAGCGAAGCATGTAAACGCTTTACAAAGTAACTACTGTGGTCGGCATCACCAGTGTAATAATTACCATCAGCCATCTGAGATCATCAACCTTCTCACAGCATCAGAGTTTATTTTTGAAACGGCGGTCTGTGTGCGCTGCCTGTTCACTCGTCTGAATGCGCTCATACACGATGAACTGCTGCTCCTTTAAGATGCGCTCACCCACAGTGGTCACCCACAAACTAAACTTCCCATCACTGTGGCTAATTACCAACAGCAGTTCGTACTGTAAATCGCGTAAGCATATAAATGAGTGCAGCCTGCTCTCATGTCAACATGTCACATACAACAGCCTGGTCAGTGTGACATGATGCGCCCCTTTAGAGCAGTACATTGTCTGCACTAGAGGTGGTCGGGATGGTTGAATAGTTCATACACTGAACTTTGTTCCCAGAGACCGGGGTAATAGATTTCAAAGCCTAAACCAGTAAGCATTTCACAACGTTAATAACAGTCCAAAACACATAGGACTGGAGGTGGAGGTTGCATATGTATTATTGTGAACGTGACCACAGAGTCATTCACATCCAGTGCTGAGCGTAGAGGGTTAGGTCGAGCGTCACTGTTGACCTCTGACCAACAAATTCTATTCAGCAGATGCAGTTTTTGCAGTTGATGCAATTTACACTGATGATGTTACATTGTTATGTTACAAATGCAGAAAATGTAATAAGGGTTTACTTTAGATGAGTTCTGGTTGCTTCTCTCAGAGCAGCTCTAACTTCAGCGAAGCCTCAGTACCCAGAAATAGGCTCCACAGGAAGAGGAAGCGCTCACCTCATTGTGCTGTGTCTCACCCTAACGATCAGACAGTCAGCAGCAAGTCAACATGGAGGGGACAGCTCTCTGCAGCAGACTGGGTGAGTACTGAGTCCGTCATAGATCACTGCATCCTGACTGTAATATCTGCCATGTCGGCACAAAGAAGTGTCTGATTTGGAGTTTTCTTGTCTTTGCAGTGATGAATATCTTGGCATTGCTGTGTGCACAGGTTCAGCACAACGCTCACAAAGTTGGTAAGTGAATAACTCAAATATTTAACATTTTATATGTAGCTTATACACAAGGCCAAATTCAAATGTACTTTTAACTGTTGATATGATGCACAATAATCTCTGATCATAAAAAATACGGTCTTGTTGACAATAAATACATCGTTCTCAAAGAAAAATATTTGTCAAGAAACAAATTTCATGTCTGTCTTGCTTTTTTCTTTCTCAGATGCAACCTTTCCGACTATCACCCCACCCACACTGCAGCTCTTTGAATATGAGTCCGTCTCTATAAACTGCAGGGGCGTTTTTAAACATTTGAGCAAATGGAGAGTGATGAGGAATATCAGGGGAACTGACACCATATGTAACATTAGAGTGGAGATAACTGGATCCTGTACCATTTCAACTGCCTTTTCAATGGACAGCGGAGAATACTGGTGTGAAGGTGAAGGAAAGAAAAGCAACTCTGTCAACATCATAGTGACAGGTGTGTTCCACACATAAACATTATATTAATTATCCTGTTTAAGGAAATATGTAGACGCCTACAAATAAACGTTAGCTCTTACTCTCGATGATGGTTTTCAGCTGGTCCTGTGATCCTGGAGAGTCCTGCTCTTCCTGTGGAGGAGGGAGACAATGCCACCCTGCATTGCAGAAGCAAGACAACTCCCTCCAACTTCACAACCCATTTCTATAAAAATGGCCTTCTCGTCGCGAACAGCTCTACTGGACAGATGATCATCCATAGTGTCTCCAAGTCTGATGAAGGATGGTACAAGTGTCACATCTCTGGAGCTGGAGAATCACCAGAGAGCCCGCTGGTTGTCGGAGGTGAGAGAAAAACGTGTGGCCAACTTTTTCTGACTTTAGGCCCATTTTTATTCTCACATATATATTTTCTTTTTACTGAAATCGTCAAACAGTCACAGTTATGTCAGGTTTAAAAAGGTGAGTGGTTATAGTTAGGAAAAGATCATACTTCTCTTGAAATAACGTACATTGAGAAGCCCCTTTATTTTCTTTTTTGTTCCAACATACAGAAAAAGGGATCCTGAATCCTGATATTCACGTCTCCACTCTGCTTTGGATGGTTGTATCAGTGTTACTTGCAGCGCTTCTACTACTGCTTTTGGTGATGGGATGTTACTGCATAACATCTTACCTGCATAGAGGTAAGAAATTTAAAAATATTTGATTAAATTAGTATATGTTATCGTGTTCTATGTATGATGATCAACGCACAGTTTGTTACATCAACATACACTTATTTATGATACCTTTGCATTTCATAAGATCCACAAGATTTCGGTAACTTGTAGAATTTGATCCAAGGAGCAGGCTGATGAGGCAGCGCCTGATGGATTGTCACACACATTGTCAATAATAATCAAAGCAAATTATCATTTGTGCTTATCTTAAGTATTTACTATCTGGTTACCTATCACACTTCTATCCTGTTGTGAATAGAAGTGTGGTGTCACAGGCAGAAAGGGTTGCAAACCACTGAATTAACAAACTAACATTTTAGAAATAGGTTTAAAAGGTCACGCATGTGGTTTTTAAGTATCTTAGCCTGCGTGTGCTTCAGGAGGTTAGGTGCTCGTGGTAATTTTAGCTTTTTTATTAGCATCTCAGACAAAAACCACACAAGAAAACCACACACAGAAACAAGTAAACGGAATCGACTTAGCAGCTTCTGTGTTGAGTAGTGAATCTGCAGCAATCTTGGAGCTTTGTTGGTAAAGTGCTCATGAGCACAACAAAGTGCAAGTCTAAACTGTGCACAGGTGGAATAGGGTTAATAAAACTTATTAACAGTATTTTTTATTTATTATTCTTTCTTTCGATCTTTGAAACACTATTATACTGATGACAGCTACAATTATTAAAATTCAACTTTAAATACTACATAAACCAACATGTATAAGTTTTCAACACAAATGTTAAGTTGGGTGTTATCTGCAAAAAATTGATAACATCACTATACAGAGACTATTAAATTTGATAAAAATGTCGGCCTAGGGAACGTGTTCAAACAATAACTGGTCAACTGCATAACAATGTACATCACCCCAATATTCCCATGTTCATTGTTTTTTTATTTATTTGCTGCCCTTGTCTGTGACTCTCTCTATCAGATCAATCCTCGACTGCACACGTTGTCTATACTTTGAGCACGGGTAAGCCCCCTCCCCAAAAAAAACCTTCTACTGTTGCTTTTTATAAGACCTATATTCTTTTATAATTTAAAACAAAGTATTTTCTGACTGGCATAACTGTATTTCTTTTAACAACAGGACCAGGAGCATCCAGCTCCACTGCAACACCAGCTCCCTCTTCAAGTATCAACCGCCTTCTAACAGAAGACACATGTTTGTATTATACAATCAATAGGACAATCTAAACTCAGTCTTTGCTCTGTGTTTTTATTGATATCTTGTGTAGTAAAAGTCAGCAGAAGCATGTGTTGCAGATGTGTTTGTACATCCTATGTGTCTTAAAGGCATGATTGAGTAATGACAACAGAGTTAAGAAAAGAGGACGAAGAGAGATTTAGTGTGGAGAGTTTATGTCTATACATCCAGTATGTATGAAGGAACACGGGACTGTAACATGTAATTAGTCTTTTAGCTTTAAAATGAACTTTCTTACATTTCAAGATGTTTTTATGGATTTTTAGTGAACTGAATGTATCTGTTTCTATGTTTATTGCAGTGGAACAGTTAAAACATCGTGTTCCATCTGCTCTGCTTGTTCACACATCTTGAAAAGAAATCACAAACAGGTGGATAATCATTGGGAAAAGACACATTTAAAAACACTGATGGTTGATTGGCTAAGCTTACTGCTGCCCCCCGAAGGCCTGACGATGTTTGTGCAGACAAATCTTTACTATACGCTGTATATTCTGTACTATGTGCATGGTGCTGCTGACTATGAGGGGCCGTCAGGGACATTATTCAGAATTACCTCTCACACACACATGTGAAATGCTCTCACATAAACAACTGAAAAAATATTCACTCACACACACTACTAAAACGCTCTCACACATACAAGTGAAATGCTCTTATACACACTACTGAAACGCTCTCATACATACAAGTGAGTGAAACGGTCTCACACACACTACTGAAACGCTCTCATACACACCACTGAAACGCTCTTATATACACAACTGAAACGCTCTAACACACTACTGAAACGCTCTCACACACACTACTGAAACGCTCTCACACACACACTACTGAAACGCTCTCACACACACTACTGAAACGCTCTTATATACACTACTGAAACGCTCTCACACACACTACTGAAACACTCTTACACACACTACTGAAACGCTCTCACACACACTACTGAAATGCTCTCACACACACTACTGAAACGCTCCTATACACACTACTGAAATAAAAATATAGTGAATAACTATAAGTTTAAGAATAAGTGTGTCTGTTCAGAACATGGTGGCTTATGTTATGTTGCCAATTGTAATTGTTGTGCTGGTTTATAGTTTAACCATTAGTGAGGTAGCTGTCACATTTCCTGACACCAGCTGTTTTATCCCCTATTGAAACGCACTCTGCAGGCCAAACTGTCATTACACCAATTTTTGATTACCCCAAGCATGCTTTGCTGCATTATGCTTAATATAAAACCTTTAAAACCTTAGTAATATAAGGTTTTAAAACCTAATAAATCAGCCAGTAAATCGATAAAGCCAATTACCAGTAAATCAGTCGGGCTCTGCTATTTTGCACGATGTTCACTATGTGTCTGTCTGTGTCTGGAATTTAGATGGTAGTAAACCCTGCCTCAATAAACTCATATATATATATATATATATATATATATATATATATATATATATATATGTATATATATATATATATATATATATATATATACAGGGGGTGAAGTTAACTTTTTTGGCCACAAGCCACTGTGGCGGGTGGATTTTGAAATCCACCCGCCACAGTGTTTTTTTACCAGCCAAAATTGCTTTCTCCGAGCCATACATACAGCAATCCTGAAAGTACATTTCTTCTGTTGTGAAGAAACACTTGCTCAGTGTTGTGTTGTCTTAAGGCCCCCACACACCACCCAGACGTCCAACTGCCTTATCCGACCACTCTATTGCCTCTCGTCTGACCCGTTCGGCACAAAAGTGGCACTGAAACACACCGTTTTGACGTGCTGCCTTCTCCACAGTAGCGTGTTTGTTCTGCGCTTGCGCGAGATGCAATAAGCGGCTGGCGCTCGTGTTGTGAGTTGTAAACGAGAGGCTTGTGCACGCAACTCTCTTTACTTTCGATCAAAACGAAACTTAACTATTTCAGACAAAAACAGCTGCATACTAAACATGCAGCGAGGCATTACCAAACGAACACAAATTAATTCATCCTGAACGGACATAATAACAGCCAGTCGCGTGCCAGCACTGCAAAGCATGAAAACGAGGAATGATGGAACGGAGTCCATAGAAAAACAAAGCGCACACTTTATTCCGCCCTCCCACACACCGCGCTGATTCGCTAGCACACCGCCAATCAGAACGGCCATTCAGCTGGCTACCCGCCAATGTGGCAGGTAGATTGACAGTTTCACCCGCCAATCACAAAAGTTACCCGCATTTGGCGTGTGGGCGGGTGCCAATTTCATGCCCTGTATATATATGTATATATATATATATATATATATATATATATATATATATATATATATATATATATATACACACATATGTATATACATACATACATACATACATACATACATACATACACTGTATGCCTGTGTTTGTGTGTATAAAATATAAATATGTTATAAAATATAAATTTGAGGGAATAACTTTTATAATTAGAGATAGAAATGTGGTCGTGTGTGTGTATGTATGTATGTGTATATGCCGTTGGTGTTACGGCGCCGCCGTCCCCAGTGCCCGCCGTTCTGGTGCTGCCATTCGCCCTCACGCCCTTGTTGCCACGCAGCCTCTGCGTTTGTTTCTTGTCTTTCTTGTCCCCTTCCTCCTTCTTTAGGTCCTTTTTAAAGGCTCGCCAATCTCTCAGGTGCGGTGATTAGGTTTAGGGGTGTCACAACTAGGATCGGGTTTTCCAAAATAAAAGCACACACTCCCAGTGTACAAGACATGCAATAAAAACACACTTTAAAAATAAATACACACTAAAAAGCAAACATATTACAAGTTAAAAACACTGGGAGTTTAAAATACACAATAAAATTACCTTACCCCTGTGATATATGTATGTATGTATGTATGTATGTATGTATGTATGTATATATTAGGGGTGCACCAACCCGATATTAAGATCGGATATCGGCCCCGTTATTGACAAAACAGCTGGATCGGGGATCGGAAAAATGAACAGATCCATGGGCCGATACAGTTTTTTTTTCCTACGTCGCAGCACATCCTACGTCATTCGTCAGTGTCAGTGTGTCGCATGCTGGAAGAGCACTAGTTGTTGTGTGTGTGTGTGTGAGGTGATATTGCTAGTTCCAACATGCTTTTCATTTCTTTGGCAAAGAAAGTTATCTTTAACAAATGCTACCTCACTAATGGTTAAACTATAAACCAGCACAACAATTACAATTGGCAACATAACATAAGCCACCATGTTCTGAACAGACACACTTATTCTTAAACTTATAGTTATTCACTATATTTTTATTTCAGTAGTGTGTATAAGAGCGTTTTAGTAGTGTGTGTGAGAGCGTTTCAGTAGTGTGTATGAGAGTGTTTCAGTAGTGTGTATAAGAGCGTTTCAGTAGTGTGTATGAGAGCATTTCAGTAGTGTGTGTGAGAGGTTCAGTGTGTTAGAGCTTTCAGTAGTGTGTATAAGAGCGTTTCAGTAGTGTGTATGAGAGTGTTTCAGTAGTGTGTATAAGAGCGTTTCAGTAGTGTGTATGAGAGCGTTTCAGTAGTGTGTGTGAGAGCGTTTCAGTAGTGTGTATGAGAGCGTTTCAGTAGTGTGTGTGAGAGCGTTTCAGTAGTGTGTATGAGAGCGTTTCAGTAGTGTGTGTGAGAGCATTTCAGTAGTGTGTATAAGAGCGTTTCAGTAGTGTGTGTGAGAGCGTTTCAGTAGTGTGTGTGAGAGCGTTTCAGTAGTGTGTATAAGAACGTTTCAGTAGTGTGTGTGAGAGCGTTTCAGTAGTGTGTGTGAGAGCGTTTCAGTAGTGTGTGTGAGAGCGTTTCAGTAGTGTGTGTGAGAGCGTTTCACTCACTTGTATGTATTAGAGCATTTCACTTGTATGTCTGAGAGCTTTTTAGTTGTGTGTGTGAGTGAATATTTTTTTCAGTTGTTTATGTGAGAGCATTTCACATGTGTGTGTGAGAGGTAATTCTGAATAATGTCCCTGACGGCCCCTCATAGCTGACCATGAGGTGTATAAAGCGTGTGGCCCAGATCTGAGTCTGCCACATTAGGGTTGAACATTGTAAATGGTTACAGTTTCACTCGTGTTTTGTTAATTAAACTTTTATTGTAATTTTTTTTGTGTGTGTTTGTTGCAACCTCCAATCACCTTCTGTCCACCATTACCTTTAATATTGTTAATAACAATAATATCATCAATGACTTCTATTTATTGAAAAACAAGTCTTCAGGGTCATGGACAGTATAAGGTGGTGACAGTGGCTGGTTGACTGCAGAGGGCAGTGTGGAACAGCTCCCTCCTGAGAAAGATGACAAAGAGCAACAACATGAAGCCTTCATACAGCAGACGTCAGCCAAACAGGAAGAGGAACTTAAACATAGCACTGAACATCAACTGCAGACGAGTCTTATGTTTAGTCAGCAGCAGGACGTCATGGAGGTCACATCTCTCTGCATCAGACTGTGTGAGTACCGAGTCCGTCTCATGTTGTGATGTTCTGAGGAAGATCAGGAGAGGTCGAACTCTTACATCTGTTTAATTTAATGTCATGACTTCAGATAAAGTCAGTGTCAGAAAAACTGTTGAGTGAAGTTTCTACATTTACAATCTATAATTTGGTATAATTAGGTTGCATATGTATTATTGTGAACGTGACCACAGAGCCATTCACATCCAGTGCTGAGCGTAGAGGGTTAGGTCGAGCGTCACTGTTGACCTCTGACCAACAAATTCTGTTCAGCAGATGCAGTTTTTGCAGTTGATGCAATTTACACTGATGATGTTACATTGTTTTGTTACAAATGCAGAAAATGTAATAAGGGTTTACTTTAGATGAGTTCTGGTTGCTTCTCTCAGAGCAGCTCTAACTTCAGCGAAGCCTCAGTAAACAGAAATAGGCTCCACAGGAAGAGGAAGCGCTCACCTCATTGTGCTGTGTCTCACCCTAACGATCAGACAGTCAGCAGCAAGTCAACATGGAGGGGACAGCTCTCTGCAGCAGACTGGGTGAGTACTGAGTCCGTCATAGATCACTGCATCCTGACTGTAATATCCTCCATGTCGCCACAAAGAATTGTCTGATTTGGAGTTTTCTTGTCTTTGCAGTGATGAATATCCTGGCATTGCTGTGTGCACAGATTCAGCACAACGCTCACAAAGTTGGTAAGTGAATAACTCAAATATTTAACATTTTATATGTAGCTTATACACATGGCCAAATTCAAATGTACTTTTAACTGTTGATATGATGCACAATAATCTCTGATCATAAAAAATACAGTCTTGTTGACAATAAATACATTGTTCTCAAAGAAAAATATTTGTCAAGAAACAATTTCATGTCTGTCTTGTTTTTTTCTTTCTCAGATGCAACCTTTCCGACTATCACCCCACCCACACTGCAGCTCTTTGAATATGAGTCTGTCTCTATAAACTGCAGGGGCATTTTTAAACATTTGAGCAAATGGAGAGTGATGAGGAATATCAAGGAAACTGACACTATATGTAACGTTAAAGTGGAGATAACTGGATCCTGTACCATTTCAACTGCCTTTTCAATGGACAGTGGAGAATACTGGTGTGAAGCTGAAGGAAAGAAAAGCAACTCTGTCAACATCATAGTGACAGGTGTGTTCCACACATAAACATTATATTGATTATCCTGTTTAAGGAAATATGTAAACGCCTACAAATAAACGTTAGCTCTTACTCTCGATGATGGTTTTCAGCTGGTCCTGTGATCCTGGAGAGTCCTGCTCTTCCTGTGGAGGAGGGAGACAATGCCACCCTGCATTGCAGAAGCAAGACAACTCCCTCCAAATTCACAACCCATTTCTATAAAAATGGCCTTCTCGTCGCGAACAGCTCTACTGGACAGATGATCATCCACAGTGTCTCCAAGTCTGATGAAGGACGGTACAAGTGTCACATCTCTGGAGCTGGAGAATCACCAGAGAGCCCGCTGGTTGTCGGAGGTGAGAGAAAAACGTGTGGCCAACTTTTTCTGACTTTAGGCCCATTTTTATTCTCACATATATATTTTCTTTTTACTGAAATCGTCAAACAGTCACAGTTATGTCAGGTTTAAAAAGGTGAGTGGTTATAGTTAGGAAAAGATCATACTTCTCTTGAAATAACGTACATTGAGAAGCCCCTTTATTTTCTTTTTTGTTCCGACATACAGAAAAAGCGATCCTGAATCCTGATATTCACGTCTCCACTCTGCTTTGGATGGTTGTATCAGTGTTACTTGCAGCGCTTCTACTACTGCTTTTGGTGATGGGATGTTACTGCATAACATCTTACCTGCATAGAGGTAAGAAATTTAAAAATATTTGATTAAATTAGTATATGTTATCGTGTTCTATGTATGATGATCAACGCACAGTTTGTTACATCAACATACACTTATTTATGATACCTTTGCATTTCATAAGATCCACAAGATTTCAGTAACTTGTAGAATTTGATCCAAGGAGCAGGCTGATGAGGCAGCGCCTGATGGATTGTCACACACATTGTCAATAATAATCAAAGCAAATTATCATTTGTGCTTATCTTAAGTATTTACTATCTGGTTACCTATCACACTTCTATCCTGTTGTGAATAGAAGTGTGGTGTCACAGGCAGAAAGGGTTGCAAACCACTGAATTAACAAACTAACATTTTAGAAATAGGTTTAAAAGGTCACGCATGTGGTTTTTAAGTATCTTAGCCTGCGTGTGCTTCAGGAGGTTAGGTGCTCGTGGTAATTTTAGCTTTTTTATTAGCATCTCAGACAAAAACCACACAAGAAAACCACACACAGAAACAGGTAAACGGAATCGACTTAGCAGCTTCTGTGTTGAGTAGTGAATCTGCAGCAATCTTGGAGCTTTGTTGGTAAAGTGCTCATGAGCACAACAAAGTGCAAGTCTAAACTGTGCACAGGTGGAATAGCGTTAATAAAACTTATTAACAGTATTTTTTATTTATTATTCTTTCCTTTAATCTTTGAAACACAATTATACTGATGACAGCCACAATTATTAAGATCCAACTTTAAATACTACATAAACCAACATCTGTGTAAGTTTTCAACACAAATGTTAAGTTGGGTGTTATCTGCAAAGAAATGATCATACATGTGACTTGTGCAGGTCAGGGGAGATTTATACAGAGACTATTAAATTTGACTAAAATTAAGTCCCAGGGAACGTGTTCCAACAATAACTGGCCAATAGTATAACAACGTACATCACCCCAATATTCCAATGTTTAATTTATTTGCTGTCCTTGTCTGTGACTCTCTCTATCAGATCAATCCTCGACTGCACAAGTTGTCCTTACTTTGAGCACGGGTAAGAATCCGCAGCCAAGTCCACTAAAATCCATGTGACTCTTACGTAGAGCCCCCCCCCCCCAAAAAAAAAAAAAAAAAAAACCTTCTACTGTTGCTTTTTATAAGATCTATATTCTTTTATAATTTAAAACAAAGTATTTTCTGACTGGCATAATTGTATTTCTTTTAACAACAGGACCAGGAGCATCCAGCTCCACTGCAACACCAGCTCCCTCTTCAAGTATCAACCGCCTTCTAACAGAAGACACATGTTTGTATTATACAATCAATAGGACAATCTAAACTCAGTCTTTGCTCTGTGTTTTTATTGATATCTTGTGTAGTAAAAGTCAGCAGAAGCATGTGTTGCAGATGTGTTTGTACATCCTATGTGTCTTAAAGGCATGATTGAGTAATGACAACACAGTTAAGAAGAGAGGACGAAGAGAG
Source organism: Diplodus puntazzo (assembly GCA_963678695.2). Taxonomy (NCBI): domain Eukaryota; kingdom Metazoa; phylum Chordata; class Actinopteri; order Spariformes; family Sparidae; genus Diplodus; species Diplodus puntazzo. Next base: position 26,038,840 of record OZ023170.1, read on the forward strand.
ATTTAGTGTGGAGAGTTTATGTCTATGCATCCAGTATGTATGAAGGAACACGGGACTGTAACATGTAATTAGTCTTTTAACTTTAAAATGAACTTTCTTCCATTTCAGGATGTTTTTATGGCTTTTTAGTTAACTGAATGTATCTGTTTCTATGTTTATTGCAGTGGAACAGTTAAAACATTGCGTTCCATCTGCTCTGCTTGTTCACACGTCTTGAAAAGAAATCACAAACAGGTGGATAATCATTGGGAAAAGACACATTTAATAACACTGATGATTGATTGGCTAAGCTCACTGCTGCCCCCCGAAGGCCTGACGTTGTTTGTGCAGACAAATCTTTACTATACGCTGTATATTCTGTACTATGTGCATGGTGCTGCTGACTATGAGGTGTATAAAGCGTGTGGCCCAGATCTGAGTCTGCCACATTAGGGTTGAACATTGTAAATGGCTACAGTTTCACTCGTGTTTTGTTAATTAAACTTTTATTGTAATTTTTGTTTGTGTGTTTGTTGCAACCTCCAATCACCTTCTGTCCACCATTACCTTTAATATTGTTAATAACAATAATATCATCAATGACTTGTATTTATTGAAAAACAAGTCTTCAGGGTCATGGACAGTATCAGGTGGTGACAGTGGCTGGTTGACTGCAGAGGGCAGTGTGGAACAGCTCCCTCCTGAGAAAGATGACACAGAGCAACAACATGAAGCCTTCATACAGCAGACGTCAGCCACACAGGAAGAGGAACTAAACATCAACTGCAGAGTCTTTTCTTTAGTCAGCAGCAGGACGTCATGGAGGTCACATCTCTCTGCATCAGACTGTGTGAGTACTGAGTCCGTCTCATGTTGTGATGTTCTGAGGAAGATCAGGAGAGGTCGAACTCTTACATCTGTTTAATTTAATGTCATTCCTTCAGATAAAGTCAGGTGTCAGAAAAACTGTTGAGTGGAGTTTCTACATTTACAATCTACAATTTATGATACTTTATACTTGAGCTTTACTACATTACATTCTGTATGTGTATAATCGCCTTTTAACTACATTTACCACGTACAGCAGCCGACATGTATTTAAACACGTCTCATGCACAACTCTCTTCCTTTGTCTGTACAGTTATCAATCTGTTGTTGATGCTGGTGACGCAAGTTAAGGACTGTGCTGATGCCCAAAGAGCTTGTAAGTATAAGTTAATTATTTAATTTCGTTGTTACCTTTAACATTGCCTTTTTTGCATTATTACCTTTTTAAAGACACGAGCCAGGTTTACATTCTGTGCAGTTAAAGAACATCATTAAGAGAGGACATCCAGACAACAAAAGGGAATAAGGAAGATGCTATTTTGAAACTGGCTTCCTTGATCTACGCACTTGTTTTAATGAAATATTTGTTTGTCTGTTTAGTTTTTCCATTATTGGCTTTTTTCCAGCTTTTACAGAGCAGCCAACAGGTGCAGTTTTATGTTTTGATTTGATGAAATCTTTAACTTTCTGCATCATTTTAATGTCTCTGTCTCTCTTGTTGGTGTCAGATGGAGTTTTTCCTCGTGTCGTTCCTACCAGACTTCAGTTCTTTGAGTACGAGCACATCTCTTTTTACTGCGAGGGCTTTCAAAGGTCGCTTGGATGGAGACTGATGAAGAACATCTCGAGTGAAAATGCTTCATGTGGCACGAGCTGGGGAAATTTAAAGGAGTCCGTCTGCACCATCAGAGATGTTTATGTAGACGACAGTGGAGAGTACTGGTGTGAGACTGGAGAAGGAGAGAAGAGTGGGACTGTCACCATCAGCGTCACTGGTAGGTCAACAACGTGGTCAGTCACTTTGGTGTTTCCTGGTTGTACACACAGCTGTTTAGATCATCATTCATTTGTATTGGCTGTCTTGATGAATGCATCGTTTGAGTTGTTCACATGCTGTCACAGCACCACCAGCTTGGTGCACTTGGCCAGGTATCCCAGCATGCTTGTGCATCAAATCAGCTACTTTCGGTATAATGAATGAATGCAGGTTTAGTCTCCAGTCAGTTAGTTTACAGTAGGTTTGTACAGTAAGTCAGGTTATTTGCATGTGTGTAATGAATATCCCAAACATCAAGTACACTGTCTGTCTGAAATGTGTTCCACTGTTGATCACCGATGTTATATATCATTCACAATAACAACACTAATGTATGTGTTGAGCTGGTTCTGTGATCCTGGAGAGTCCTGTCCACCCGGTGATGGAGGGAGACCATGTGACCTTACTCTGCAAAACCAGGACACCTTCTTCCAACATCTCAGCTTCCTTCTATAAAAATGAGCTGCTCATCAGGAGCAGCGCTACTGGACACATCAAGATTCAACATGTCACCAGGTGGGATGAAGGAGTCTACAAGTGCAGCATCTCTGGAGTCGGAGAATCAGCAGAGAGCCGGCTCACCGTCACAGGTGAGAGCTAACCTGAGTGAAATCAGATCACTTTGTAATCACAAAGACTGTAAAACAATGTGAAAAGTCAAAACTATGTGACAGTTTAAGCACTAACACAGTTCTGTGAATCAAATGGATAGAAAGTCGGGACATTAACAACAGCATTGTCGTTCCAGAATATCACAGAGGGAGCGTTCCCTTTTGTTCCGATCAGCTTCCTGTTCTCCTCTACTTCCTCGTAAAGACTGTCAGCACAGTTCTTTGTGTGGCTTTGCTGCTGTTGGTGTTGAGAAAACGAGACTCTGGGAAACTCAGAGGTAAAAAAATATTAGTAGATACATCAGCAGTGAGAATAAAATCAGTTCATTGGGATTTTAATTTCCCTAATTTATGCCTCTTCTCTCCTCTCTGCTCTGCCCTCCTGCCTGTGCTACCAAGGAAACATGTTGAAGGATGCTGCAGCTCCTAAATCACTCATGAAGAGACGAGGCCTGCCAGAGGAGCCATGAGAGAGGACGCACAGGTGTGTCCTGTTCTGCACCTGTGGCCAAAAGAATACACAAACCAGCAGGATTCTACTGTTCATGTTGTATTCAGAAGCTAAAAATGTCTGGTTGTAAACAACATTGATGTCAGCTGATGATTTATGAGAGTCTTGAAGGGTTGTTGTATCTCATTGGGGCGATTTCAACTCTGTTCTGAGGGGTTAAAATTGGAGATGAGATTGGACCTCATATACAGGCTGGTGTCAGTTGGTAGCTGATCAGTTGAAGCACCCATAGTTAATAATTGAAATGTCTCTGACTGGTAAACCATCAGAGAGTTGTACCCTGGAGCTCTCTGATGGGAAACTGGTGTCACAGCGTTGTTCTGTTGTATTTGCTTTTGCAGTTTGTACATTTTAGACTTGGCATCATTTCTGGAGCATCTGTTTCTGATTTGCAGCATGTTTCCTTAATTATGCGCATTCGTTGTCAAATTAAGCTCATCGCCACCTTAAAGTAACAAATCATGGTGTACAAACTCAGAAATGAGTAGAGGGGTTGATGAACTGTGAGTGTAAGATCGTTGTATATTATCAGAATTGAAATAACTGAGGCACATTTGATGACAGATGGAGGAAGTTGATGACACTTGGCAATAGAGGCGTCTGTGTAACATGACAAATGATGTTATGGTTTTTATAATGGGAGGTTTCTTTATTTCGTGAGCGCTTTCTTTACAGATTAACCAGTAAAATGACTTTCAGCATGTCTACACTTGAGTGTATGGAAAACATGACTGTACTGTAAATACTGATGTATTTATTGTGTCTGTGTGAGGCCTGATCTGTGATCAGTGCTGTGACCGCTGCATATCATGAGATGGGGCGACCAACAGTAAAGATATTTTAGCTCTCTGTAAAGCACACAGTCTCTTGCTTGTCATGTTTATTTCTGTTCTGTCAGTATTTCTGTTATAGTCTGTTCACACTGACTGACCGTGTGAACACTGACCACAGCGTCTCTGCAGCTCTGTGAAAACAAGCTGTGGTTTGTTTCAGCTCGTCCACACACAACAACAGTCACGTTCTTTGGTTTAGATGCTACAGAACAGCTGCTGAAGCTTTCATCACAAACAACTTGTGTGAAAGTGTCAGAACAAACTGCTTCACTGCAAATGTCAAGCAGCATGGAGCTGTCATAGATTAGCTTTGTCCTGATTGGTTCCACCTGTTCTGATTTATGTAAGTGTCAGTGCTTCCCTCTGTCTGTATCAGGTCATCAGTTTGTTCTCTGTGACGCTCCGTGTGTGTTTGATTCCTCCCTGAGTTTCTGGTTTGTACTTGGACTGGTTTCAGTCACTTTGGTTGGTTGTATTTTTGGATTGTCTGCATGTTGGACATGAGTTTGTTATTAAAGCTCAGCTTCTGTTTCACCTGCCTGCCTTTGTGTGTTCAGTTCCCTTCAGTGATGACCACAACATGGTCAAAGCAGATGACTGTGAAACATACAACAACATAAATCTCCTTGGATATATAAACTGTATTTCTGCACACATCACAGTATACAGATGTTTATTTCACAAGCAGATATATATGTGCACCACATGTTCTCTTTTTCTCACTTCTGATTTTCTTTTGTGATTTTCTTTTCGTTCTTATTGTTTCAGAAATGTTGAATTGAGCCTGAGAACAAGAATTCCATAAACAAAAATTGACTCTGCTTTAGCAGTCCCTCACTTTGTTCAGTCAGTTTACTGTAAACCTCCTGTTCAAAGTCTTTCTGTTCCTCATCTTTCTTCTTTAACTCTACCATTTCCTCCTCAAAATCTTTGGTTCTCTTCTTCTCTGTGATGAGCTGCTGCCTTTCAGTTTGATCCTCTTGTTGTTTCTTTCTTTCTGCGTGGTGATAAAAACAGGAAACAGTGTCAGATTCAGTTCAGACTTGTTCTGCTGATGTATTGTGTAGAGAGAAGGTGTTTATAATATTTACAGCATACACAGTGTTTTATTACAAAGTGAAACACTTTCTGTAACAGGATCTGATTTCTGATACTCTCAGATCCTGTCTGCAGTTTCAAGGTGGACTGGAACCAAGACCAGCTCCTGACACAAGGCTCATAGGGTCAAGTCACCAAACTGTTTAACCATCTATTCTGACTTCTCCTTTTGAACATCTTTTTCAGATGAAATTGAGGCCTTATTTACACAGTGGCATCTTGTGGCCAGTTGTTCACATCACATTAGTTAAACTCACCTTTGGTTTGGATTTGTCTCCATTTCCACACAACACAGGCTGCTGCAAGAAAAACAAGGAGCACAAAAACCACTAGAACCGCAACATGAGCAGAACAAGAATGTGAACTCGAAACAGTCAGCTGGAATGATAAGAAACACAACAGAACAGTGGTTATATACAACTAGACATCAGCTGTTGGAAGAAGAAACAAAAAGGATATTAGAGAGAAAAACACCTGAAATCTGAATATTTGTCTCTCTGGTCTGGTTGATGTGGTTCTGCTGTGTCTCTTCTCCACAGTCACTCTGCTGCTGACAGTATAGAGGTCATCAGGACCTCTGACTGTCTCTGTAGGTCCAGCAGAGAGGAGGTTTCCCTCACCGTCCAGCCAGAACACCTCAGGTGTTTACTAGTAATGTATCATACGCAAACACAACACGTGAAACAAGTCAAAGCTGGAAGACATCTTATATGAATGAGTCTAAGGAACACAGCAGGAACACTTATCAAAGATTTTACTTCGGAATGTAAAATGTCATGCCGACATCTGTCCTGGTCGTGAAACAACGGACCAGCTCTTTACTCTGGCAGGGGTCTTGGAGGGGGCCTGGGAGTACAATCTCCCAGTCCACATGTGTTTTGTGGATCTGGAGAAGGCGTACGACCGGGTCCCCCAGGATGTTCTGTGGGAGGTGCTGTGGGAGTATGTGGTGAGTGGGTCCCTTCTTAGGGCCATCCAATCCCTATATTCTCAAAGCGAGAGCTGCGTGCGTATAATCGGAAGTAAGTCGGACTTGTTCCAAGTGGGTGTTGGCCTCCACCAGGCCTGTGCCTTGTCCCCAATCCTGTTTGTGATATACATGGACAGGATTTCAAGGCGCAGTTGTAGTGTGGAGGGGTTACAGGTCGGTGACCTAAAGATCGCATCACTGCTTTTTGCAGATGATGTGATCTTGATGGCATCATCGGCTGTAGATCTACAACACTCACTGGATCAGTTCGCAGCTGAGTGTGAAGCGGCAGGGATGAGGATCAGCACCTCTAAATCTGAGGCCATGGTTCTCAGTAGGAAACTGGTGGATTGCCTACTCCAGGTGGGGAATGTGTCCTTGGGAGGACACATTCCCTCACCTATGGTCATGAGCGATGGGTCAAGTACAAGCGGCCGAAATGGGTTTTCTTCACAGGGTGGCTGGGGTCTCCCTCAGAGATAGGGTAAGAAGCTCAGCCATCCGGGAGGGACTCGGAGTAGAGCCACTGCTCCTTTGCGTGGAAAGGAGCCAGTTGAGGTGGTTCGGGCATCTAATGAGGATGCCACCAGGGCACCTTCCTTGGGAGGTGATCCTGGCACTTCCAACTGGGAGGAGAGCTAGGGGTAGACCCAGGACCAGGTGGATGGATTTTATCTCTTCTCTGGCCTGGGAGCGCCTAGGGATTCCCCAGTCAGGGTTAGCCGATGTGGCCGGGGAAAGGGAAGTCTGGGCCTATACTGAAGCTCCTGCCCCCGCGACCCGATTTTGGATAAGCGGTTGACAATGGATGGATGTAAAATGTCACTTTCACTGAAATGAAAAGGTTGTGAGAGCGACATGAAAGCTGAAATGAAGCTATATCTGATAAATAAAAGGCACCTACCTGTTCTGTATCTCTGAGTCTGTTCTCCGCTCAGACTACAAAGCTGTTCAGCCAAAGTCCTCTCATAAAAAAAGGCAATAAAACAAAAGACTTTGACCTGAGTCATAAGACCTGTTCTTTTTTTTTTTTTTTAATTACTGCGTACACTTCTAGACTGGACTGCATCAAGAGATTCAATTATTTTATGTTGCAACTAGAGAAACAATTTTTAAAGAAATTGTGGTTGTGACTAAACTGCATCACTGACAGCAGAGGGCAGAATAGAGCCATGAACACATCTGATGTGACTTTGACAGAGAGAGAAAGATGGCATCTGTGGTCAAAAATATGTGGACACTTCTGTCACATGTTCTGTGGATGTACTCCCTGATGTTAGCTTATGGGCATGTATAGCAATTCTTGTTCAAACATATCCCTGTGCACAAAGCCGCCTCCCAGTAGTTCTCCTGGTAATGTGTGGAGGCATTTGACTGGTCAACACAGAACCAGACCTGAACACCTAACATCAGTGTTGGACCTCACTGATGCTCTTCAACTGTTACAGCACCAGACTGGTTCTAATCCTGAGGAGTGGTTCAGAAACTGCAACTCGTCCTCTGAGATCACCACAGAAGACTCTTACTGATTGGAGTCTTCAGCAGATTCATTCGCTGGGATGAAGTTATTTTCCAAAGCTTGATGTTTGATCTTCTGATGGGGAGGTCACTTTTGGTCTGCCTGGTCGTGCTTTGGATACAGCTGATCCAGTTTCTGAAAAGTCTAGTAATTTTGACTGTGAGTCAAGCCTTGATTTGATGCTGAAAAAGCCTCTCTTTGATTTGAATAACAATGTGACATCTGCTTATTTGTTTCCCCATGTTTCCCAGTATCACAGTGCTACTTAAAGAGTGATGACTAGGTTGAAAACTTGACTTATAGCCATTATCATCACAAGTTAACAATGGCTGCAGGTGAATGAGCCTATGATGAGTAATTCAGATCCACCTGAACGTTATCTTAGCACATGGGAGGGAAACAATTCAAGGAAAACTGTGAGCTGGCCAAACTACAAATTAGCTTATATGTGTAGAAATGGTATGTGGGATCTTTAATACATCACCTTCATTTTAAATGTCACGTTACAAAGCTGTTATTACATGTGCAGAGGCTGAGATGTGCTGCCTTTTTTACTGACAGGTATTGCACATGCCCTTAGTGTACTAGAGCCTACATTTCCCATGATGCAACTCAACAAACTGCTCACTCTATCAAACTCCATTCTACCTGTTCATAAAACTGCTAAAACTTGAAATTTCATTTAACAAGTAAACTGATCTTAATATATTTCCAGTGAACACATTATTAAATGAAATAACATGTTTTTATAGATTTCCTTCTCTGTCGGTCACGTTTGCTGCTCTGCTCTCAGTAACCACGACTGGCTCTGACAGCTGACAGGCTGAATAGAAACGCCTCTTTCTTTCAGACCAACTTTAACCTGAAAAAAACAGCAGTCGTGCTATAAACTGCTGTGGTCGCTCCTCTGCACAGGAAAGGGAAGTGCTTCACCTTCACCTACATCACGTCAGCTTCCATTTAGTCTGTCACTCAGTCAGCAGCCAGACAACATGGAGGTCACAGCGCTCTGCAGCAGACTGAGTGAGTTCACTGGTAATAAATCAAATAATTAGTATTTATTGTTAAATTGATCATATCTCAGGTTGTGTACATCTGAAGACATGTATGTCTGAAACGCTGCTCTCTTCTTCTGTCTCTCCAGCAGTGAACGTATTGATGCTACTCTCTGCTCGGAGCGTCTCTGTCTATGTTCACAAAACTGTGACCGGTGAGTTGATGGCTGTTAAATAGCTTTCTAAACTTCAACAGGTGATTTTGAACATGTATTTAATCCTAACAGTCCTTCTCGTCCTTTAAATGTAAGACATTATGCATTTTGGCCTCACTTGTACACTGAGAGTGATGAGGGAAAAAACAGAATTGCCATGCAACAAGTTTTCTTAAAGAGTGCATATCTTTGTCTGTTTCTCTGTCACAGATGCAGCTTTTCCTCACATTGATCCAAACAGGCTGCAATTTTTTGAGTATGAGTCCTTTTCATTAAATTGTGCGGGGCTTCGCGGTCAGACTGAATGGAGGGTGATGACAAAGGTTCCCTCAAATACTTCTCGATATGAGACATCGACAGGATCGGTGAAGTTTAAACCAGCCTTTGTATGGCACAGTGGAGAATACTGGTGTGAGAATAGATCAGGAGAGAGGATCGACTCTGTCAACATAACTGTCACTGGTATGTTCAGAAAACACTGACTTAAGTTATATTTTTATGGTTTAGAAGTTTGGTTGCAGTGTTCACTAACTGATCGTGGTCTTATTCTGCATGATTAATTGCTAATTTGTGTTCTTGTCCAGCTGGTGATGTGATCCTGGAGAGTCCTGCTCTCCCTGTGATGGAACGACACGCTGTCACTCTGCGTTGTAGACAAAGGGCAACATCCTCCAACCTCCCAGCTGATTTCTTTAAAGATGGCCACTTCAGTGGGACTGGATATACAGGAGAGATGACCATCGACAGTGTTTCCAGGTCTGACGAAGGACTCTACAAGTGCAGAATCTCTGGGGCTGGAAATTCTGCAGAGAGCTGGCTGGCTGTTGGAGGTGAGACTTATCAGTGCTATAAAAAAGTCAATACTGCATCAGAAAATAAAGCCTAGAACTTGAGGTACATTATAGTACAGTAAACGATAGAAAATGTCATTGTTCTTATGTAAAGAGAACGTCTAAAGCCACACCAGCTGATCTGTGAGGGTGTACTTGAGATAAAACTTCACATCAGCATGCTAACATGCTCACAGTGATGATACTGGTATATCTAGCTAGCATTTGTTTTACAAGTGTTTTGAAATAAATCACACAATTGGAAAGAATAGGTATAATGTGATGGGGATAGGGGGGATTTCTTCCTCTGGGGACCGTGAATGACTTTACCAAACGTCATGACAATTCATCCAGACATTGTTACTATACCTCTCTCAAAACCACAAATCATTGTTCAGTTGGAGGAAACGTATGGAATATACCAAACTACCAGGCTTTATCCTCTGGGAGTGTCCCTACCACATTTTATGGCAACATGGCAGCCAAAAATGTCAACCTCATGGTGGTGCTGCAGAAAGAGTCAGGACATCAGGAAGTCAGTCACCGTCAATAGTTTTATCATCATACTAGTGCTTGTCTAAGAACCATGAATGTTAGTACAAATTCATCATCCATCCATCAAGCTGATGTTGAGATATTTCACAGAATAAGTAAAAACTTTGACCAGCAGTTGGTACTAGATGGAAAGTTGGAGGATCACCAAAGTAGTTAGAATCCATCCTCTGTTGAGATTAAATACATAAAGGCAAATTCAGCCATCTGGTAGTTGTTGAGATATTTTACCCCAAAACACAAATGTTAACCTTGTCATGGGATGTTATTAGGCTTCATCCTCTGGGGACCATGATTATCTGAACCCAGATTACATGGCAATCCATCTCATTGTTGAAACCACCTTTTCTCTGGTGTTACCAGCATATAATACTCCGACACTTCATGGCTCAACACCTCAAGACACAACTCCTGCTCCTCCTCCCAGCCCCGGCTCCATTCAGCTCTCCATCCTTCTGCCGGTTCTCATCACCATTCTGTGTGTGGCCGGGCTGCTGTTGGTCGTGGGACTGCTTCAGTGTCGGAAACACAGAGGTACAAACTAAAAATAACATCCCTAAAGTGGCAGAGTTTTAAATCTTGGATACGCCCATCGTGTTATTTGCGTATCCCCTTTTTCCACACCTCTATAATTAAAGATAAGAGCCAGAAAACATGCATGAAACTTAATTTAGAATCACATTATTGGGAATTTGGATTTAAAAAAGGTAAACTTTTGTTGAGCTTATATTTTTTTTTTCCTTTTTATTTGAACTTCAGTGCAATATCTTTATTGAAGAATTTTGAACCAGTTTTTTTCATTTTTTTTTCCAACTAGCTGCATGCTTTTCATCAGAGACACTAACAACAGGATCAGACCCCAGTGCATCAAGTATTGAAGGACCACAAAACATTTGTACAGGTATAATACATTGCAGTCGTTGTAGAAATGTATTTATGTAAGAGAGTAGGTTTATTAGCATTCATTCTGAATACATTTCTTCCTATACTCTAGGACTGTAGTATTTCCAATGACACTGTCATTGATATTAATTTTAAATGTAGATATGTCAGTCGTACCACTAATGTAACTTCTTTTGAGAAATAATTTTAAATGTGTTCCAGTGTACCAACATGTCAAAGAAGCTGATCCAGAAACGAGTATCTATGCTAACCTCCCAAGACGCAAGAACAAAAGAGGTAGCTGTATTACTTCATGTTATTTTAATAGTATTGCACATGTTCTGTGCTTAATGCAGGTTGTTTATAATTACACATGCTGCACTTTTGTATGCGCAATTTAGTTTTTACCCAAACTGTTTATAATTTTGACAGAAACATAAAAATGGCTGTCCTCAGCATATAGAAAATTAAACGTACAACTTTATGGATTTGTGTTTTATAAGTGTGCCTTTGTTTCCACCTGTGGGTAAAAACACTTGATCTATATGTTTTGTTGAAATGATGGATGACTGTAAATTGTTGTAATGTTACAGGTCATCGGGAGGAAAATTTAAATGCATATGTTAATGTGACGTATCCGGCTGTCACAACAAAGAGGAACAAGAGAGGTAACTATATTGACTTTATGATACATTTAGCTATAATTGCTTGAATAACAGATTGAAGACTGTTTAGCACAAGCAACATCAAAGGGTTGCATCAACATCAAAGCTGTGATGCAACACTGTAAGTCTTTGTTGGTGTAGATGCGTTAATGTGCATTTTCTGAGTCGAACATTTAAATTGGACAAACTTTCAGCTCTTTGAATCTGGTCTGGCATATTTGTAAGTGATAATTATACTCATCATAAGCCTTCATCTGAGAGCTTCACTTCACTCGCTGCATCAGTGTCTATTTTTAAGGGTGAGAAGTTTCTCAGGGCTTCAACCGTGCGACCACCCTGCTATATCTGATGTCTTTTCATATGTCTGATGACGCGGTTAACAAGAACGGAGCTGCTGCAGCGTTTAAAAAGTCAAACTGTGGTTAACCACTGACAGCATGGTTGAAGAAGACATGTTGAGAGAGAGACCTTCAACTTAATATCAATGCGATGTTAAGTTGAACACAATTCAACATTTATCCAACCCCTAAATTTCAGCCAGCCAGATATAACGTGTATATACTGTGCTTACCACTTTAGTTTAATGAGTTGTACATATTGATTTTAGTTTTTTCTGTTGAAATACTGGATGATAATAATAAATGTTTGTTTTTCCTCTATCTTTTAGTGTCTGGAGACGCAAATCGAGCTCAAACAAACAAAGCAAAACAGATGAAGAGAGGTATTTTATTTTAAATTTGTATTACTTGTACCAAAATACTGCAAGTTCCTCATCCACTGTGTGAATGTTGGAGCGTTACAATCATTCTGTAGAATGTACTAGGCTCTTATAATTTATTTGTGTATTAGTTTTATTTATTCTTCATTCTTTATTTATATCTACTTTGATTGTGGTTATTTTGCATTATTTGTGTTTCCTTGCACATTTAAGTTGTGTATCCTCTGAATGTTAAACTCTGGTCGGGGGAGGGGAATATCTGTATTGATGTTGAAATATACGAACACTGTGTCAATGAATGGTAAGTCTTAGTTCAAGTTTTTTCAACATCAGTCGGAACTTTCTCAAAAAAAAAAAATGGTATGAAAAACGTCTTGTTTGTTAACAGTGAAACAACCTAAGATTGATTTAGTATGAACTTACCATTGACTAATAATAATAAAAATGATTATAAATTGTTGCCAATTACATTAATGCAATGTCAATTTAAGTCAGTTACTCGTACAAGGCATTAATTTCGGTGAGTCCATTTTTTTCTTTTTTTTAGAAAAATACAAACTCTGTTCCATCTACATGACAGTTAATATGAAATGCATAGCACATTCATGCAGAATGTGTAAATATTAGCCATGACAAAATAATCAACAAACTGTACATCCTGTGTCTCTATCAGGTCACCGAGATGAAACATGAATGAAGGATGGAGGAGAGACTCTGTGAAAGCACCTTTAATCATTGTGTGAGACTTAGAAGTGATGCAACTATAACTTGGCCTTCAACAGCATTTTGTAACTTTGAATAACCTTGAGATTCAAAAGAAAAAATATATTATTTCATTTCACTATATGGAAATAACAACCATTGCAGAGTAAAAGTAAAATGGACCAAGCTTGAATTGTGTCTAATTCAACAGGTTGGCCCATTACTGTATACCCCAGCGTGTCATGGTACTTTTTACCTGTCTTTCTGTACCTTTTCTTCTGCATTTGTTATGTTGCTTGTGTCCGAGTGTTAATGGCTAATTGCTTTTAAAAAATTAATACATACATATTTTTTAATCCATTTTCATGTTCTGTAAAGTAAATGTTAGGTCTTGGGATGATTTTTGCCATTTTTCACTCAGATTGAGATATTTATATTATTGACCTTAGATATTCCTGATAAAGCTTGATCAAAGAGAGCAGATATCAAACATGCCATTTTAAGCTGACTTTCTGTTGTAAATGGAGTGAAATGTCATCATGATCACATGACATCTTGAACTGCCTCACAACGTCAGAGTCTATGTTTAGAAAGCTGGTGGTTTAGCAGTTGAACCACAGTGTGTTATCTGCTCTGCCAGGTGTCTGTGGTCAGCTACATGATGGTTTAACCTCATTTTGACCTGCTGGCAGCCTCTAACAGACCTATACAATCATATTTAATGAGGAGGGAAAAGAATGACCATCCAATTTAGTGCAGATTCTATAATCTCCATTATATATTTTTTTTAATAAAATGTTGAAACAGCTCGGTAGGAGTAGATGAACAATATGAGCTCATGCTCCATACATCAAAAGGGTGATTATATTAATGTTACTATCATTATTATCTCTTAAACAGAGGAAGGCATGAAAACATATTGATGCATTGACAGAGCTGTTGCTTAAATACTGTAAATAACCTGATGTCATGATGTTTCCCTCCCATGGAGGAAAGCAGTAAGTGAAATCAAAAATTAATTATTATTTTTTTATTCACAGGCTGTGAAAGGCCAATCCAAAGGCATTCAGCCAATGACTGCCTTCATTTAGTCATGCTTCAACCTCCGCTCAATGTTAATTAGACATTTTTCATGAATCTTAATGACTTGAGAAAGATCAAAGATGATAAAGTACAATTTCAGAAAGAGTGCTGTTGTATGGGATAGAACATGTTTTTTGGTTGTTTTTTTTTTTTATTATTGGAAAGGTTACATGAATTATTTTAACCATAAAGACCACGGATGCAATGCTTAATATATGAATGAAATACATTTGTTTACACGTATCGCCCCTTCTCACACTAAAATCCCAACAAATTATTTTAAAAAAGGATATATAGAGAACAGGTAACATTTTCATGACGACAACAAAAATATGAAATTATACAAAATGTACATTGTATTCAAAATGTATCTGTGTTCTGTATATAAACTTAAGTTTTTTGGTAATAAATAGATATGGGTTTCTCATTGTTTCTCATTTCTCATGGTTTTCTTATCTATATTTCATCTATCAGAACAATTTTGTTTACTTTGAACATACAGTAGCTTGGAAAGGAAGTCAGTTGTGTTATTTGAAATTTCAGAACCTGTCAGTTGCAATTTTCTGAGAATTGTTTATATTTCAGAAAAATTGTGACTTTGAGGAGCAGGTTCATAACCACACCAACCTTCAGAATGACGGATCAGTCAGGGACCAGGGCAAACTGCTTTATGATTAATGACTAAATTACCAAAAAACATGACATAACTCCAGGCCACTCAAATTAATAAGAAGCACCTTTTAAATCCCTTTTTTCATATAGATAAGATTTGTCCAAAGTAGTTAACTGGTTTATTTCCAGCTACCAGTCTACAGTCAGTGCTGGAGTTGAACTGACCACACTCCAGTTCCCAGGCTGAGACCCAGTAGACTGATTGAACCACTGCTGCAATAAAGTTAAGGCAGTTTATAAAATTGGCACAAATACAACTCTGAGTTAATAAAAGTGTATAACATCTGTACAACCAAATTACTAAAATTATCAGAAAAATATATTTCAGTTGGTGTCACATTGTACTCAGTGAAGACAAGCCTACAAAACACAATAGGAAAAAGGAGAAATGTTTTATTATGACAAAGTATTCATTTAAAAACTGTCCCTGCTGAATGTTATTCATTTAAAAGTGGTCCTCTGTGATGTCTATCATCTCTGCTGTTATAATCACAGCCTGCTCTGCTGTGCTGGACTCTCCATGTGGGCTGCTGCCTCCTGCTGGACTGTCAGAGACATGTAGGTTGTGTTGTGTCTCAGCTGTTGTTAACACATCAATATTTCTGTCCGTCTCCTCTTTGCTCTCTGACTGATCTGACTGCCGATGAATCTCCTCACTTCGTCTGGTTGTGTCTTCATGTTGTGCGCTCATTTCTTTAACCTGCTTTTCTGCTTTCTTTATCCTTTCTGTTATGCTTGTAATAATATCATCAGTTATCTGTACAGATAATCGAGGGAGGCTGGCTCTGACTGCCTCTGACAGCTGACAGGCTGAATAGAAACGCCTCTTTCTTTCAGACCAACTTTAACCTGAAAAAAACAGTAGTCATGCTACAAACTGCTGTGGTCGCTCCTCTGCACAGGAAAGGGAAGTGCTTCACCTTCACCTACATCACATTAGCTTCCATTTAGTCTGTCACTCAGTCAGCAGCCAGACAACATGGAGGTCACAGCGCTCTGGACCAGACTGAGTGAGTTCGCTGATAATAAATCAAATAAATAGTATTTACTGTTAAATTGATCATATCTCAGGTTTTGTACATCTGAAGACATTTACGTCTGACCACGCTGCTCTCTTCTTCTGTCTCTCCAGCAGTGAACGTCTTGATGCTACTCACTGCTCGGAGCGTCTCTGTCTATGTTCACAAAACTGTGACCGGTGAGTTGATGGCTGTTAAATAGCTTTCTAAACTTCAACAGGTGATTTTGAACATGTATTTAATCCTTGAACAACAGTCCTTCTCGTCCTTTAAATGTAAGACATTATGTATTTTGGCCTCACTTATACACCGAGAGTGATGAGGGAAAAAACAGAATTGCCATGCAACAAGTTTTCTTAAAGAGTGCATATCTTTGTCTGTTTCTCTGTCACAGATGCAGCTTTTCCTCACATTGATCCAAACAGGCAGCAATTTTTTGAGTATGAGTCCTTTTCATTAAATTGTGCGGGGCTTCACGGCCCGACTGAATGGAGGGTGATGACAAAGGTTCCCTCAAATACTTCTCAATTTGAGACATCGACAGGATCGGTGAAGATTAAACTAGCCTTTGTATCGCACAGTGGAGAATACTGGTGTGAGAATAGATCAGGAGAGAGGACCGACTCTGTCAACATAACTGTCACCGGTATGTTACAGGGGTCACCTGGCTGGTCACCATGTGTAACCCCACAGCTCATCTCAACAAGTGGATGATGATCACTAACTGATCATGTTCTTATTCTGCATGATCAATTGTTGATTTGTTTACTTGTTCAGCTGGTGACGTGATCCTGGAGAGTCCCGCTCTCCCTGTGATGGAACGACACGCTGTCACTCTGCGCTGTAGAAAAAGGGCGACATCCTCTAACCGTCCAGCTGATTTCTTTAAAGATGGCCACTTCAGTGTGACTGGATATACAGGAGAGATGACCATCGACAGTGTTTCCAGGTCAGACGAAGGACTCTACAAGTGCAGAATCTCTGGGGCTGGAAATTCTGCAGAGAGCTGGCTGGCTGTTGGAGGTGAGATGTATCAGTGCTCTAAAAAAGTCAATACTGCATCAGACAATTAAGCCTAGAACTTGAGGTACATTATAGTACAGTACACAATATTAAGTGTCCCTACCACATTGTATGGCAACATGACAACCAAAAATGTCAACCTCATGGTGGTGCTGCAGAAAGAGTCAGGACATCAGGAAGTCAGTCACCGTCAATAGTTTTATCATCATTCTTGTCTAGGAACCATGAATGTTAGTACAAATTCATCATCCATTCATCCATCAAGCTGATGTTGAGATACTTCACAGAATAATTAAAAACTTTGACCAGCAGTTGGCACTAGATGGAAAGTTGGAGGATCACCAAAGTATTTAGAATTCATCCTCTGTTGAGATTTAATACATAAAGCCAAAAATCAGCCATCTGATAGTTGTTGAGATATTTTACCCCAAAACACAAATGTTAATCTTGTCGTGGGCTGTTATTAGGCTTCATCCTCTGGGGACCATGATAATCTGAACCCAGATTACATGGCAATCCATCTCATTGTTGAAACCACCTTTTCTCATGGTGTTACCAGCATATATTACTCCGACACTTCATGGCCCAACACTTCAAGACACACCACCTAACGATGGTGAAGAAACTCCTGCTCCTCCTCCCAGCCCCGGGTCCATTCAGCTCTCCATCCTTCTGCCAGTTCTCTTCACCATTCTGTGTGTGGCCGGGCTGCTGTTGGTCGTGGGACTGCTTAAGTGTCGGAAACACAGAGGTACAAACTGAAAATAACATCCCGAAAGTGGCAGAGTTTTAAATCTTGGATACGCCCATTCTGTTATATACGTATCCCCTTTTGCCACACCTCTATAATTAAAGATAAGAGCCAGAAAACATGCATGAAACTTGATATTGAAATGCATTATTGGGAATTTGGATTAAAAAAAGGCCAACTTTTCTTGAGCTTCTAATCTTTTTTTTTCCTTTTTATTTGGACTTCAGTGCAATATTTTTTGTTGAAGACTTTTGAGCCAGTTCTTTTTTAAATTTTTTCCAACTAGCTGCATGCTTTTCATCAGAGACACCAACAACCGGATCAGAAGGATCACAAAACCTTTGTACAGGTATAATATATTGCTGTCATTGTAGAACTGTATTTGTGTAAGATCGTAGGTTTATTAGCCATTCATTCTGAATACATTTCTTCCTATACTCTAGTCAGCACTGTAGTGTTTCCAATGACACTGCCATTGATATTAATTGTAAATGTATATGTGTCAGTTGTACCACTAATGTAACTTCTGTTGGGAAATAATTTTAAATGTGTTCCAGTGTACCAACATGTCACTGAAACTGATCCAGAAACAAGTATATATGCTAACGTCCCAAGACGCAAGAAAAAAAGAGGTAACTGTGTTACTTCATGTTATTTTAATATGTTCTGTGCTTAATGCAGGTTGTTCATAATTGCCCATGCTGCACTTTTGTATGTTCAATTTGGTTTTTACCCAAATAGTTAATAATTTTGGGATTAACAGACATATAAAAATGGCTGTCATCAGCATAGAAATAATTAAACGTACAACTTTATGGATATGTGTTTTATAGTGTGTCTTTGTTTCCACGTGTGGGTAAAAACACTTGATCTATATGTTTTGTTGAAATGATGGATGACTGTAAATTGTTTTAATGCTACAGGTCGTCGGGAGGAAAATTTAAATGCATATGTCAATGTTACGTATCCGGCTGTCACAACAAAGAGGAGCAAAAGAGGTAACTTTATTGACTTTATGATACATTTAGCTATCATTGCTTGAATAACAGTGTTTACCGTTTAGCACAAACAACATCAAATCTGTGATGCACCACTGCATGTCTTAGTTGGTGTAGATACGTTAACATGCATTTTCTGAGTTGAGCATTTAAGTTGGACAAACTTTCAGCTCTTTAAATCCGGTCTGGCATATTTGTAAGTGGTAATTATACTCATCATAAGCCTTGATCTGAGAGCTTTACTTCACTTGCTGCATCAGTGTCTATTTTTAAGGGTGAGAAGTTTCTCAGGGCTTCAACTGTGAGACCACCCTGCTATATCTGATGTCTTTTCATATGTCTGTTGATGCGGTTAACAAGAATGGAGCTGCTGTAGCGTTTAAAAAGGCAAACTGTGGTTAACCACTGACAGCATGGTTTGACTTGAAGAAGACATGTTGAGAGATATCTTCACCTTTATATCAATAGGATGTTAAGTTGAATACAATTCAACATTTATCCAACCCCTAAATTTCAGCCAGCCAGATATAACATATATCATAAATACTGTGCTTACCACTTTAGTTAAGTTTTCCTGTTGAAATACTGGATGATAATAATAAATGTTAGTTTTTCCTCTATCTGTTAGTGTCTGGAGACGCAAATCGAGCTCAAACAAACAAAGCAAAAGAGAGGAAGAAAATAGGTATTTTATTTTAAATTTGTATTACTCTTTATTTATTTATTTATTTATTTATTTGTTTGTTTAAAAGGGACAATGCACATCAATTGACATTTTCAGTTTACACTCAAAATGTAAAAATGAGTTAGCAAAAAAGCTAATTTTCATCTGTAGTCCCTTGGCAGGTCAACACATCATCACATTACATTAGTGGGAAAGGAAAAACATAATAATAATAAAAAAATCAAGAAGCAAAACAAGATAAAAGAGAGAGAGAGAGAGAGAAAAGAGACATGAAAAATAAATAAAAATAACTGCAGTACAAGGAAGTGCAGCACTTAAGATGAGGTAGGTCAGTTACTGATGATTGCAGTTTTGGTTGTTCTTAATCCATCTCTTAAGTTTTGTTTTAAATGATAGATAGCTGGTGCTTTCTCTAAGTTCAATAGGAAGGCAGTTCCAGTAATTTGCCAAAATATTCCAAGTTCCTCATCCACTGTGAGAATGATGGAGGGTTACAATCCTTCTTTAGAATGTACTAGGCTCTTAAAATTTATTTGTGTATTAAATCTATTTATTCTTCATTCTTTATTTATATCTACTTTGATTGTGGTTATTTTGCATTATTTGTATATTTGAGTTTCCTTGCACGATTTAAGTTGTGTACCCTCTGAATGTTAAACTGTGTTGGCGGGAGGGGATATCTGTATTGATGTTGAAATATACGAACACTTTATAATAGCCTGTGTCAATAAATGGTAAGTCTTAGTTAACATTTTTTAGACATCAGTCGGAACTTTCTCAAAAAAATGTATAAAAAAGCATGTCTTGTTTGTTAACAGTGAAACAACCTAAGATTGATTAAGTAGAAACTTATCATTGATTAATAATAATAAATAAATTAAATAAATTGTTGCCGATTGCATTATTGTAATGTCAATTTAAGTCAGTTGCTCGTACAAGGCATCGGTTTCGGTGAGTCAGATATTTTTTTTAGAAAAATACAAACTCGGTTCAATCTACATAGCAATTAATATGAAATATATAGCACATTCATGCAGAATGTGTAAATATTAGCCATGAAAAAATAATCAGCAAACTATACATCCTGTGTCTCTATCAGGTCACCGAGCTGAAACATGAATGAAGGATGGAGGAGAGACTCTGTGAAAGCACCTTTAATCATTGTGTGAGACTTAGAAGTGATGCAACTATAACTTGGCCTTCAACAGCATTTTCTAACTTTGAATAACCCTTTATATTCAGATTCAAAAGTATATTAAAAATGTTATTTCATGTTACTATATTGTAAATTACAACCATTGCAGAGTAAAAGTAAAAGTGACCAAGCTTGAATTGTGTCTAATTCAACAGGTTGGCCCATTACTGTATACCCCAGCGTGTCATGGTACTTTTTACCTGTCTTTCTGTACCTTTTCTTCTGCATTTGTTGTGTTGCTTGTGTCCGAGTGTTAATGGCTAATTGCTTTTAAAAAATTAATACATACATATTTTTTAATCCTTTTCGTGTTCTGTAAAGTAAATGTCTGGTATTGGGATGATTTTTGACATTTTTCACTCAGATTTAGATATTTATATTGTTGACCTTGGATATTCCTGATAGGGCTTGATCAAAGAGAGCAGATATCAAAAATGCCATTTTAAGCTGACTTTCTGTTGTAAATAGAGTGAAATGTCATCATGATCACATGACATCTTGAACTGCCTCACAACGTCAGAATCTATGTTTAGAAAGCTGGTGGTTTAGCAGTTGAACCACAGTGTGTTATCTGCTCTGCCAGGTGTCTGTGGTCAGCTGCATGATGGTTTAACCTCAGTTTGACCTGTTGGCAGCCTCTAACAGACCTATACATTCATATTTAATGAGGAGGGAAAATAATGACCATGCAGTTTAATGCAGATTCTATAATCTCCATTATATATTTTATTTTATAACAGCTCAGTAGGAGTAGATGAACAATATGAGCTCATGCTCCACATACCATTTATTGATGTGTGTTGGTTATATTAATGTTATTATCATTATTGTCTCTTAAACAGAGGAATGCATACAAACACACTGATGCAATGACAGAGCTGTTGCTTAAATACTGTAAATAACCTGATGTCATGATGCTTCCCTCCCATGGAGGAAAGTAGTAGGTAAAATCAAAAATCCATACTTTTTTATGCACAGGCTGTGAAAGGCCAATCTAAAAGCACTCAGCCAATGACTGCCTTCATTAAGTTGTGCCTTAACCACCTCTCCATGTTAATTAGACATGTTTCATGAATCTTAATGACTTAAGAAAGATCAAGGCTGAGTGATAATGTACATTTTGTGAAAGATTACTGTTGTATGGGAAAGAACATGTTTTTTGGTTGTTTTTTTTTATTATTATTGGAAAGGTTACATGAATGATTTTAAACATAAAGACCACAGATGAAATGTTTAATATATGTATAAAATATATTTGTTTGCAAGTATCCCCACACACACACTAAAATCCCAACAAATTATTTTAAAAAAGGATATATAGAGAACAGGTAACATTGTCATGACGAAATATTAAATTATACAAAATGTGCATTATCTTCAAAATGTAGCCATGTTCTGTATATAGACTTAAGGTCTTTGGTCATAAATAAACATGAGTTTCTCATTGTTTCTCATTTCTCATTGTTTTATTATCCATTCGTTTACTTTGAACATACAGTGGCTTGGAAATGAAGTCAATGAGAGGATCTGTGTTATTTGAAATATCAGAACCTGTCAGTTGCAATTTTCTGAGAATTGTTTATATTTCAGAAACACTGTGACTGTGAAGAGCAGGTTCATAACCACACAAACCTGCAGAATGACGGATCAGTGAGGGACCAGGGCAAACTGCTTTATGATTAATGATTAAATGACTAAAAAACATGACATAATTCCAGACCACTCAAATTAATGAGAAGTACCTTTTAACTCCCTTTTTTGGATGTAAGATTTGTCCAAAGTCGTTACCTGGTTCATTTCCAGCTACCAGTCTACCTTCAGTGCTGGATTTGAACCGACCAGACTCAGTTACCAGGCTGAGTCCCTGCAGATTGATTGAACCACTGCTGCAACAAAGTTTAGGCCATTTGTAAAATTGATGAAAAATAAAACTCTGAGTAAACAAAAGTTTATAACATATGTACAACCAAATTACTTGGACAATTATTAGAAAAATATATTTCAGTTGGTGTCACATTGTACTCAGTGAGGACAAGTCTACAAAACACAACATGAAAAAGAAGAAATGTTTTATTATGACAAAGTATTCATTTAAAAACTGTCCCTGCTGAATGTTATTCATTTAAAAGTGGTCCTCTGTGATGTCTATCATCTCTGCTGTTATAATCACAGTCTGCTCTGCTGTGCTGGACTCTCCATGTGAGCTGCTGCCTCCTGCTGGACTGTCAGAGACATGCAGGTTGGGTTGTGTCTCAGCTGTTGTTAACACATCAGTATTTCTGTCTGTCTCCTCTTTGCTCTCTGACTGATCTGACTGATGATGAAACTCGTCTTTTTGGACCTTTGTGTCTTCAGATCGTTTGCTCATTTCCTGAACCTGCTTTTCTACTTTCTTCATCCTTTCTGTTATTGTTGTAATAATATCCCCTGTTGTCTGTATTACTCCCTCGATGATCTGTAAAGATTTATCATATTCTTTCTTTTTATTGTCCAGTTGCCGTCTCATATCTAATAGGTTATTTTTATTTATGTGCCAAATTGACTGAAGTTTCTTCTTGATCTCTGTCCTCTCTCTTTCCACCTCCTCTATCTGTGGCATCAATTTATCTCTTAGAAATAATTCAGATGATAACTTACGGCTTTTGTTTTGTTTCCGTTTCCAAACAACAAAGGCAAGTGCAGAAAAAAGCAGGACGCAGACAAAAGAGAAGACCACGATGATAGGAATAGTATAACAAGATGGCTCTGAAATGAGAAACAAAGAGCAACATGATATTTTTCAGTTGATAAAAATTGAAAATGTGAGAAATGTGGATTTAAATGCTCTAAATAAAGGCCTATGGTTAAAAAAAATCAATAAATCTCGAAGTCAAAAAGCTATTTTTGCTCTTAGTTATTATTACGAGAATTTTATAGTGTGAACCGCCTGATTTGTGATCAATATTTCATTCTGTTGCTATGTTTACTTTTGCATTTCCTTATGGTGATCATGTTTTAAAGGTGCACTCTGTAGTTTTGAGGAAGAAGAGAAACAGAAAAGAAAGATCTTAATGACTGAATAAACAAATTGACCTTAAAGGACAGCACGTTTTGTTTGTACGTGGCGGACCCTGCCACTGTGTTCTGAGTTGCTTATACGCTTTTTTTTGTTATTAATGATCAACTAATACGGAATATTAATAATCAGAAAGACTGACAACCAATATTTGGAACATATTGACCGGTACAACATGTACATTCAGAGTAAGAATAAAACTCTCCCTGTCATAATTACTGCCACTGCTACTTCATACTTAGACTCCTCTACAGTTATTTTATAAATGTAGTAACTAATTACTTTGCAGATTCAGACTCATAGTTAGAAAGCAGTTATTTGTGGCGTATAACCTTTGGAGTGACCAACAGAAGAAGAACTCGGCGTCATATCGAAAAATAACATTTTTGAATGATTGATTTGATCAGCAGCTGTACACAGCTTCTCTACCTTCAGCTTTTGGACAGTGAGTTTTTCTCTCTATAGAATCAGAAGCAGTTGTGAAACTGTGTTAGACACAAAAATATTTTACATCTAGAAACATTTCAATGAGTCTCATCACATGTTTTATGTGTATATACAAGTCTATTTCTTACCTTTTTATTATATATATTAGTAACCCTAACCCTTATATTATTAGTGTTTTTTGTAATATTACTGCAATAAAGGAATTCTCATGGAGTAGTATTGAATTATTAGTCCACAAGATACACTTTAAAAGTACATTTTAAATATTATAACCAGTCATTTTGAGAGACATTATGAGCTGTTATACTGTTTGGTGATGGAGACACAAATTAACAAATTAACTTTTTTTCAGGATTTATTTATTTATTTTTTTTGGATCACAACAAATGACACACACAGCAAGTTAAATGTCCAAGTCAACATTTTTTTACTTGAGTACAAATTGAATGTTGGAAAACAATCTGCTGTTTGATTATTTGCTAATAGAAAATGATGATGTTAAGCAAACATGACATACTGCTGTTGTTTCCCCAAATGTTTTAGTCAGTTCATTATATAAATACATTTCTCATAGTGAAATCGAGACAAGAATTTGATTAAACAATTGAACATTTTTTTGTACAGTTCTGTATATATGTACTGCATACATGGCTATAACTGTTCAAATGTGCAAGCACACACACACACACACACACACACACACACACACACACACACACACACACAGTAATTTAACCAATAAAAACATGAGATAAAAAGCAAGCAAACATCCATCAAAACAGACAACAACATAGTAAATATATACAAACGTAATGTAACTGAATTACCAGTATAACCACAGACATTCCACTGGTTTTCTGTTGTTAACTTTAATTGTATTTCTCTGTTTAATAACTAAAACACGGATTTTATTAGCTAAATTAAAAATACATTGCATACGTTATGTTGAAATGAAAGTATTGACAATCTACAGGTATTTCATATTATCTTTGATGATGCTCAATGAATACGACAACTATGGCCCACATGGGTAGTTATTTATGAGAGAAGAGTAACAATGCGATTGAATCATTATCATATTACAATATAATCATAAAAGACATAGAAACATTGGTTCCTCAGTCCTGGATGGTCTGTTCTCTGTCAGCAGGAGAAAATACTTTATATCTTTCATTCACCTGCTGGAGTGTTGGAGAATGATGCAGTCAAATTAATGTGAGAATTCTGTAACCGTTACGTATACGTAAGGGATAATGTATAGAACGGAAATAAGTCCGGGAAAATAAGTCTCTTCAGGACGAATCAGACTGGTTCATCCTGTCGGGACTTATTTTCCCGATAATGACCGCCGTTCTATACATTATCCCTTACTTATAGTATAGATCTTACACATTACCACTGAATGAGCTCCGCTGATCAGTGTGCTTAACTAATGTTTGCATTGAAGAAACACAAGCTAATACAACATATAATCAACTTAAAAAAAAAAAACAAAAAAAAAAACAAAACGTCATCATCCAGAATCAGCTGCTTATTTACACGTCCAGCTGTTGAACATCATTAACATTTATTTAGCACTGTGTTTCTGGACACCTGATGAATGTAAGTTCAGAATTCACTCTGTTCTGGTTCTGTTTCTTGGTGTCTGTCAGGTCCTCTGAACATATCTGCTCTTCACTAGGTCGGCCCTGACTGTGCCTGTCTGTTATTTGGTGCTGAGCACAGTGAGTATACTAAATAAATGTTAACTGACTAGTTGTGTTGTCTCTGACTGAAGTTTCCTCTGAATCTCCTCTCTCTGTCTCTCTGTCTCCTCCATCTGTTTCTTGATTTGCTGCATGTGTCTCTCTACTTGTTCCTTCTTTTCACTTATTCTGATGAGCTCATCCATGGTCCTCCTCATTAGGGTTTCTGTGGTCATGTGCAGGTGTTGGTGTTCTTTCTTTCTCTCCTCCAGGTTCCAGTTGGCCTCTTGTATGATTTCTTTGAGTTTAAAGTATCCCTGTGCTCTGTTTACTGTTTTATCTCCCTCCTTCTCTGTTACTTCTTTTTCCACTGATTTAACCTTCTTTTCATTCTCCTCCGTCTGCTTCTCTGCCTTCTGCTGTTGGACTCTGAGTTGCTCTCTCAGCCGCAATAGTTTGTCACTCACTTCCTTCAATACCTCAATAATCTTTGTCATATCTTTCTGTTCTTCATCTTTGTTCTGTAACTCTTCACTGAGTTTTGGCAAAATCTTATCCAAATCCTCTTTTTTCTTGAGCTCTTTCTCCTCATTTTTCTTCTTGTTGTGCTTTTTTGTCTCTGTAGAAACAGAAGCAGTGTGACAGCACATTTTAGAAACTGCATGAGACACAGACACTAAACTGAAATAAAATTTTGAAAGTATAAACATTAGTTCAGTCAAATTACACTAAATAAAATTTTATCTGTGCATCTGGATCATTTCATTTCAAAATACAGCTCACACCATTTTAAATATGAGGCTCTTTCCTGACACACTGTCAGATGACAAAATAAAGTCATCTGACAGTAATACTGTTTTGAGATGATTTGCAACATATCAACTTAACCACAAGCTCAAGATAAACTTTATTATTAGAAATGTTAAAATATGTTTTTGGCTCACTGGTTTTGCTGCATCTCCATTTCAAGACCAAAAGGACATTAATTAATTTGTAGGGATTATGAATGCTAACTTTTATTCTCTTTTGTGACAATCATCTCTTTCTGTTATCATAACAATAAGTGTAATTGACAGAAAATCATTTCTACAAAAGTTGAATAAGTGTTTTCTCTCACCAATGTCGCTCTGTCTCCATTTCCAGACCAAAAGGACAACTGCCAGAATAAACATGACACCAAGCAACACACTAATGGCAACACAAGGAGTACAACTTGATGGGTCCATGAAGTCATCTTCTGAAATAATATGAGAGACAAACACTTCTATAAAACTTCATGTTTGACAGAAAACATGTGGTTTATGTGCCATCCACCAACCAGCAGGGTGGTTTGAGCTGACACTTGTTTTCTAAATCATGTCGACCTGGAACATGGATGTGTGTCGTATCCAAGAATATCAGAAAGTCCAACAGCACAAAGCAGTCAGACCATCATTCAGATTGTAAACAAACCCCCGGCTAGCCAACATATTGGAATAGGTCAACAGTTTATGGTGTCTTTGAGGTTTGTAAGCCACCTTTGACTTCAACACTGTATTTAATGTGTATTGAGGGAATATTATGGACATTTCAGGTGAACTTACATTTGGTTTAACCTCCAAACACTGGTTTGGAACATAAGCTGTTTGCTAGTTTACAACCTGTCTGATTGTCCAGCATGTCATGTTACTAGGACAGTTTGACTTCTTTTTTACCAATGTATTCAAGTTATAAGATCTCTCCAAGATCCCCCCATTCTATGTTATTATGACATTAACTTTAATAACATACTATAACGTTATTTTGACTGATAGAAATAATAGTCAAAATAAAACAGAAGTTAATCAATTGGAATTACCCTTACATGTTCTAATATTTGTATTTGTTATGCCTCAAATGCATATTTTTTCAGTTGTTCAATATAAAAGAGCTGCATATTTGACTGCTGATACTACTGATGCATATGAAAAACCAATTAGTCACTTTTCCAACTGCACAGTGATCCTGGTATGTTTCACTACAAATCATCCCAAACACATTTCCTCACCTATCTTTAGTTCGATGAAAGCTTCTTTCCATAATGAAGGAAGGAAACATTTGTATTTTCCTGCATCAGAGGTTTTCACTCTGAAGATTTTCATGGAGACGTTTCCATTAATCAGCTGATCCACAAACAGAGCTGTGCGGTAATTATACAGTGGATTCTGACTCTGATACACCAGCCGTCCATCTTGGTGAAGATGGATGTACTCGGGGTCTGAACCGGGTTTGGTCCACTCCACTGTCCTGGAACTGGCACTGATGGGAGGATCAAGGCGACAGGACAGAATGACATCATCTCCAGCGTGGGCTACGATTGGCTGAGTTGAGCAAATCAGGTTTGACTGCCCTGTAAGGAAAATGGAGAAAAGTGGCTGCTAAAGAAAACAACCTGTGAGTGTTTGTGTTTTTGCTTTTCTCTGATGCAACCTGCAATCATATAGAACATGTACATCAAAACACAATCACAAACAGCAGTGATACAGTTTCTAATAGATTATGAGTCTGTTTTCTTTCCAGATTTGCCCTTTGGATTTTCAGAAAATAGAACCGATGCCAAAATGATTGCTGCAGACTGCAGTCCAGCTGGTGCTCTGAACAGGTGAATGTATTTGAGTTTAGGATGCTCTTGTAAACTGTTATAAAAATATAAAATCTGAAGTTTTTTGCTTGTTTTTTTTTTTTTTTATTGCCTTGGAATTATCCATTAGTGCCAAGTTTGGTTCAGGTGAAGAGACATAGATTCATACAAAAAAAAGTTTTGCCATTTGGCACAGCGACTTGTTGGATATATATTGGGGCTGTCAAAGTTAACGCGTTAATAACTCGTAAACGCAACATCCGCTTAACGCCGTTATTTTTTTTAACGCGCGATTAACGCTCGGTATAAAAAAAAAAAAGAAACGCGCATTGGGACTCAGAAGAAGAAGAAGCAGGGTTGGCGGTTCGGGAAGAACACGGTGGCCTTTATGCTCCTGGCCCGGTCAGCGCCGGGTCCTTGCCTTGAATTACAGCCACCTGAGTGCACAGTAGTCACTCACAGTAACTTCAGTGAGTCCGCGGTTCGTGCAGGTGGAGTCTCATCATCACGATGATCTCCCGTGAAACAGCGGCAGCATCTCAAAACTGAATAACAACACTTACAGCACAGATACGCAAGCGACCTCAGCCAGTTTTGATATGATGCGTAACTGACTTATGTGGCATGAGTTAGTTCGGTAAAGTTGGAAATATATTCACTGATTCGAACTTCCCGGATCAATAACTCATAAGCGAAAAATTGTTAAAACACAAACAACGACTCTGTACTACCGTAATTAGGAAGACAACGAGCTAAACCGTATTTTCATCAAAACGAGCGTCTGGACATTAACTCTGGTCTCTATGGTCAGCCGGCTGTGAGACCAGGGCGCAGGACCGTTCACAAAGTGCAACACCGAAAAGAGATACAACAAATAATATTCAATAACTTCACTATTATTCAGTGTAGTGTCACCAAAATCACTCCACACATCAGTGGTCTCCTGCTGGTCATTATACATTTTTTTTGTTTTGAAAAAAATGTGCTTTGGCATAATTTGGGGGAATTTCTATTGGGAGAAATATTCAATAACTGAAGTACTTTTTCACAGGTACATAAGTGAACTTCTGGGAGGAGAGAAGTTTCTTTAAGAGCATGAAAAAATACATTAAGATATATTTAGAACAGAAAAAAATGTGCCAAAAAATTGCGATTAATTTGCGATTAATCGCGAGTAAACTATGGACAAAATGCGATTAATCGCGATTAAAAAAATTAATCATTTGACAGCCCTAAATTTATATATTAGATTTCTAAGCATGCATGTTTGAATCTTGTGAGTCAGTTTATCTGTGGTTACTGGTAGACTGTAGAGTAAAAATAGCCAGAATCCAAACCATATGAAGAGACGCATTTTCTTCTGTGAACAGAACAGAGGAAGTCAGTGTGACTAAAGGTTTGTTTTCAAAAAATGTGAAATCTGCTCTATTTTTCTTGATTCAGATATATAGATTTATGTAGACACAACAGTCGCCCCGGAGAAAAGCTCTCTCTGTTTTCACTTGGTCATATAATGAGCGTTACATTATACAGTAACAGTATGATACTGGGTAAAAGCAGTGAAACCAAAATCCTTACAAACTGTAGCAGATACAAGTACAACTATTTAATCATCATCAGTATTTACAGCAGTTTTTATTGAAAAGTAATTCAGAGCCAGCTTACTGTGATATAAGTTGTTCGTTGTGCTCCAGATTCAGATCAGACCTTGGACTGTTTGCCACTTTATGGTTTTACAACTATATAGAGCAAAAACTGTGACAGCGGTTGGTTACTGGTTTTATCTGCTTTTTATTTTTTAGACCAACTGCTGTGATTAGGAAGTTTGATTTAATTTCTTTTCAAGTGGCACTGTTCTTCACTAGAGCATCTTTAGAAATATTAATGTCAATTTGATCTATAATTTGAGCTTTTCAAACCACAAATGACACAAACAGCAAGTTAAATGTAGTCAACATTTGTTTTACTTGAGTACAAAGTGAATGTTGGACACATTTTATTCAGCAAATCACCGAGTGCACTCAAGAAATGACTATATTTTTTACATATAACTCGGACAGCGAAAACAAATGTAAGAACTACGTTCAAAAGAAATTTAAAGACTACATGGATAACAACAATAATGGGGAAGTATCGCCAAGCGTTTTGTGGGACGCTGCTAAATCAGTGATCAGAGGAAAGCTTATTGCAGACACATCACATAAGACAAAGGACAGAGATAAAAAGCTGTCTGATTTACAAGACAATCTCAAAGTGCTGGAGAGGGAACATGTTGAAGGGAAGGATCCCCACATCCCAAATAAAATCAACACCATCAAAAAGGAATTAAATGGTATCTATGAGGAGGATGTACATTAAATAATTAAGCATCAATGTTCTGTTTAGGGCTTAACGTTCTCAGGAGCCATGCCTAATTTCAGACATAGAACAATTAAAAGATATATTTTCTTGCTTTAACTCCTGTTGATAGCAAATACATTCATCAGTATAATAAAAATAATTACGATTTAACTTTGCTCTGGCCTCTTCTTTAAGTTTGCATTCAACGTAATACTTTATCTCAATGAACTTTATGGAAATTAGTGTATATGTAACACAGCAAGGCAATTTATTATTTTGGCCGGTAAAAAATATGCTTGGCCAGTGGAGAGACGAGCTGAGTGTGTGTCTGTGTGTGCGAAGTTATCTGGTGTAGGCTATTACTCTCTTGCAATTTAACAGAAATTAGTTTCCACATCTTAACATGATATCTATGTGACACATTGCACTTTGTTACCTTCTTTTTTAAGTGCGGAATGATCCCAAACTTTGGACACTGTCTGCCTTTTACAGACAGCTCCTTGGCTCTCCGCCATCACGCTAACTCAATTCTGAATGTAGTGGTGTGTGTCCGCAATAACAGTCCGTGTGGAAAAATGATCCCTGAGCTGAGCAGGCCATGTAACACAGGTGATAGGAGTTAAACAAAGCGTCGAGGCACAGATTTTGCTTCGACCATTTTATGTAATCGGATTATTCGAGTTACTTGAGTAATCGTTTCAGCTCTAACGTGTTGTACTTTGAATGATGCAATGTATATTGAATGAGGTGTGTTCATGCTGTAGCACTTATACATATACAATTCAGATAACAGGAGGACCAGCAAGCTAAGTATAGTTAGCAATCAGTAATTATCACTTGGGAAGGGGTTACAAAGTACGTATATACAAATGAATGTGTTGTAATAAAATTGACTGAAATCTTGACAAAACGTTAGATTTTAAATTTGAAAATCCAACATACCTGACGGTCAAACTGTCGTCGTGCTTTGCCTCTCAGGAAACTGAATGGTCAAAGTCCTCAACGTGTTGTACTTTGAATGATTCCGTGTATATTAAATGAGGTGTGTTCATGTTGTAGCACTTACACAGATGTGTATGTCTACGCTTCTATACCATATTTATAGTTATAGATATAGTTACTGAACCATGGCCATACTTGTAGGAAATTAAGTTGTGCCTTTACAGCAATGAATAATACACAAAATACAATTCAAAGATAATGAGATTTGATGTCAGGATTTTAAGATGGCGTTGTTTTATTGTGTTAGACTCCACAGCACTGGTTAATATTTAATCAGCTCTAAAAAATGGAGTTTGATATCTGCTTCCTTTTAGCATGTAAAACAGTTTTGTTCAAGATGTCTTAGTCAGCGCTTCAACTATCAATACAAGCCTCAGTCCTGTGTGGTCATCTTATTATAGACTGACTATAGAGCAGACAATTCAGAAACAAAGACAACAGTCATACATTGGAAAAGGTGTTTTTACATAGAAAATGCTTTAACAAAGTCTTTTTTAAAGAATATCACAAAGGTACTTGTAATGTTTTTGATCAACGTCAGGGATCTGTGTTGCCTCAAGGACAAGGTGATCAGATTTTTTGCTCTTGCTCCTCCCGGAATCCTGAAGGCATCTTTAAAAAAACAAACAAACAAAAAAACTCCAAAATGTATCATAAAAAAAAAACTATTTTGTATTTTCTTGATTTTATAACTCAAGATTTTACCTTTACAGTGTATAAATTCATTTTGACATCTATACTTTCTGCACTTTCCTTTTGAATTCCTCTCCTCGACATTTTTTCTTGTAATGCACTGTAGGTTATTTTTTTTCTTTTAAACTTCAATATTTAAAAAAAAATGCAGTTGCCTCCTTGATGGAGAATAATAAAGAAAGTTGTGGTAAATTGAGATGCATGTTTATAGAATCCAACAGTAATAAATTCTTCTGAAAAAAACTCCCATGAAACTATATTAAATTAGATTTTATTTAGATTGTTAACATGTCTGCAACAGTCATATAACAAACTGTGACATTACAAGCACTTGATACTCACATCACAGAGCAGTGCACCCATATATTTGACACCTTTTACAGATATGTTGAAAGATATTCTAAATCTCATCATAAATCTTGTACATGTTTTGAAATACTGTCTGCACACAATTAATTAAATCTAGTGGTTCTTATTACACCATCATAAATGTTGTCCTTGCTGTCAGTTAGCTGCACCTAGTGATCATGAATCTTCATTTAACACTCTTTCCCCTGTTTTATAAAATGTCAAATCACTCTTCATGAGTTTTGTTGTTTTTTTTGTTTGTTTGTTTTGTCAACAATCCCAGCAAGCATAAATTAATTCATCTGTAGTTTGATATTTAATCCAGACACCAGTGAAATATGTATGATGCCATATTTTCTTCACATGTTGGTCTTTGGTGACTATTTGCTCTGATTGTGTTGACAGCTGCATCTGTTTGGATAATATAAAGAGATTTACACATCACTCTTTCTGATAATTCTCAACAGATCCTCAATGGCCTCCAGCAATTTCTCCCTGTCAAGTATCTGTTTCTCACAACTTTTCTTAGTCTCATCCAGTTTCCACTGAACCTGTAAGAGGTTTTCCTTTTCTCTTAATAATTCCTCCGGTTTGTCAAACATCTTTTCTCTCTCTGTTATTTCCCTCTCCACTAACTGAAGCTTCTGCTTATTCTCTTTCCTCTCTCTCTCATTTTCATCAAGTTGTTCCACAAGTCGGCGATCTCTGTTTCTCCAGTTCTTCCCTCTGTTTCTTCAGTTCTTCCCTCAGTTTCTCCTGTGCGTCCTTCTGTTTCTCCAGTTCTTTCCTCTGTTTCTCCGGTTCTTCCTTCTGTTCTTCCCTCTGTTCCTCCAGTTCTTCCCTCTGTTCTTTCCTCTGTTTCTCCAGTTCTTCCTTCTGTTCTTCCCTCTGTTCTTTCCTCTGTTTCTCCAGTTCTTCCTTCTGTTCTTCCCTCTGTTCTTTCCTCTGTTTCTCCAGTTCTTCCTTCTGTTCTTTCCTCTGTTGATCCAGTTTTTCCTTCTGTTCTTCCCTCTGTTTCTCCAGTTCTTCCCTCTGTTCTTTCCTCTGTTTCTCCAGTTCTTCCTTCTGTTCTTTCATCTGTTTCTCCAGTTCTTCCTTCTGTTCTTCCCTCTGTTCTTTCCTCTGTTTCTCCAGTTCTTCCCTCTGTTCTTCCCTCTGTTTCTCCAGTTCTTCCTTCTGTTCTTTCATCTGTTTCTCCAGTTCTTCCTTCTGTTCTTCCCTCTGTTCTTTCCTCTGTTTCTCCAGTTCTTCCTTCTGTTCTTCCCTCTGTTCTTTCCTCTGTTTCTCCAGTTCTTCCTTCTGTTCTTCCCTCTGTTCTTTCCTCTGTTTCTCCAGTTCTTCCTTCTGTTCTTTCCTCTGTTGATCCAGTTTTTCCTTCTGTTCTTCCCTCTGTTTCTCCAGTTCTTCCCTCTGTTCTTTCCTCTGTTTCTCCAGTTCTTCCTTCTGTTCTTTCATCTGTTTCTCCAGTTCTTCCTTCTGTTCTTCCCTCTGTTCTTTCCTCTGTTTCTCCAGTTCTTCCCTCTGTTCTTCCCTCTGTTTCTCCAGTTCTTCCTTCTGTTCTTTCCTCTGTTTCTCCAGTTCTTCCCTCTGTTCTTTCATCTGTTTCTCCAGTTCTTCCCTCTGTTCTTCCCTCTGTTTCTCCAGTTCTTCCTTCTGTTCTTTCATCTGTTTCTCCAGTTCGTCCTTCTGTTCTTCCCTCTGTTCTTTCCTCTGTTTCTCCAGTTCTTCCTTCTGTTCTTCCCTCTGTTTCTCAAGTTCTTTCATCTGTTTCTCCAGTTCTTCCTTCAGTTCCTGCAGTGCATCAACTGTGTCGTCCCTTTCTTTCTCCATCTTTCGTGCTTTTAATGAAATGAAAACAACCATGATGTAGTGTTGAGTTTTTTTCCACAACACACATCATGAAACCAGACAAAATACTATTGATGTTATCAAGCTTAACACTGGGTTGGTGTTTTACACTGAAACATGCTTTAAATGTAACCAGCAATACATTTCAAAATGAGACAAAGCTATTTAATATTGAAATATCACTTTCAACAATGTGTCCATGCTATTAAATGATGAAACCTGTGTTAGTATTCATTGTTTTTTACTATAAATGAATCATGCTGCATATCACTGAAAATGACGGTAGTGGGACTTACGTTTCCATTTACACGTGGCACAAATGGCAAGAATAAAGGTGAAAGCCAATCCAACCAAGACTCCAATCGTCCACATGCTTTGAGACAGTGTGGAAATGGATTGAACCAAATCCGCTGAAATGAAACCACAATGGAAAATGATGATGCCAAAATAATGCTATGGATGGAGCTTCACAACTGCAAAAATCATCATTGTTATCTATAAATCTAAGAAGTCTACCTAAAGATCACAGATAACATGTATAAATACAGGAGGTTTCTAAATAACAACAGAAAACATTACTGTAAAACCAAAGTGTTTGAGTTACCTCCACATGTGTGTATCAATAGAAGGAAGAATACTGTGTCAAGGTCGAGGGCAGTGAAAGCAGGTTTAAAGAACAGTCTGTCCTTCTGGTTCTGCATTGTGTCATTCTGTAAAATGAAGTAAAAACACAAAACAAGCTGTTTATAGAGATGAAGAGGCAGAAAAAATGTTTGATGAAACTGATATCTCCATTGGCTTTATCAATGTCTTTGTGTTTAGTCGCTGTCTATTATCTTTCTCTGTCTGGTCCAGTTTTCACAGTTGAACATTACGTTTTGCAGCAAAGATCCTCAGTGAGATTCAAGCCTTCATGTTTATTCAAAGATAAAGTCACTTGACCAGTTTTCTTTCTTTATGCAGCTTTTTATCCGAGAAGAGTTACATTCATATGCAACTGTCTCTCATCCTGAAATCAACTGCTGTTTATTTTCAACATATAATAGACACGTTCATATTGAAAATCTAAAAAATGTTCATTGCAAAGTTATATTGTCTCTCCCTGTTTCAGTTTCTGGCTGGCTTGTGCAACATTAAGTCTTACCTCTTGAAATTGTGGTTCTAGTGGCACTCTCAAGTTCTCAGTGTCCTTCATCTGTTCTGTCAAAGTAGTCAGAGCTTTTTCTGATTCTTTCTCTTTGTCCTGTGACTTGATCGTGTCCTGGTCCATTTTCTCATCTTTTCGGAATCACAAAAGCACAGCAGCGATATGAGTAAAACTAAAAAAACTTTCGCCTTTATTTCCAATATAAAAAACAGAGCAATGCAATTTTTTTTCTATTCCTGTAACAGACCTGTAAGCCTACATTTCTGTAATGAATACCGTCGTATTAGCATGATCATCAAGAGCTGCTACTTACATGTCAACTTGAGAAAGATGAAGACGAGGGCCAGCAGGAAGAAATAACGCATGACGATGATAAAGGAAGTAGGACTGGATGACACGAAATCAGCAAACAACACAGCTTTCAAAAGTCACTCAATATGGCACTTTTATGCTGAAATCCAGGCACGACAAGGTTTTTTGTAGCAGTGCTGTATGTTATACAACTTCAAATAGAGTAAGCAGTTTGATATAACTGAATTACTGAAAAGCGTACGTACCTGCAGGTGGTGTCAAAGTTTCCTCCTGTCAGAGAAGCATGCAGTAACCTGCTGATCAAAGTCCTCCAATAAGAGAAGTCGTAATCTGATCCTGTTCATCTGTTATCACTAAGGTGTGTTCACTGTCTGATTCTCCCACCTGCCTGCTGTAGTTGTGACACACTGTATGTGAAGACTTTTAACAAGACTAACGATCATATTACTCTACATTTATCTTCTCTGTATTGACCCTGTCCCTTTAAGGGATCTGTGTCACCTCGAGGTCAAAGTTGTTCCTGTCGGAAACTTGAAAGGCATCTCAAAAAAGAAGAAGAAAAACCTCTGAAATGCATCTTAAAACATC
Organism: Diplodus puntazzo; assembly: GCA_963678695.2. Taxonomy (NCBI): domain Eukaryota; kingdom Metazoa; phylum Chordata; class Actinopteri; order Spariformes; family Sparidae; genus Diplodus; species Diplodus puntazzo. The sequence goes on from OZ023170.1 coordinate 26,075,274, forward strand.
TTTTTGATTTAACTTTACAGTATAGCTGGCTTCATTTTGACATGCACACTCGTACTTGTGCTTCTCTCCTCAGCGTTTTTCCTCCTGTGAAACACTGTAGGTTTATTTTCCATCTATATATATATATATGTATATATATATATATATGTATATATATATATATATATATATATATATGTATATATATATATATATATATATATATGTATATATATATATATTCCAGCTATTTAATAAAAAAAAAATAACACTGTTTCATAAAATGTGAAATTACACTTCACGTGTTTGGTTTTTTTTTTGTTGTTTTTTTTGTACGCACTCCTAGCAAGCACAAATTGAACTCCAGCAATTTCTCCCTGTCAAGTAGACAGGGGTTGAAGCCCCACTAAAATATTATTAAGCCCCCCTAAATAATTTGATTTAATAATGATAATAATAATGATAATGTATATTTTTTTTTACAAAAAAGTGCTGACAAATTCAATATAAAGTGGCCAGAATATGAGTATAAAAAAATGTTCATATAACCTGTCATTATTCACTTAAATATGATCATAAATCTGTCAGTTTCCCTTCACTTCATAGTGTAAGGCAGAGAGAGCCCCTTCAGTGAGTCGTTATCCAATCCATTCCGCTTGTTCATATAGAGAACGCCCACATCACTGAAAATCCAGTCCACGTTTTCGACCTTGCTTGCACTCGGTACCTGCAGCTGTGTGCACCTTGAAGCACACAGAGGGACTAGAACAGCATAGGGAGAAGAACGTGAATGAAAAAGAATGGATATAAGAAAGTTTTTCAAGAAAGTAACTATTCATCACTGCTGGTTGTAACAGTTAGTTAGCTCCGCCCCCAGCTAACAGCAGAAAGTCCAATGGAATTAATGAACCAAGTGCTCCCTGTTTGACAAATAAAAACCTAGCTTGCACACTATAGACAATCTCTCATCTCACCTTTGTTGTTTCGCAGTCCAAAAAAAACATTGCTACTTAGCTAGCTAGTTGGTCTGAACTGCACTGTGAAGGCCTTGGTTGTTTATAGAGTTAAGTGTGCACATGCATATATATATATCAGGGCTGTCAAACGATTAATTTTTTAATCGCGATTAATCGTATTTTGTCCATAGTCAACTTGCGATTAATCGCAAATTTATCGCAATTTTTTGGCACATTTTTTTCTGTTCTAAATATATCTTAATGTATTTTTTTCATGTTCTTAATACTTTTATGAAACTTCTCTTCTCCCAGAAGTTCACTTATGTACCTGTCATATATATATATATATATATATATATATATATGACAGGTACATAAGTATATTTTGAAGTCACAAAGATTACATTTTGGGCACAAAAGCCCTGAAAAATATCACATAATTACTTGAGTTAAAGTAATATTAAGATACTCTTGAAAATATTTATATATATATATATATATATATATATATATAAATATTTTAAAGAGTATCTTAATATTACTTTAACTCAAGTAATTATGTGATATTTTTCAGGGCTTTTGTGCCAAAAATGTAATCTTTGTGACTTCAAAATATTTGGGAGCACATAAATTATTGTGTTGTGACCGAAAGAATTGGCATTAGCCTCTGTGCTGATCAGTTATTAATTCAACTCATTGTGTTTCAATGTATCTTGAAGGGTCAGGCAGAAGGAGATGCTGAGGGAGGAAAAGATCAAGAGGAAAGGTCAAGTCAAAGAGAGCAAGGGGATCCAGAGAGGAAAAAATAATTTCTCAGTTTCTCGGTTGGTGCTTTAAACTAAAACATGGTATTAATGTAACCATCAACAAGCTGTAGCTTATATATGCATTTCAATGCAGCAATGCCAGACCACCAAGAAGCCACAACCAAAGGCCTTGGGGAAAGATGTGACAGGAGTACAACTGGTTTTATCCAGTTTGGTTGATATTTCACCTGATAAGGAGAGACATGAGCAGAAATGTCAGACTGCTGAAAAAGCTGATCATATGAAAATTATTTAACTCAACAGTTAAATGCAACACAACAACTGTTATCCAGATTAACTTTCGTGACTCCTAGTTTAAGTTTAAAAAAAACAGCAAAAGACATTCACCAATCATCCAATTGTCACCATCACTGTACAGTTTATTAATGCATGCAGAGCAGATTGAGTGTGAAGCAAAAGCAGCAACTGGCAAATTGTAAGATTTTGCTGATGTGGTGGTACAATGTCAAACTACAAGCAACAGATAATCAGTGATAACCTAATGGTGCCTTGTTGAGCTACAGTTATGTCTGTTTTTTGTATCACTTACACACATACCATTAATTTATTAAAATCTAATCCTGAAAAGTAATATTTTGTTTACCAGTTGCAGAAAAAAAGGAATCTGAGGTTATAGTTATATACAATAATAATCACACATTCATATAGAGTATTTTTTCATGAAGTAACCCTAACCCTAACTTATTTGAAAACACATACTTGTGATGGCATGCTTTTATTTCACAAATAGGCAAAGACTGATGTTTTTTTATTTAAAACTTTACACTTATAACGAATTGAAAGCTTACCTGCCATTCATGACAATCAGGAAGCTGTAAACAAGCAAAGTCAACTGCAATCTAACAAGGCTTGTTCTTGTTTTCCTGTCTGGTTGAGTTTCATTGCATGAACAATACTATGTGCAATTCTTTACCTAATCCATGTAATCACATTACTATCAATAATGATTGTGACTGAATGGTTGCTTTTATGCTTTTCCACATCAGGGGCAGTACATCTCATGGTCCTCTCAGCTCAGTGTGTGATACAACAGTCAGTTATATTCCAAAGTTATTGGAGTTCAGCTTGGCTTTTATGTGTTTTCCACCAGCTGCATGGTAGGTGATGTAGCAGACACAGCTCAGCAGAGCAACCACATATTGTTCAACCTTCAACCCCGAGGTAGAAGGTGTCAGTCCATATGTAGCAGAGGATCCAGGTTCTGCAAAAGCTTCTTACCCACTGCAGTACGATCTTTTTTTTTTTTTTTTTTACCCCCAGAACCTCAAAACAGTGTGTGTGTGGTATAGTCTGAAGCCATCAGAACTGTATTTACCGTTCCTTGTGAACTTGTGAAGATGCACAATGCAAACAGAATGAGGACCCACAGTGCAGTTAAAATGCTGTGTGTGGTTTTAAAACTGAAATGAATGTGGTGTGAGTTCTTGCTGTTATCGATGCTCCTGTGAGCGGACACCAAGGGGAGAATCAGCGAGCTCTGACGGTTGGAAACTTAATATAAATGCGTCTCTGAGCTCGGTGTGTCTGCTTCAGTTCAAACTGCTGCAACCACATCATGTTGGTTGCTGACCACACTGAGTGTATTCAAGAGCTGCAGCAGCTCCGTTCTCATAAACAGCATCTTCAGACATATGAACAGACAGAAAGATGTGGTTTAACTGTCACGCTCCAATAAACCACTGGTACTCAAAAGTGCACGTTGATGTGACCAAGCCAAAGACCCACAGATGAAGACTGAACTGAAGATGAACCACACGACCTTCTCAGAGGCTGTAAACAGCTTGAATGCTGTATGTTGTTATTTCAGGTCAACTGCCATTAAGTCTGTCTTCGATTTTCGCATCACCAGAACTTCAAAGAAGTCACAAAATGATTTTACACCTGACTGATGTAGAGAAAATAGGAGACTATCCCCAAATTAATACAATTCATACATTTTTTTCCACATAATTTGTCTTCTTCATCTAATTTTTAAATTTTTAAAGATATTAGTAGTGGCTAATGAAACCAACTTAGATGTGGAATGATCCTATCTCTTAAATAGAATAGAATAGAATAGAATAGAATAGAATAGAATAGAATAGAATAGAATTACTTTATTGATCCCAGACTGGGAAATTATTTAAAGGCTTGTCTTAAGTGATTCTCCTGCTGTGAAGCCTGTAGTGAACTCTGTTTGAGCTTTTTGAACAATGTGCTGCAGTGACATATTCTCAAACTGCAACACAAGGTTTGATGTTCTCTTTCTTGCATCATCACTCTGACTTCCCTCGATAAACACAAAGTGACCTTAAATTCACTTTCTGATTGAAAATACAATGGCAAAAAAATCCAACTTGCTATGCACTGAATTTAAAATTTACCAAATAACATGTTTTGACATTTATATTTATGTTTTTTTTTTATATTTTTACAGATTTAATCATATATATAAAAATACAAACATATTGAGCTACCATGAAATCATCAGCTAAAAGTTAGAAAGGGAGATAACTTTACACAGACGATCTCCTCTGTGCTTCAGTCAGGTGTCAGAGGCCTGTAACACACAGGAAATACAAAACCAAGATTTTATCTTAAAGGGAAAATGAAAAGAGCTTCAGAGTTTAAATCATCAGGTCAATCTACAGTAACGTAAAACTGGAATGCCGAAGACAATGGTATCATTATTTTCAACTGTTGATGTTCATTTTGGTTTAAACCTCCAAAGAACGTTTCACTAACTCCATTGACCTCATTGCAAAGCTTTTTCTAGTGGAGAGCCTTTTCATCATCTGTGTGGTAAGTACAAACATTGTGGTTGTAACTCAGTGCAGGTACATAAACTCTTTTATCAGAGGAAAGAGTCTCAGTCTTACCGATAGTAGACTGAAGAATAGACAGTCTTGTCTGGTACATGTGGCCTGGTTCCATCTCTGGACACGTCTGGCTCTGTTTGGGAAAAAAGTCAAATTAATTCCCTACATAATATTAAATGGTGTTGCTCAGGTTGAGAGGTACAAAAGATGAAATGTGGGAGAGAAAAATAAACGCTGTTGAAGTGTCATACCATAACAGCTGTAGATAACTTCGGACTGTTTGGTCAAACCTACGGAAGAGTATTACGGACAGAGGTGAGACATTGCAAGAATGTGTAGTGATATTTAGTACAAGGAGTATTTACAGTCAAACTTGTTGCTCCAAAGACTTGCTTTCTCTGAACTCGATGGAATTTTACTCATTATTTTTAAAGGTTTTCAAACTAGAGTTTTGGATGCAAACTTTTGGTAGAAGTCGAAGGATAACCAAGGTCAGTATTCATCCTACTGACTTTGATGAGCTCTGGTCTTTGTCGAGGTTATTTGAGAAAACAAATCAGTACAATGTAAATGTAATATCTAAAAGTCAAGGTGATATTACCTGTGTCTTTCCTACTGAGAAGAAATCCCATCACCAACAGCAACGGAGCCACGAGTACAACAGTCCACAGCAGAGAGAGGAAATTAACGGGCTGACTGACGGGAGGATGAATGTCTGCGTAGGAATCGAGACATTTAACATGTTTTCATCATCTTGAACCTGGAAACACATCACACATGCTCACACATAAAAAGAATATAACAACCCAGTCGCCAGAATACATTTGGACATTGTATGTATCTACAAAGCATTGATATGTTGAATATAAACATTAGTTTAACATCATACGGATTACGTTGAAACTTTTCGTTTTGAAAATGTTCTGATGATAATCTACCTCAACGAATATGAGCTGACACTCAGGTCACACAGATGTAATCTGAGTTGAATATTATTGGAATAATATTGTGACACTTTTGAAACGGCAGTGTGGCTGAAACAAAACAAATCACCTTCAGTCCTTTTTAGAACAGCCAGCTGGCTCTCTGGTGATTCTCCAGCTCCAGGGATTTTGCACCTGTAGAGTCCTTCATCAGACGTGGAAACATTTTGGATGGTCATTGCTTCACCTTTATACCAGGTACCAAGATGGGAACTGTCTTTGTAGAAATCTGCACTGTGTTCAGACTCGGATTTCTTCTTCAAACAGTGAAGAACCACATCAAGTCCCTGCACCACAGGACGGGCTGGTACGTCCAGGATCACAGAACCATCTGAACAATGTGATGAGAAGATATTTTGTGTTAAACATTATTTCTATATATGAAACATCATCTGGGTACTATTCTAATTAAAAACTTTAATAAGAGAGTTTAAGAACATCGCCGGATTAGGAATAAAACAATCTATTTCTGTACAATACATTTTGGTAGGCTGTGGAATTTCATGGCTGCGTTCTACTGGAGTCAAAAGTAAAAGACATCACACTCTGAAATTATGTTTCGTCACACAACGTAGAAACTTAAAATTGCTTACCTAAGAAAGTTTGCAGGAAAGAACTAAATGTAGTAAAATTAAGTATGTCTTCCATACATCAAAATGTTCGATTGTTTAGCTGAAACTCTTTTCCAAAATGCTAAATTGAGCTAACTGTGTCTCTGCCTCAAATAAATCAGACTCTCTTGATTTACTTTTTGCTAAACATACCAGTGACAGTGATGTTGACAGCACGACTCGTTCTTCCCTCTGCATCTTCACACCAGTACGCTCCACTATGACGTTTAAAGGAAGGATTAATGCTGCAGGACGAGGCTGATGAGCTCCAGGTGTCACAAACTGCTGATTGGAGATTCATCACTCTCCATTCAGTCAAACCAGTAAACTCTTCACAATTTACAGTGAAATTCTCATATTCAAAAAATTGCAGTCTGTTTGGAGAAACACTGGGAAAAACTGCATCTGAGACAAAAATACAGAAAGAAGATATGTTGTCATATTCTCAAAAGACGAGTCACAATGAGTTAAAAGTATCAAAACAAACGCACATACCAGGAGCTGAGACACTTATCAGGAATATCACACAAACTGTTCACAATGTTTAGACTGGCAGCTAATTAATAAAGTCCAACTTACCAGCTCTCAGAGCGAAGCAGCTGTGGTACAGCTGTATAACGAGCAGGACCAACACATCTGTCACTGAGCAACACATGAAGAGAGCGTTTAGTGTTAATATTCTCTGGTGAAAAACTAGAAGACATTTATTTTTGTATTGGGATGAATTACAAATCAAGTGAGTTAACTTTTTGTTTTTACTGTTATATTTGTGTGTGTGTGCGTGTGTGTGTGTGTGTGTGTGTGTGTGTGTGTGTGTGTGTGTGTGTGTGTGTGTGTTGCAGGTAGACTAGTGGCCAATTTGTGGAAGCTAATGAGGAGCCACATTAAACTTACAATAAATGCAGACGTTAACAACTATTGATGGACAAAAGTACTCACAAAGCCTGATGCAGAGAGCTGGAACGTCCATGATGTTCTGCTGCTGACTGTCACAGTGTCAGACTGACACAGAACTAAGACTTAATGCAGGTCGGACCCTCCTCTTCCTGTCTGCATTATTTCTGGTGTTGACGCAAAAGATGGTTAATACTTGTTTAGAAATGTCTACAAGAGGCACAACTGCAGTGAGCCACAGAGACAGTCAGGAGGCGTGATGTCACTTCCTGTCAGCCTGATATCAGGGAGTTATAAGTCCCTAGAGTCAAAACTGAACATGGAGAAGCAGCGTAAAGATATTATGCAGCACAAATCTGTAACAAACTCCCAGAAAACTGCAGGTCTGCTCCAACTCTCTCCTCTTCAAAATCAAGACTGAAGCCCTCTCTGTTTGCTGCTGCCTTTAGTCTTTTAGTCTCTTAAACTTCTATTTTAACTTATTTTCCAGTGTTAACTTGTTTTAATGTTTTGTTACTTGATGTCTCTCCACCTGTTTTTAATGTATTTTGATGTCATTCTATGGACCTGTAAAGCACTTTGAGTTGCTGCTCCACTGTATCCAAAAATATGATTACAAAGCAAATTCCTGCTGAAACTATGTCTCTCATAGAGATTCTGTTCGATGAGATCACATCAGGAAAACTATCACACTCACTATGCCACCCACTGGCCATCTGTGGTATGTCTGGTTGAACATACACAATTCTCTGAGGGGGAACGTTATTAGCTATTATTACCATTGATATAGTTATTTTAAAATGTTTAACATGCTGGTACCTATCAGTTATTCAGTACAGTTTAAAAGTAAGAATCAGTCTAATATCATGTAGTACTATGTGCTATTAATGTTAGACGTGTTTGCATTTAGATGAAAAAAGATGAGCTGATAATAAAATCACAGATCACATTATTCTGTCATGTGTGGAGATTTTCTTTTCCCTCCAACTGTGATTTGATATAGAAAATAGAATCAGTCAGCTTCTCTTCTTTTGTTGTTCTTTAGATTAATTCCTCACAGTTTCTCCTTCCTGACATGACAGTTACTGTGCAGCAGGGGGCAGAGTTGGACTTTACATGAACGTTCACTACATCTGCAGTGTGTGAATGAGATGGAGGACAGATGAAGGGAGGCAGAGAAGGAGAGAATAAGGAAATGAGTTGTTTTAATCCTACATGACAGATTCTTTTAGTTAAAACACATTCAGTCTCATTGCATTAAAGGAGCATTCTGTAGTTTTGAGGAAGAACTGTTGATCAGACTAGAAAGATCTTAATTGACGCAAACTAAATAATAAATAACGAATAACCTGAATAAACAAACTGACTTTAAAGAACAGCTCAATTTATATTGTTGTACTTTGTTTATATGTGGCGGACCCTGCCACCTTCAAACAGTGTTCTGGGACCTTATTTTCCTCTGAGAACAGCTTGGTTAGTCACTAATGGGAAAAAAGTTTGTATCATTACCCCATTAATATTACAAATGTTTAAATCTTCTTCTCCAAAACTACAGAATGCACCTTTAAAGGCCAAAGAGAAGGTCCAGCTCCTGTTTTAGTTGTTCACAACAGAGGAAGCTACAAGTGAACTGAAGACAACAATGATAAAAGACGATATACTCCATTAGCTGTGTTTACATGGACCTTAATATTCCACTTATAATCAGAATAAATGGTCAATAAAAAAAAGAGTCTGATCTGATCCAGCTTCATCTCATCACAAAAGTGGTCTGTGGCTGATGCAACTTACTTGTTGGAGGTCTAAATGGACTTAAGGATTCACCTCGATGGTCGAAAGTTGCTCAATCAAGTGTTTGAAATGATGAAGGAAGCTTGAATCCACTGAACAGCTGACCAAATCAGGAACAGCTGGAGAAGTTTGAAGGCAGCAAACTAACAGTTTCACACAGCAGAAGTGTTTCTGACCCCGACAGACTCATGGTTGATCTGATGGGAGAGCGACCATGACTTGCTGCAGTGTAGCTGTGAGGTTTGAGGGTAACTCGTCTGTTCCTACTGAAGAGGACGGCAGCATTACTGGTAAGTTCGGTCTTGACACCTGACGCTAACGTCACAACATTAGCTAACTTGAGCTCAATAAATATGAACGTGGAAAGTGTTTTGACAGACGACAAAAATGAATGAATGAACTGAATATTCTCAAAAATGAATTCCTCTTCTGTTATATTTTCAGCATATTATCGCCTCACAGCGGCCGGATTCAAACTGCATCTAGAATCAATGTAAACAGTTAAGTTTGAAACACTAATCAGAATGAAGAAATATTGTCCATGTAAACGCAGCTAATGACTGATTTGAATTGATCTTATTTATATAGCCCAATATTATAATCTCACTGCCTCAACCGGCTTTACATTCTGTACAGTGAACAACATCCTCGGTCCTCAGACCCATCTGTGTGAGGAAAAACTTGCCATGTTGAGAAGAAAAATAAATCCTTTTAATACCAGGATGCCAGGTTGGACAGACATGTATCAGATGTCGTGTGTACAGAACAGAACAACAAAATCACAGCTCCCATATTTCATTGACAAGAATATCTGATGCAAGTGAATTTTATAAAACTGGCACCACCAAATGGTGTCCAAGCCACATGAGGTCCGGTCTGCTGTGCTGACCTAGAAAAGGACAGGGCACACAAGATAATCAGCAACATATTAAAGAGATTGTTTTTATAGATATAAGAAGATTGTAAAACAGAAGTGAGTAATGATCCATGAAGGGGGCATTTAGGTATGACGATCCAGTTCTGGCATATATTTGAGGCACCGACAGCCAGACAGTTTATCTTGACTCTCCATGTGAGCTGCTGCCTCCTGCTGGACTGTCAGAGACATGCAAGTTGGGTTGTGTCTCAGCTGTTGTTAACACATCAGTATTTCTCTCCGTCTCCTCTTTGCTCTCTGACATTTCTCGAACCTGTTTATTTACTTTCCTCATACTTTCTGTTGTTCTTGTTATAGAATCCTCTGCTGTCTGTATTTTCCCCTCAATTCTCTGTATAGATTTCTCATAATTAGTCTTTTTGTTGTCAAGCTGCAGTTTCATATCGAATAGGTTATTTTTATTTATGAGAAAAACAGACTGAAGTTTCTTCTTGTTCTCTGTCCTCTCTGTTTCCACCTCCTCTATCCAAGACATCAGTTTGTGGTGCACACAGAGCCGGCCCTGGGCATAGGCACAGAAGCATACAACTGCCTGCACAGCTACACAATCGGGAAAGTACTGTTGAAAAGACACAGCAAGTTTATATTTCTGAAGGCAGCAGTAACGTTAGCGCCCAGCCACAGCGTCAATCAAGCTAACGTTAAACATACAGCCTGGATAATGCTTAAGCGGTCAGTCATGCAGTTGCAAGGCAACCGGAAACAGAGAACCGCGGGCGGAAGTAGTTATCTGTCATGGCAGCCCCCATAGGCTTCTGAGGAAACAGGTGGATAGGCAAATGCTAGGGGCTCCGTCATCCGAGGGGGGCGCCGAAAACGGGGGAGAAAAAAAAATGTAATTAGAAAAATGTAAAATACATACATTTTTTATCAGTGCCATTACTACTACTATTTCGAAATATTATATAAGCCCATAGCAACTGTTAAATAAGAGGAGAGACCTTTTTTTCTTGGTTCAAGTCTGCCTCGGTGCACTGTACCTGCCCTCTGTGAGGGGGGCGGGCATAGGCGGCGGGTGGGCCTGACGTTTGGGAAGGCTGCCTGACCACACAGCGCAAGGATGAAACTGCTGATCATTAAATATATAATTAACTATATGCAATAGTCTCAGTCAGTAGCGCAACATCATGGTGATGGGCCCCGGTGCAAATATTTTTTTTGTGCCCCTAAACACATGCGCACGCTCGTGCGCACTGCACGACACACACACACACACACACACACACACACACACACACACACACAGCCACTCAAGAGAACTGCTATTGCAGGGGTAGACTGGTCATCGGGAGTGCCGGGATTTTTCCCGGTGGGCCGATCAATAATGGGCCGATGGACGGCCGTTTTTTATTTTATTTTACTATATTTATTTATTTATTTATTCTGCTGCGCCTTGCCTTGGTAACTACCGTATATTACCAAATAACCGCAGGGTTCCCTTAAAAAGCTGGGTGTATATTCTGATACATAACCGCCGGTTCCAAATAAATGTCGGGTCTAATTTATATATATTTTTTTAAATAAAGGAAGGAGACGCGACCTCTGACACTGTACGTTTTTCTTCTTCGCCTTTTTCACGTATTGTGCTGCATTCTGTCAGTCAGTATCACACTGATGATCGCCATGGCTCCGGTGCAGCAAAACAATAAAAAGTACGACTTGAAATTCAAACTTTCTGTCGTAAAATATGCAGAGGAAAACTCTGGAGAAGCAGCCGCTAGACGTTTCTCTGTCGACCAGAAGAGAGTGAGAGATTGGCGAAAAAATCAAACGGAGCTTCAGGGTCTGTCCGAGGAGGACAGCAGCAGGGCCAGGCTGCCTGGTGGAGGGAGGAAGAAGGCTAGCGAGGAGCCTGAGATAAACATGCGGGGATGAGTTATCAGCAAACGGGCACGCCACGAGAGAGTGTCCCGCAAAATGATCAGGGCGATGGCGAAACAAATGTCCGCCACCGTGAGTGACAGCAGAGATGAGGAGTTTGCAGCAAGTGCTGGTCGGCTGAGTCGTTTCCTCCGCTGCAACAACTTCACCTGCAGAAGGATGCCAAAGAATAGGGGCGGGTCGAGAGGCGAGCTGCCTGAATCTGACCGCACCGAGACCCCAAGACCAAGAGAGATATTTACTGATACTGTAGCAAACCACAGGTCCAGAAGACTGAAACCATCCGGCGCCCAGTGAAAGAAACGAAGGAACAGTAACGTCAACGAGATGAAGCGAAGGAAATTAATAGTTTAATGATCGTAGTTGCCGTTGTTGGAGCAGAGTGTTAGCTTGCTAGCTTACTTAGGACGATAGCAGCATTGTTTAATAATCAATAAATAGCTGAGTCGACGTGTGTTAATGTTACTCCACCTTAAACTCATCAGGGACTATCAGGGACATCCGGGCTATCCTCGTGTCAAAAAGTTAACGTTAGGCCTGTTCAGGTGTTATTTTACAGGTGTCTTTCCTGCTTGTATGTCAGTTAGAATGCTTTTAGTTTTCCATCCCATTTGTCATAGTTTAGTTGTGAACCTTTGGTTTATTGTGTCACAGTTTATGTTTGTTGAAGTTTACATCAGTGTTAAAGTGCAGTTAAAGTGTATTACTGTTAATACTTAACACCTCAGCTTTCCCACATCATTCATAGGTGGAATATATAAATACACTGCACTTGCACTTTGGTTACACTATATTGCTTTTCAATGACAATAAAGTTGAATGAATCTTATCACATTTTCATTATTAGTCTATGTATAGCACACACCAATCTGTTTTTTGCTTGTTTGTTTGTTTTATTAAAATGTAACATGCAGTGGTCACATATTCTTCTCTTCTCTCTTCAGATGCACTTTTAAGTATTTCAGCAGCAGCCCAGTGACACAGCATCAGGTGCTCCTGTCTCTACCTCAGCACAGCAGAGTGACACAGCAGCAGGTGCTGCTGTCCTCTACCTCAGCACAGCAGAGTGACACAGCAGCCGGTGCTCCTGTCTCTACCTCAGCACAGCAGAGTGACACAGCAGCAGGTGCTCCTGTCTCTACCTCAGCACAGCAGAGTGACACAGCAGCAGGTGCTCCTGTCTCTACCTCAGCACAGCAGAGGACTGGAACAATGAGAGCCATTTGCTGAAGGTTCACGAGGATAGCCCGGAGCACAACACCCACATGGCAACATAGAAGGAGCTGGAGGTCGTTTTGCAAAGCAGCTGACAATAGATAAGAGAGAGACGGAACTCTGAGGCTGAGAGATAATATGTTTGCACAATGCCTTATTTATATTGTATTTATCACTTGTTTCTTTCCTTAGTTCTTATTTGGTGTGATATTTTTGACTTAAAAGAAATATATTTTGAAATATATACATGCAGTTTCTGTGTGAGTGTATGAAAAGTGTATGAGCTCAGGGGGAGGGGGAAATACAGGGTGAAAAGCTGACGCAGAGCATATATGAACTCTGAATATGTGAAATGTAGCTTTCTTTCAGGCATTTGCTGGAAATACAATGTTTCATATTGTGTGATTGCCGTTTTAATGTCATATGCCTATTTTTACCTTGTATCTCGATATGTATAATTGTGTGACATCCCTGCATATGTTGGTTCGGGCCATGGGGGCGTGGTTACAGGTTTAAAAGCCAGCTGTGGAGGCCTGGTGGAGAGAATTGAGGCTGAGATCTAATAGGAGTAGGTACTGTCAAGCCTGTGAGACCGAAGCGCTTGTATTTGTTTGTTTGTTTGATTTTTTTGTCTGTTAAATTTTTAAAAAAATATTTTCTTGCACCTGTGGATCCACTGGGGACCATTATCACGTTTGGGTGGCGTTGTTTTGCATGGATAAAATAAACACCTTTGCACCAAAGTGCTATTGCGGTTAAGACCAGTTTTTTTCTTGGGGGGGGGGCGAGAGAACTGGACCCTAAGCGGCCTTTCTGACACCTCCTAATACTCTTTATTACTTGATAAAGGAAACAAGAGGGATGATTATCAACATAACAACACAAAGTAAATAATAATTTCAGTATATCACTAAAGCACAACATAATTATTTCTTTACACACACAGAAAGCAGATATTTAACATTACACAGATCGTATTCAGTGAAGAAAAGTCAGAATTCATTGTTATAATATCACAAAGTGTTGCATTTAAAACGTTGTGTCTCTGTACATACATCGTTGTTGGTCAGCTTTCTATCTTTATCTAGCTTTTGGTTACATAGCTGTGGATAAAAAGGACTTGTATGGGTGCACTGGGTGTCCCCTGCTGGACTGTCACAGAAATACACTGATTCTGTTCTGAGTAAAGTAATCATTTAAAAACTGTCCCTGTTGAATGTTATTAATTTAAAAGTGTTCCACTGGTTCCTCCATCATCTCTCCTGTTATGATCACAGTCTGCTCTGCTGTGCCTGAGTCTCCATCTGAGCTGCTGCCTCCTGCTGGACTGTCAGAGACATGCAAGTTGAGTTGTGTCTCAGCTGTTGGTAACACATCAGTATTTCTGTCTGTCTCCTCTTTGCTCTCTGACTGATCTGACTGATGATGAATCTCGTCTCGTCTGTTTGTGTCTCCAGGCTGTTCGCTCATAACCTGAACCTGCTTTTCTCCTTTCTTCATCCTTTCTGTTATTGTTGTAATAATATCCTCTGTTGTCTGTATTCCTCTAGTGATTCTCTGTGAAGATTTTTCATATTCTTTCTTTTTGTAGTCCAGTTGCAGTTTCATCTCTAATAGGTTATTTCTATCTATTGGAAAAATTGACTGAAGTTTCTTTTCGTTCTCTATCCTCTCTGTTTCCACCTGCTCTATCTGAGACATCACTTTGTCTCTGTGGTCCTCGAGTTTGTTCTTCTTTTCTGTCAACACTGAAATCACATACGTCATATACGTCTTTTCATCCACTTTCTCCTTTAACTGTCCATCATCCAGAACCTCCATGTTCTTCTGTCCAGTGACGAGCAGTTCTGTTTCTTCTGGTCCTTCTTCAGGTCCTTTGTCATAGTGCTTCTTGTTTTCTGCACACAAACAGAGGAAAGACACTGTTGAACTCAAACTTTAAACCTGCTTTTAACCATTAGACTGAGGCTTGAACAAGATACAGAAACACAACAGAAGTGATGGTAGACCTCAACACACCTCTAATTGATGTATGACAGTGTTTGACATTATTAATCAGTGAAATCCTATTTGTAACTTACGGCTTCTGCTTCGTCTCAGTTTCCAAACAGCAAAGACAAGTGCAGAGAAAAGCAGGACGCAGACAAAAGAGAAGACGGCGATGATAGGAACAGCAGAAGAAGATGGATCCATGAATACATCCTCTGAAATGAGAAACAAAAGAACAAAATGATATTTTTCAGTTGACACAAATAGAAAAAATGAAAAATTGACAAAGCCAACCATTTCCACTCATATTTTAAATCAAGGAAGTTTACGTCGCCCGGATTGGCGTCACAGGGGCCCCACCCTAGAGCCAGGCCTGGGGTTGGGGCTCGCAGGCGACCGCCTGCTGGCCGGGTCTTGCTCTATGCTCATTTACAACCTGTCTGATTGTCCAACCTGCCATGTTTCTTGGCCGGTTTATCTAATTATAACATTAAAAGATGATCAATTGGAATTACCCTTAAATGTTTTAATATTTGTATTTTTTATGCCTCAAATTCATATTCTCTCAATTGTTCAAGATAAAAAAGCTGCATATTTGACTGCTGATACTACTGATGCATACTACTGATGCATATGTACATATATATATACATATATATATACATATATATATATATATATATACACACATATATATATATATATATATATATATATATATATATATATATATATACATATATATATATATATATATATATATATATATATATATATATATATATATATATATTAGGGCTGTCAAACGATCAATTTTTTTAATCGCGATTAATCGCATTTTGTCCATAGTTAACTCGCGATTAATCGCAAATTAATTGTAATTTTTTTGGGCACATTTTTTTCTGTTCTAAATGTACCCTAGTGTATTTTGTTCATGTTCTTAATACTTTTAACAACATAAGAAAGGGCAAATATGCTTGCATTATGAAAATGTTTATTCAACACTTCAAATCATGCAGGAAAATAAATCCAGGGTTGTCTGCTTTTGGCGAGGGGGGGCGACGGGCTCTCTGCATCTGCCGTCTGTTTGGCTTGCAAGAGGTGTCCACTGACACTGCACGTTTTTCTTCTTCGCCTTTATCACGCAGTGTGCTGCTTTCTGTCAGTCAGTATCACACTGATGATCGCCATGGCTCCGGTGCAGCAAAACAATAAAAAGTACGACTTGAAATTCAAACCTTCTGTCGTGATATATTCAGAGGAAAACTCGGGAGAAGCAGCCGCTAGACGTTTCTCTGTCGACCCCACGAGAGTGAGAGAAACGGAGCTTCAGCGTCTGTCCGAGGAGGACAGCAGCAGGGCCAGGCTGCCTGCTGGAGGGAGGAAGAAGGCTAGCGAGGAGCCTGAGATAAACATGCGGGGATGAGTTATCAGCAAATGGGCACGCCACGAGAGAGTGTCCCGCAAAATGATCAGGGCGATGGAGAAACAAATGTCCGCCACCGTGAGTGACAGCAGAGATGAGGAGTTTGCAGCGAGTGCTGCTTTTCAGTCCGGCGTGTTTTTAACGAACCGCCAACCCTGCTTCTTCTTCTTCTTCTGATTCCCTTTCTTATTCTATTTCTTCTGCCACCCTCTGTATCAAGACTACGGGTGCCGCCGACGGCCGTAAATCATACAATGCGCTTTTTTATATATACTGAGCGTTAATCGCGCGTTAAAAAAATTAACGGCGTTAAGAGGACGTTGCGTTAACGCGTTTTTAACGCGTTAACTTTGACAGCCCTAATATATATATATATATATATATGTGTGTGTATATATATATATATATATATATATATTAGATTTCTAAGCACTTTTGTATCTTGTGAGTCAGTTTACCTGTGGTTACTGGGAGACTGTAGAGTAAAAATAGCCAGAATCCAAACCATATGAAGAGACGCATTTTCTTCTGTGAACAGAACAGAGGAAGTCAGTGTGACTAAAGGTATGTTTTCAAAAAATATTTGAAATATAAACTGATAGATAGTCCAGGATGAAACCAGGATCAGTGCATATCAATGTAACTTGCTGTCAGTTAGCTGCACCTAGTGATTATGAATCTTCATTTAACATTGTTTTATAAAATCTCAGATCATACTTCATGTGTTTGTTTGTTTGTTTGTTTTATCAGCAGTCCCAGCAAGCATGAATTCATTCAGCTGTATTTTGACATTAATCAGGACACCAATTAAATGTTTGATGCTATATCTTTTTTCACATGTTGGTCTTTTGGTGACTGTTTGCTCTGATTGTGTTGACAGCTGCATCTGTTTGTCTAATATAAAGAGATTCAAACTTCTCTCTGTCTGTTACTCCTCAACAGATCCTCAACAGCCTCCAGCAATTTCTCCCTGTCAAGTGTTTGTTTCTCACAACTTTTCTTAGTCTCATCCAGTTTCCACTGAACCTGTAATAGGTTTTCCTTTTCTCTTAATAATTCCTCCGGTTTGTCAAACATCTTTTCTCCTTCTGTTATTTCCCTCTCCACTGACTGAAGCTTCTGCTTATTCTCTTTCCTCTCTCTCTCATTTTCATCAAGTTGTTCCCGAAGTCAGCATCTCTGTTTCTCCAGTTCTTCCCTCTGTTTCTTCAGTTCTTCCCTCTTTTCCTCCCTCTGTTTCTCCAGTTCTTCCCTCTTTTCCTCCCTCTGTTTCTCCAGTGCTTCCCTCTGTTTCTCCAGTTCTTCCCTCTGTTTCTCCAGTTCTTCCCTCTGTTCTTCCCTCTGTTTCTCCAGTGCTTCCCTCTGTTTCTCCAGTTCTTCCCTCTGTTTCTCCAGTTCCTCCCTCTGTTCTTCCCTCTGTTTCTCCAGTTCTTCCCTCTGTTTCTCCAGTTCTTCCCTCTGTTTCTCCAGTTCCTCCCTCTGTTCTTTCCTCTGTTTCTCCAGTTCTTCCTTCTGTTCTTTCTTCTGTTTCTCCAGTTCTTCCTTCTGCTTCTCCAATTCCTCCCTCTGTTCTTTCCTCTGTTTCTCCAGTTCTTCCTTCTGTTCTTTCATCTGTTTCTCCAGTTCTTCCTTCTGTTCTTTCCTCTTTTTCTCCAGTTCTTCCTTCTGTTCTTTCTTCTGTTTCTCCAGTTCCTCCCTCTGTTCTTTCCTCTTTTTCTCCAGTTCTTCCTTCTGTTTCTCCAGTTCTTCCTTCTGTTCTTTCCTCTTTTTCTCCAGTTCTTCCTTTTGTTTCTCCAGTTCTTCCTTCTGTTCTTCCTTCTGTTTCTCCAGTTCTTCCTTCTGTTCTTTCTTCTGTTCCTCCAGTTCTTCCTTCTGTTTCTCCAGTTATTTCTGCTGTTCTTTCATAACTACATAAAAAGATATTAATATTATCAAGCTTAAATATGGGTTGGTGCTTTACACTGAAACATGCTTTAAATGTAACCAGCAATACATTTCAAAATGAGACAAAAGCTATTTAATATTGAAATATCAGTTTTAACAATGTTTCCATGCTATTAAATGATGAAACCTGTGTTAGTATTCATTGTTTTTTACTATAAATGAATCATGCTGAATATCACTGAAAATGACAGTAGTGGGACTTACGTTTCCATTTCCAAACAGCAATAAAGCTAAAAGCCAATTCAGCCAAGACGACAATCAACCACATGTGTTGAGACAGTGTGGAAATGGATTGAACCAAATCAGCTGAAATGAAAAGACAAATAAAAATTCAGTGGTAACCCCTTTTCAGTGATAAACAGTGTCACCTGTAATGGAGAAAAATGCTTTGATTTTTAGGCCGTTGTTATAAAATTACACTTTCTGGAAACCACAATACAAAATGATGCTATAAACGGAACTTTACAACTGCAAAAATCATCATTGTTATCTATAAATCTAAGAAGTCTACCTAAAAATCATAGATAACATGTATTAATACAGGAGGTTTCTAAATAACAACAGAAAACATTACTGTAAAACCAAAGTGTTTGAGTTACCTCCACATGTGTGTATCAATAGAAGGAAGAATACTGTGTCAAGGTTGAGGGCAGTGAAAGCAGGTTGAAAGAACAGTCTGTCCTTCTGGTTCTGCATTGTGTCATTCTGTAAAATGAAGTAAAAACACAAAACAAGCTGTTTATAGAGATGAAGAGGCAGAAAAAATGTTTGATGAAACTGATATCTCCATTGGCTTTATCAATGTCTTTGTGTTTAGTCGCTGTCTATTATCTTTCTCTGTCTGGTCCAGTTTCCACAGTTGAACATTACGTTTTGCAGCAAAGATCCTCAGTGAGATTCAAGCCTTCATGTTTATTCAAAGATAAAGTCACTTGACCAGTTTTCTTTCTTTATGCAGCTTTTTATCCGAGAAGAGTTACATTCATATGCAACTGTCTCTCATCCTGAAATCAACTGCTGTTTCTTTTCAACATATAATAGACACGTTCATATTGAAAATCTAAAAAATGTTAATTGCAAAGTTATATTGTCTCTCCCTGTTTCAGTTTCTGCCTGGCTTGTGCAACATTAAGTCTTACCTCTTGAAATTGTGGTTCTAGTGGCACTCTCAAGTTCTCAGTGTCCTTCATCTGTTCTGTCAAAGTCGTCAGAGCTTTTTCTGATTCTTTCTCTTTGTCCTGTGACTTGATCGGGTCCTGGTCCATTTTCTCATCTTTTCGGAATCACAAAAACACAGCAGCATTATTAGTAAAACTAAAAGCAGTAAATCCTCATAAGGCCAAGAATAATAAGGTGGCAGCAAGTAAGCCTTTCGCCTTTATTTCCAATAAAAAAACAGAACAATACAAGTTTTCTTTCTACAAACAGACCTGTAAGCCTACATTTATGTAATGAATACCATTGTATTAGCATGATCATCAAGAGCTGCTACTTACATGTCAGCTTGAGAAAGATGAAGATGAGAGCCAGCAGGAAGAAATAACACATGACGATGACAAAGGAAGTAGGACTGGATGACACGAAATCAGCAAACAACAAAAGTCACTCAATATGGCACTTTTATGCTGAAATCCAGGCACGACAAGATTTTTTGTAGCAGTGCTGCATGTTGTACAACTTCAGTAGAATAAGCAGTTTGATATAACTGAATTATTGAAAAGCGTACGTACCTGCAGTTTGTGTCAAAGTTTCCTCCTGTCAGAGAAGCATGCAGTAACCTGCTGATCAAAGTCCTCCAATAAGAGAAGTCGTACTCTGATCCTGTTCATCTGTTTTCACTAAGGTGTGTTCACTGTCTGATTCTCCCACCTGCCTGCTGTAGTTGTGACACACTGTATGTGAAGACTTTTAACACAACAAACTGTCGATCCCACATTACTCTAGATTTATCCTCTCTGTATTGACCCTGTCACTTTAAGGGATCTGTGTCATCTTCAGGTCAAAGTCGTTCTTGTCGGAAACTTGAAAGGCATCTCAAAAAGAAAAAGAAAAACCTCTGAAATGCATCTTAAAACATCTTTTTGATTTAACTCTACAGTATAAATGGCATCATTTTGATTCCAAAGTTATTGGAGTTCAGCTTGGCTTGTATGTGTTTTCCACCAGCTGCATGGTAGGTGATGTCGCAGACACAGCTCAGCAGAGCAACCACATATTGTTCAACCTTCAGCCCCGAGGTAGAAGGTGTCAGTCCATATGTAGCAGAGGATCCAGGTTCTGCAGTATGATTTTTTTTTTTTTTTTACCCCCAGAACCTCAAAACAGTGTGTGTGTGTGGTAGAGTGTGAAACCATCAGAACTGTATTTACCGTTCCTTGTGAACTTGTGAAGATGCACAATGCAAACAGAATGAGGACCCACAGTACAGTTAACTGCTGTGTGTGGTTTTAAAACTGAAATGAATGTGGTGTGAGTTCTTGCTGTTATCGATGCTCCTGTGAGCGGACACCAAGGGGAGAATCAGCGAGCTCTGACGGTTGGAAACTTAATATAAATGCGTCTCTGAGCTCGGTGTGTCTGCTTCAGTTCAAACTGCTGCAACCACATCATGTTGGTTACTGACCACACTGAGTGTATTCAAGAGCTGCAGCAGCTCCGTTCTCATAAACAGCATCTTCAGATATATGAACAGACAGAACGATGTGGTTTAACTGTCACGCTCCAATAAACCACTGGTACTCAAAAGTGCACATGTTGATGTGACCAAGCCAAAGACCCACAGATGAAGACTGAACTGAAGATGAACCACACAACCTTCTCAGAGGCTGTAAACAGCTTGAATGCTGTATGTTGTTGATGCAGGTCAACTGCCATTAAGTCTGTCTTCGATTTTCGCATCACCAGAACCTCAAAGAAGTCACAAAATGATTTTACACCTGACTGATGTAGAGAAAATAGGAGACTATCCCCAAATTAATACAATTCATACATTTTTTTCCACATAATTTGTCTTCTTCATCTAATTTTTAAATTTTTTAAAGGTATTAGTAGTGGCTAATTAAACCAACTTATATGTGGAATGATCCTATCCCTTAAATAGAATAGAATAGAATAGAATAGAATAGAATAGAATAGAATAGAATAGAATAGAATAGAATAGAATAGCATTACTTTATTGATCCGAGACTGGGAAATTATTTAAAGGCTTGTCTTAAGTGATTGTCCTGCTGTGAAGCCTGTAGTGAACTCTGTTTGAGCTTTTTGAACAATGTGCTGCAGTGACATATTCTCAAACTGCAACACAAGGTTCGATGTTCTCTTTCTTGCATCATCACTCTGACTTCCCTCGATAAACACAAAGTGACCTTAAATTCACTTTCTGATTGAAAATACGATGGCAAAAAAATCCAACTTGCTATGCACTGAATTTAAAATTTACCAAATAACATGTTTTGACATTTATATTTATGTTTTTTTTTAATATTTTTACAGATTTAATCATATATATAAAAATACAAAAATATTGAGCTACCATGAAATCATCAGCTAAAAGTTAGAAAGGGAGATAACTTTACACAGACGATCTCCTCTGTGCTTCAGTCAGGTGTCAGAGGCCTGTAACACACAGGAAATACAAAACCAACATTTTATCTCAAAGGGAAAATGAAAAGAGCTTTAGAGTTTAAATCATCAGGACAATCTACAGTAACGTAAAACTGAAATGCCGAAGACAATTGTATCATTATTTTCAACTGTTGATGTTCATTTTGGTTTAAACCTCCAAAGAACGTATTAAGTACATTTCACTAACTCCATTGAACTTGTTGCAAAGCTTTTTCTAGTGGAGAGCCTTTTCATCATCTGTGTGGTAAGTACAAACATTGTGGTTGTAACTCAGTGCAGGTACATAAACTGTAATATCAGAGGAAAGAGTCTCAGTCTTACCGATAGTAGACTGAAGAATAGACACTCTTGTCTGGTACATGTGGCCTGGTTCCATCTCTGGACACGTCTGGCTCTGTTTGGGAAAAAAGTCAAATTGATTCCCCACATAATATTAAATGGTGTTTGCTCAGGTTGAGAGGTACAAAAGATGAAATGTTGGAGAGAAAAATAAACGCTGCTGAAGTGTCATACCATAACAGCTGTAGATAACTTCGGACTGTTTGGACAAACCTACGGAAGAGTATTACGGACAGAGGTGAGAAAAAAAAGAGGAGGAGGAGGGTTGAAATGTCGACTTTATTCTCTACAGTTTGATATAAAACATAACACATTGCAAGAATATGTAGTGATATTTAGTACAAGGAGTATTTACAGATAAACTTGTTGCTCCAAAGACTTGCTTTCTCTGAACTCGATGGAATTTTACTCATTATTTTTAAAGGTTTTCAAACTAGAGTTTTGGATGCAAACTTTTGGTAGAAGTCGAAGGATAACCAAGGTCAGTATTCATCCTACTGACTTTGATGAGCTCTGGTCTTTGTCGAGGTTATTTGAGAAAACAAATCAGTACAATGTAAATGTAATATCTAGAAGTCAAGGTGATATTACCTGTGTCTTTCCAACTGAGAAGAAATCCCATCACCAACAGCAACGGAGCCACAAGTACAACAGTCCACAGCAGAGAGAGGAAATT
This sequence comes from Diplodus puntazzo, assembly GCA_963678695.2. Lineage (NCBI taxonomy): Eukaryota > Metazoa > Chordata > Actinopteri > Spariformes > Sparidae > Diplodus > Diplodus puntazzo. Next base: position 26,098,144 of record OZ023170.1, read on the forward strand.
AACGGGCTGACTGACGGGAGGATGAGTGTCTGTGTAGGAAATCACACATTAAACATGTTTTCATCATCTTGAACTTGGAAACACATCACACATGCTCACACATAAAAAGAATATAACAACCCAGTCGCCAGAATACATTTTGACAGAGTGATGATACATATGTTAAATATATACATTAGCGTTTTGTATATTTTATGGCTTTGTTGAAACTTTTCAATTTTGAAACCTTTGAAACCTTACCTTAAAAATATTAACAGCAAAGGCAAAAATGTCAACAGTGTTGAGGGATTCAAATGTTAGATTCTTGTTAAAAGATAAATCAAAGAAGTCTCCAGACTTTGGACATTAAGTTGCATATTTGGAGACAATGTAACTGAAGGTTTTACCTAGGAGCACCTGCAGGGCCGGAGTGGGACTCATTCTCAGCCCTGGAGTTTCATGCCTCAGACCGGCCCACTTTAGATCACGACATATTATATTAAAATAATGTAATTATAATTTTACATGTTAAGCCCACAATAGCGCACTGTTCTCTGAAGCCTTTTAATTCTGTTGAATTTTTTTTCTAAAACAATTCCAATCAGTGCAAGAAATGGTTGCTTCACTTTCAATTGCGCGCTTTGTTTACTATCTTACTTTTAATGATTAAAGGTATATTGGGCCACTACTATCATTTGGGCATAGAAAGTGGTTATATCGGAACTGATGCTTGCTTGTTCACACACTAGCTCACCTGTTCCTTCCATGACAGCAGCGATCTCTTCCTCACCACCTCCTGGTTCTGCCTCTGACACTAAACCATATTTTAAAAATGGTCAGAATTCTCAACACAAATCTCCCTTTTTCAAGTCAAAAATTCAAGTCAGTTTCATTGTTGTAATGCTGAATCATCTATCATCATCAATTATCTCAGGGCATTTTTCATATAGAGCAGGTCTACACCATACTCTTCATTATATTCATTCTAATAATATTCACTCAATGAGCAACATTGACACTGATCTTATCCGCTTCATTATCTTCATTGCTCGCTTCAGACCGCGAGCTCGTTTTACTGAAAAAAGCTGCTGATTTTTGCACATTTGGCTGCAGCTGTCTCCAGTGCTTTTCTCTTGTTAATTCTGGCTTTTTCTGCGCCACCCTTGCTCTTTTTATTTTCCATTTTGGAAACACCCTTGCACTTCTGGGGCTGGACCCAGGCTACAAACACTACTAACAGTGTGCGGTGTGCAAAAAAACAAAAAAAAAAAACAAGAGCTGCCAGTGGAAAGAGGCGGCCCAGGGACGGCAGTAAGAGCACAGACTAATACCCAGACAGTGCCATGACTGAACACCGGCCCAAAATACATAAATTAATAAAAATAATAATTGAACACCGGCCCTCGCGGCCCAAAAGTCAGACCGGCCCACCAGGAACAGCACAGTCTCTGTACATGGGAAGTCTGCTCTAACAGCTGAGCTAAAGGGGCGACCCAATTTCATTTTTGAAAATAATAATAATCATTGTCGTAAATCATGTGACGCATCAGGAGCAGCTGGTAACGTTTTGCTACAGCTGCCACTCACGAATCGTCTTCGTGGCCAGTACCCCAGTAAAATCTACACTATTCAAACACAGTTTGATCTGTTAACTTGCATATCAACACCGCAAAAATAAATGAATAAATAAATACTGAAAGTCGTTTCAAATATTCAAAAATCAATATGTTTAGATATTTCTATATTTTTGAGGTTAGACACACAAGCTTGCTAAAACAGGCCATAGATGCTACTGTATGCCACTACCTCTCCCTCGTGAAATGAGCTGACATTCAGGTCACACAGATGTAATCTGAATGGAATATTATTGAATAATATTGTGACACTTTTGAAACGGCAGTGTGGCTGAAACAAAACAAATCACCTTCAGTCCTTTGAAGAACAGCCAACCAGCTCTCTGGTGATTCTCCAGCTCCAGAGATTTCACACCTGTAGAGTCCTTCATCAGACGTGGAAACATTTTGGATGGTCATTGCCCCTCTATACCAGGTACCAAGATGGGAACCATCTTTGTAGAAATCTGCAGTGAGTTCTGACTCAGATTTCTCCTTCAAACAGTAAAGAACCACATCATGTCCCTGCAGCACAGGACGGGCTGGTAGGTCCAGGATCACAGAACCAGCTGAACAAGGTGATGAGAAGATATTTTGTGTTAAACATTATTTCTATATATGAAACATCATCCATCTACTATTCCAATTAAAAGCCTTAATAAGAGAGTTTAAGAACATCGCCGGATTAGGAATAAAACAATCTATTTCTGTTCAATACATTTTGGTAGGCTGTGTAATTTCATGGCTGCGTTCTACTGGAGTCAAAAGTAAAAGACATCACACTCTGAAATTATGTTTCGTCACACAACGTAGACACTTAAAATTGCTTACCTGAAAGAGTTTGCAGGAAAGAACTAAATGTAGTAGAATTAAATTCGATTGTTTAGCTGAAACTCTTTTCCAAAATGCTAAGTTGAGCTAACTGTGTCTCTGCCTCAAATAAATGAGACTCTCTTGATTTACTTTTTGCTAAACATACCAGTGACAGTGATGCTGACAGCACGACTCGTTCTTCCCTCTGCATCTTCACACCAGTACGCTCCACTATGACGTTTAAAGGAAGGATAAATGCTGCAGGACGAGGCTGATGAGCTCCAGGTGTCAGAAAGTGCTGATTGGAGATTCATCACTCTCCATTCAGTCAAACCAGTAAACTCTTCACAATTTACAGTGAAATTCTCATATTCAAAAAACTGCAGCCTGTTTGGAGAAACACTGGGAAAAGCTGCATCTGAGACAAAAACACAGAAATACAACAATCACACGATGATATGTTGTCATATTTTCAAAAGACAAGTCACGAGTTAAAAGTATCAAAACACATTATGGAAAAAACAAACGCACATACCAGGAGCTAAGACACTTATCAGGAATATCACACAAACTGTTCACAATTTTTAGACTGGCAGCTAATTATAATAAAGTCCAACTTACCAGCTCTCAGAGCGAAGCAGCTGTGGTACAGCTGTACAACGAGCAGGACCGACACATCCGTCACTGAGCAACACATGAAGAGAGCGTTTTGTGTTAATATTCTCTGGTGAAAAACTAGAAGACATTTGTTTTGGTCTTGGGATGAATGACAAAACCAAGTGAGTCACCTTTTTGTTTTTACTGTTATTTGTGTGTGTGTGTGTGTGTGTGTGTGTGTGTGTGTGTGTGTGTGTTGCAGGTACACTGGTGGCTAAATTGTGGAAGCCAATGAGGAGCCAAATAAAACTAACAATAAATGAAGTGTGTGCAGACGTCAACAACTATTGACGGACAAAAGTACTCACAAAGCCTGATGCAGAGAGCTGGAACGTCCATGATGTTCTGCCGCTGACTGTCACAGCGTCAGACTGACACACAACTAAGACTTAATGCAGGTCGGACCCTCCTCTTCCTGTCTGCACTATTTCTGGTGTTGACACACAAGATGGTTTGAACTGCTTGTTTGGAAATATCTACGAGAGGCACAACTGCAGTGACTCCCTAGAGTCAAAACTGAACACTGAGAAGCAACGTAAATATATTATGCAGCACAAATCTGTAACAAACTCCCAGAAAAATTTTAACTTATTTTCCAATGTTAACTTGTTTTAAAGGTCCCATATTATGCAAAATACAACTTAGAGTGGTTTTCTATCAATAATATGCATCCCTGGCCTGACTACAATCCCCCCTGGTATGAAAAAAGTCCATCCTCTCCCTTTTTTGCTTTCTCCGCCTTTAGAAAATGTGTGCTTATACAGGCGAGTTGAAGATAGTCTGGCGGTGACGTCACCGCCAGACTGGACCCGTCCCCCTAGGTTGGTGGCACCGCCCCAGGTGAAGGTTTGCCACACCCGAAGGAATTATCTAAACGCCGCCATTTTTTTACGCTCGGTTAGAAAATGAAGTTGGCAAAAAACTGTTGGTGTATGCGAACCACTTTGAGCTGACTGTTTCACCAACTTGGGCCAGTACAAGGCGGAAGTAGTCGGCAGACTTGTACTCAAAGGAATACTTGCAGACCAAGGACATGTAAGTATACAAATGTGCTGTGTGTTTCTGTAGATAAGGCTGAACTCGTGCGTGATGTAGGGGAGAGTGGGGTAAGATGAGCCACTTTTTACTTATGTTGTCCTGGAGGTAAGGAAAAATGTCACAGAAATAGAATGAAAACATATACCTTTATTTCAGGATGTCTCCTTTCAAATGAAATGAACAGAATGCATCTCTGACATAGCTTCCCAAAATAATGACTTCTCAAAAAAAAGTGCTCCTCTGGCTCAACTTGCCCCAGGTTAGGGGTAAGTTGAACCAGGTCAGGGGGTAAGTTGAGACATCTGGGGGTAAACTGACCATCTGAATTTAAAAATGTAAACCATAGCATATGGTGCTACCAAACATTTTTAAACAGTTTTGAACTTATGAGAACAAACCACCAGTTGGTTTCAAAACAAACCACCAGTTGGTTTCAAACCATTTAATCAAAACAACTATTCAATATTCCAACTGTCAAGGTTGCAGGGGAATATGAACTGTTGCTCCCTCCTTGCAGTTCCTCCAGCCTTTTGAGGTTGAGGTAGCTTCTTCAGCACATCACTCCGTGGGAAAGATGCCTCATCCTTTTCTTTGAATGCAAAGGTGGGCTTCTTACTGCCAGTGATCCCTCGGATTCTTCTGAGAAATCTGGCACTCACTTCGTTGCCCGTAAGGCTGTCAACCAAGCCAATGTAATGGTGGCTCCTGCATTTGGATGCAAATTTTACGATGACAAAGTCACCAACTACCAGATCTGAGACATCTGGTTCACTTCTTTCATCGCTGGAGCTCTCATGCTCAGAAGTGTCATCAAATGGGATGGCAACATCACTCTCCTCAGAGCTGCTTTCCATTGCAATTTTTGTCTGAGTTTGTGTCCTCTTCAGCCTTCTTTCAGTTTTGCCTTTCTGTTTATTTTTCCTCTCTTCATGGGCACGTTCGATTGCCAGCTTTTCAGGTGTATCAGTCAGGATTCTTGTCTTCACACGCTTTCGGTTTGTTTGTTTCCTGGGCTGCTGACTTTTGGGTAAGGGTACAATCTCAGTAGGAGACACATGGTTGCGGTGTAAATCTGTGTCACTTGGTGAAGCGCATGCATGTGCAGGGCCTGGTGAAGGTAGCTCAGAAGAAAGGGAGGTTGAAACCATGGGTGCATCACCTGCAGCTGCAGGCTGCTGCTCCAGGTTGGGCCTGTCTGACACCATGGATGGCTCAAACTCTGCATCGGAGAAGACATCTCTGTTGTAAGGGAAAATCCCAGTGGATCTGAATCCAGAGGAGATATTTCGTGGTGTCATTGCTGACATGAAAGCATCATTCACACAGCCAGGGATTTGGTATATGTTGGCTGTTTTGCCTGGGTTGGATCTCATCCAACCATCAAGAGCTCTGTTGTAATAGGTCTTAAATGGACCATACACACTCTTATCCAGAGGCTGCAAGCGATGGGATGTGTGGGGTGGAATTGTGAGCATAACAATACCATTTTTTTTGCTATGTCCAAAGCCTTCAGTGAAATGTGGGCTTCGTGGTTATCCAAGATTAGCAGCAGTGGCAGGTCAGGGGAGCACTTGGTCTGCTGAACCAGATGTTCAAGGAACACAACGAAGGTGTCTTCATTGATCCAGCCTGATCTGGTGGAGGTACCAATTGATCCTGGAGGTGCTCCTGTAATGAAGTGGTCTTTGTATCTAACCCTTGGGAAGATAAACATGGGAGGGACTGCATTACCAGTCGCATTGACTGCACAGACCACAGTCACAAGTTCGCCTCTTTCAGCAGATGTGATGGCGCCCACTTGCTTCTTTCCTTTTTCTGCCACTACCTGCTTTGGTGTCTGTACTGTAGTTACACCTGTTTCATCAACATTATAAATCATGTTTGGAGGGAATTTATGCCTGTAAAACAAAGAAAAGAGCAATGATGATCATCATGAATAGTTAAACCTTAAGTAGTGCAAAAAATATTAGCAAGTACACATTCCTTAATATACCATGGTAATTATTACTGGTAAGTAAACATGTGTCAGTTTGTTGTTTATTTACTTAACTGTTGTATGTAGTTGTCATAAATAGTTATTAATGTTTTCAAATATATGAATTCTGTTACCTGTCCATCACGTTATCCAGATTGTCAAAGAACTCCCCAACCGTAGTTTTATTGAAGGCTGTAGCCCTTCCCAAAGATGTAGCTTCAGGCATACGGCAGGAGAGATGGTGGCGTGCCATAAAATTCTTGAACCACTCTTTACCTTAAAAAAAAAAAGTAATGGTACTGTATTGAACTACACAAAATACACGAGTCTATGCCAACCTACTGAGTCATGTTATTTCTTGCACATCCTACCGGCTAAACCTTTCTCTCGCCAGTTGCTGGGGGTAGGAATATCATTTCTTTCTGCCAATTCCAATGCCAGTTCACGGCATTTCTTTGGAGTTAGGCCATGGAACTGCTCCGCAAGCTTTTTGATATGGTCTGCTAGCTCCTTCTCCACCTCCTCTGAGAAGACTCTCTTTGCTTCTGCTGTTCCACCGTACCCTACTGTTTTTACTTCCTTTGCCTCCCTCTTTTTCATGTACCTCCTCAATGTTGACCTGTCAATATTTCTCTCTTTTGCCACCGATCTGATGGACTTTCCACCCTTGACATCATTGGCTGCCTTCTCCATCTCTTCAATGGGTGTTGAACCCCAACTTGTTTTCCTCTTGTAGGTTCTAGGCATGATACCTTTTCTACAATGGTTAACATATGACAAACACACAAAACCAGTTGAGTATACTCAACTGAAATACCATTTCATACGTCAGAGACTTAACTGAATTTCAGTGCCTTATGGTGGGGTAAGTTGAACCATTGGCTCAATTTAACCCCATAGCCTTTGGCTCAATTTACCCCATAGCCACCATTTTGGAAAAAACGGGCTAGCTTAGAAATTCAGGCTAATCTTTAGTGAAGTGATTCACATGATTTTATATGTTAGCAAATCACCAACATGTATAATATATAATTTTAGACCTGGATGATTTTGCTTTGACATAACAGTCATTATACCTCATATGCAAAAAATTTACTTTGACAAGCAAAAAACAGTTTTTTGTGTAAAAAAATACTTACCACTTCTCCCATGTGCTTCTCTGTATCACAGCAAGATGGAAATGATGGGTGCTTCCTGAATTTATGGTCACATGACAAAACATGTGCACGATTACCTAGATACAAGGGGTGGGTCAACTTACCCACTGGCTCATCTTACCTCACTCTCCCCTACTGTTTGTTTTGCCATTGAGAACCAGGTAAGGTTAGCAGCTAACCGCTTACGTTAGCTTCTCTGACCACACAAGTAAGTGCTACAGCAGAGTCATTGTGTGTATTACATTTCTGATCTTGCACATTGTGTAATGCGTGTCCTAGGGAAAAGCAGTGTCACATAGTACCAGCTAATGCTAACCGCGATCTTCCAAGCTAATGCTAACCGCGATCTTCCAAGCTAATGCTAACCACGAGCTTCTAGTTCGCATCAACACGGTCTCCACATGCAAACCCAGAGACCCGGTCGGTCAAGCGGTACATACACACACCCTCCGCCGGGTCTAAGTTTTCAGGATTTTGTGAAATATAATGCATTTGAGACCGTTTTCTAAGCTGGAATATGTTGGCATAGGCCGGGGCAACACGAGTGTGATGTTGCTTGCTAACTTAAACAGTTTAGATTCTCTGCCCAAGTATTCGTGATTTTTGTTTTTAATAACTCAAAATAATGACCATATTTACAGCTAGAAAACGTGCACCTCTCTCCTCCCTCCATTTTTGTGTTGCTGCGTGGTGTTACACGTGAGTTATCCTCATGGCCAGAACATGACTTCAGATGTACGTGACATCACTCCCCCAGACGCAAGAAGAAAGCAAGAATATATATTTGTACTAAGGAAAATTACCAAAATAATTGTAATGCAGTGACTTGAATACATAACTTTAATCTGATCACTGGTTTGGAAATGTCAAGGCGTTAGATTACTTGTTACTGAAATAAAAAGGTCAGGTTAGAGTAACGTAACACGTTGCAGCATTTAGTGCTTGAATTATACTGTAACAGTGCTGTCATGTGTTATCCTATCCATATCTGGGAATTCGGTGCAGGATAATTAAACTGTGATTACTTGTTGAGAACATTTCAAATTGTTTGCCCATTTCTTGCAATTGTTTTCATGTTTTATTGTATTTTTACTGTTCAAGACTCTACCTGGCTGCACTGCATCACAATAAGAATGCTGATAGGGGACAAGCCACCACATCATCAGGAGATCCTCTTTACAAACTGAGCTTTCCAAAGTCCTGGAAGGGAGAGTGCAGAGCCAAACCAGTGAAGACAGAGGCGACATTCCGTAAGTTTTACAATCTTTTATTTGAACCTCACAAATTGAAATAAACATGGACACACAGACATCACACAAAAGGTTGAACACAAACACTTAAAATCTGAAATCTTTTAAGATGGTTTTCAAAATAAATAATGAGAATGTATAAATAAGAAGTAATTAGGAGACATAAGAGAAACTTCACAACAGTACAGCACAAGGCTTTTTGGTTCTACTGCAATTTTCCTGTAAACATACATTTTTGTTTATTGCACTGCAGACTGCGGTGATGCTCTGTTGGACCTGATCTTCAAGGTTTTCCAGGACCCTGCCCCATATGTGAAGGAGGTGCTGAAACTCATAAACCCTGAAGACCTCTCAGACCACACAGACGGGCAGCACAACTCTCACTCTCCGCCCCAGAGAGCCCCAGCACCAGCTTACAAAGCTTCTGTAGGCTATATTGGCTGAACACAATTCAATATAAAGTCAGCACTGAATGTTTACACCCATGGCAACTAGATACTTTCTTTGTTATCATTTTCATATTGATATTGAAGTTGATATATAAAGTCAAACTGTTTCACTTTATATTTTCTTCTTGTTATAATTTCATTCATGTCAACACATGTTTACAAATGTTTCTTACAATAAAACATCTTTCCTAACTGTTCTGTGTTTTCATTGTTTGATATGTAATTTTCATGGTAATAAGTAAAAGATAAACTATAAGCAATGTAAGATAGATGAATCAGTTATGTACTTTTCATCATAACACTTTTGCCATAAATGAATAGTATTTATGTGACTAAAAGCTGACTGCACTATTCCCCTCAGACGTAAGGGTCCATAGTCTGTCCGATAAATGTTCAGTGCATTCTGCAGTGCAGATACATTCAGGCAGACAGGTTCCAGGCCAGGAGGGTCCACCATGCATGATGGTGTATCAGGAAGCTGCTGTAGTCTTCGTGTAACCTAGAAATTATGAAAGGTAAGTTAGTGACAATAGATTAGAGAAAAGAGGGACAGCAAAATGACAACCATGTTTGCCCAGTGTTCACACTTCATTGTGGTATTTCCATACAGCAGATATTCTCAGGTTATGTAGGCATTTGTACACAATTGCCACAGGAACACCTACTTTTATGCAGAATTTGTATTATTCATTGGAAACTATAATCGCTAATCATGTCGCATTGTTTCTTTGGTAATATATCTAAAGTTTATAAACCGTTGTCACTGGTAAAAAAAAACAAAAAAAAAAACAATTCTGACGGTAGAGAGGTGTTGGGAGGCAACTGTGATTATTGAAAACTTGAAAATTGCTGGCAGTAACGTTAGCTAATTACAGGTCGTCATTACAAATACGAGGTTCTCAATCAACTTACCTGGCTACATAAATGTAAATAATAATATGGGGTTACGCTTGTGTCTTGTAATGGCTGTTGCTAAATTGCATCCGCGTTACTGCAACTGAACAGCAGTAAACACCAGCCGAGGTTTGGCTAAACTTCATGACGTAAACACTCCAGGCAGGAGAAGGGGGCTATTATTTGAAACAACGCGGGGCAGACGGGCAGTAAGCTCGTAAAACTTTCGTTAGTCTGCAGTAACATAAAAGTAATGTCGAGGTAACAAACTTAACTACTGACCACTGAGAAACATCAATGTTCATTCTTGGCTGCTTACTTTCTTCTGGAGCCTCTTGTTGTTCTGGGTCGGACCGCAGTCTGTTGTCCGGCAGCCATTACTCCCAGAAACTCCGCCGTTGCCATGGTCACATGATGCCGTCCTCATGTCTTCCGCAGGCAGGAAGAGGTGGGCGGCACCGTGGGCGGCGCATAGTAGCTCATTAGCATTTAAAGGGAAAGGCACTGAAACCGGCAGCCTGGAGCAGGGCTGTGAAACTGGTGTTTCAAGAACCCTGCTGTGCTCAATCCTTCAGTTTATTTTGACCAAAGCATGTTACTAACATTCCATTTAGACTTCAAGGAACCATATCAAGAAGCAGAAATGACCATAATATGGTACCTTTAATGTTTTGTTACTGTTACTGTTGTTGTTCCACCTGTTTTTTATTGTATTTTGATGTCTTTCTATGGACCTGTAAAGCACTTTGAGTTGCTTGTGTCTGATTTGTGCTACACTGTATCCAAAAATATGATTACAAAGCAAATTCCTACTGAAACTATGTCTCTCATAGAGATTCTGTTCGATGAGATCACATCAGGAAAACTACCACCCGCACCAGTGCCACCCACTGGCCATTTGTGGTATGTCTGGTTGAACATACGAAATCCTCTGCGAGGGAACACTAATAACTATTATTACCATTGATATAGTTATTTTAACATCTTTAACAAGCTGGTACAAGCCTAAACATATTTACCTTTCAGTTATTCTGTATAGTTTAGAAGTAAGAATCAGTGTTTCCTCTATTTACATCATTATCATGTAGTTCCATGTTCTATTAATGCAACACGTGTTTGCATTTAGATTTAAAAAGATGATTGCATAATAAAATGATGGATCACATTATTGTGAAATGAAATGAAGATGTTCTTTTCCATCTTACTGTGATTTTATGTAGAAAATAGAATCTCTTCTTTGTTCTTTAAATCAGTTCATCACAGTTTCTCCTTCCTGACATGACATTTACTGTGCAGCAGGGGGCAGAGTTGGACTTCACATGAATGTTCACTACATCTGCAGTATGTGAATGAGATGGAAGACAGATAAAAGGAGGTGGAGAATAAGGGAATGACGTGTTTTAATCATACAAGACAAATTCATTTAGCTTAAACACATTCAGTCTCATTGCAATAAAGGAGCATTCTGTAGTTTTGGGGAAGAAGTGTTGATCAGAATAGAAAGATCTTAATTGTAGCAAACCAAATAATAAATAATGAATAACCTGAATAAACAAACTTACCTTAAAGTACAACACAATTTACACTGCTTTACTTTGTTTATATGTGGCGGACCTTGCCATCTTCAAACAGTGTTCTTGGACCCTATTTTCATTTTGAACTTGTTTATTCACTCATGGACGAGCAACAGTTAGCGAGCATGACTTGCTGCAGTGTAGGTGTGAGGTTTTGAGGATAACTTTCCATCAGATTAGACACTTGACAGCGGCTGGATCCACTCTGCATCTAGCATCCATGTAAACAGATAAGTTGGAAACTCTTCTCAGAATGATTTCAATCAGTTTGAAGAAATATTGTCAATGCAAATGCCGCTAATGACTTGTTTGACTTGATTGTATTTATATAGCCCAATACTATAATCTCACTGCTTCAACCAGTTTTATGATCTGTACAGTGAAGGACACCCTCTGTCCTTAGACCCTCCATCCGAGTGAGGAAAAATATGCCATATTGAGAAGAAAAAAAACACACATGGAAGACATGCAGTAGATGTTGCATGCACAGAACAGAACAACAAAACAGAAACAAAACACGGCTTGCCAAATGGTGTCTATGCCACACGGAGTCCAGTCGGCCGTGGTGACCTAGAAAAGGACAGGACACACATGAAAAACAGCAAAAAATTAAGGAGATTCTGTTTTTAAAGTACCAATATAAGAAGATTGTAAAACAGAAATGAGTAATGATCCATGAAGCGAGCCGTTAGGTATGACGATCCAGTTCTGGCATATATTTGAGGCACCGACAGCCAGACAGTTTATCTTGACTCTCCATGTGAGCTGCTGCCTCCTGCTGGACTGTCAGAGACATGCAGGTTGAGTTGTGTCTCAGTTGCTGTTAACACATCAGTATTTCTGTCTGTCTCCTCTTTGCTCTCTGACTGATCTGACTGCTGATGAATCTCGTCTCGTCTGTTTGTGTCTTCAGGTTGTACGCTCATTTCTCGAACCTGCTTTTCTGCTTTCTTCATCCTTTCTGTTATTGTTGTAATACAATCCTCTGTTGTCTGTATTCTTCCAATGATTATCTGTAATGATTTCTCATATTCTTTCTTGCTGTTTTCTAGCCTCTGTTTGATCTCTAATAGGTTATTTTTATTTATGTGCCAAACTGACTGAAGTTTCTTCTTGTTCTCTGTCCTCTCTGTTTCCAACCTCTCTATCTTAGATATCAGTTTTTCTTTGTCGTGCTCAATTTCGTTCTTCTTTTCTGTCAACACTGAAATCACATACATCATGGCCATCTTTTCTTCCACATTCTCATTTATCTTTCCATCATCCAGAACCTCCATTTTCTCCTGTCCATTGACGAGCAGCTCTGTTCCTTCTTCAGGTCCTTTGTCATGGTGCTTCTTGTTTTCTGCACACAAACAAAGGAAAGACACTGTTGAACTCAAACTTTAAACCTGCTTTTAACCATGAGACTGTACAACAGTCAATAATGTATGACAGTGTTTGGTATTAAGAATAAATTAAATCAGATGTGTAACTTACGGCTTTTGTTTCGTCTCAGTTTCCAAACAGCAAAGACAAGTGCAGATAGAAGTAGCAAGACACAGACAACAGACACGATGATATGAAGTCCTACATTAGAACATGATGGCTCCATGAATACATCCTCTGAAATGAGAAACAAAAGAGCAATATGACATTTTCCAGTAGATGACAATAGAAAAAGTGATAAATTCACTTAGAAAACAATTTCCTACCTGGGACATGTATGAGTGTCTCTCTGATCTGGTTGGTGCTGTTCTGTTGGACTCTACAGGTGAAGCTGTTGATGTGTCTCTTCTCCACAGTCACTCTGCTGCTGACAGTATAGAGGTCATCAGGACCTCTGACTGTCTCTGTAGGTCCAGCAGAGAGGAGGTTTCCCTCACCGTCCAGCCAGAACACCTCAGGTTCTGGATACCAGCCTGTAGACTTACACTGCAGAACCACTCCACTACTGACTTCATCTTTTCTAGTCCTCTCTAAGCTGATGACAATGGATGAGACGACACCTAATGAGAAAGAGGAGGAACATAAAACTATTTGACCTACAATATGAAACCCTACATTGAGGTTTTGTTTGTTTGTCCTTGTCAAAATGAATTTACAAATCGAGCTCTCCAGTTGAAATGCACACAGAAATTCAGATTATTTGCATTTAAAAAGTTGACAGCCTGAACACAGTGTATCAAATTACAGTATATTTACTCACCGACAACAAGCTCAACTGTAGATTCTATGCCCGGTGTGGGAATGAAGCATCTGTATTTGCCGCTATCAGAGAGTCTCACTTTGGACAGTTTCAGTGAAATGTCTCCAAATCTCAGCTTGTCGACGAACACTGATGTTCTTCCGTTGTAGGACGGATGTTTTTTATTATCCAGATCCATTCCGTCACGCCACACATGCACAAACCTGGGGTTGAGATCGGGCCTCGTCCACTCTACAGTCTTGTCTGAAGCATCCACAGCAGGTTCGATCTGACATGGTAAAATGACGTCATCACCAGCTGTTACGACTATTGGCTGAGGTGGACCAACCAGCTGGGACTGACCTGGGGAAACAACAGTTTGGGTTTTACTTCTTGCTGTAGGAAACTCTGTCACAACGAGCCAAAACGCACATTAAAGTGCCCTCCTGTTGGCATAACACACTAAACTGCCCCCGTGGCTGGTTAAAACATGATAAACTGCCCTCTTGGAAGTCAAAACATGCACTAAAGTGCCCTCTACAGTGGCGAGTTTTTTTTTTCTTTTCTTTAAAAAGTCTATGCACGCCACTGCTGCACAGAGAGCATATTCACATAATAGTCCTTTAATAAATATATCATGTGGTGTTGGTTACCTGCACAGGGCTGTGTTAGATGAAGGAAGACAACAGTGTGGAAAACCACAGAGCTGAAGGAACTGAGCACAGGTTTAAAGGAGAGTCCTTCCTTCAGGCGAGGCATCGTGGAAAACTGAAAACTGAAGTAAATCAAAGGTTAAAGGAAAGTGAAGGGTTATGGTCAAGGAAATTCATAGCAGATACCAACATCTGTAAATGTGGTGTATCAACCAAAAATGCATCTCAATCATGTTCAGTAGTTTATGTTTAGCGCAGTCGCCAGAAGATGGTTGCTTTTTACGATTCTGCAAATGACTCATATGTTCAAATTTGTTTATGTCAATCATAGATGTTGATGATACAGGTCATATCACATTCATATTACATGTTTATGGGTTTATAAGCAAGACAGCTGCCAAGCCATTATTATTTTATTAGTCTGCTTGTCTGTTTGTTTTGTCTGTATGTTGTTCTCTATGAATGATATAAATAGAGCGGCACATGTAAGCAACAAAACACAAAGCTGTCGCTCTCAACTTAAGAGAAAATAGGGAAACTCTCCAGAGAAAACAGAATTAAACTTCAAGTTTTGAAATAACTATTTCTGAAGTTTAGTTCTGATATGAAGCTGGAGTGTGTGCATGACTTTTTGAATTGTGTAGAAAAACACAGAACATTAATTAAAATCAGATTCTGACGAGTCCTGTCAGCCTGTTGGCAGGAGTAAAGCTGCTGTACCTTGTGCCTAAATGTCCACAGGGGAAGTACTCATGGTTTCTGCTGCTGGAGGATTATTGCAGGTGTTATTGTACCCAAATACATCACATTTAATGACATTGTCACTGTTAATTTTCTTCTAATTTAATATGATACTGATGAATTGTCTCAAAGGTAGATTATTTAGGAGCATAATGCATGAACTCTAGAGACCACAAAACAATTCACCAAACAAAGAGTGACTTTTAGCTGTGTATGTGTCTCATTTAATGAGAAAGACATAACCATAGTTTGCTTGGATTTACACCATCTATATTCCGAAAGAAAAATTATTTTAAAGCTATAGATTTTGCAATTAGGGAGCAGAGAACCGAAGCAAAAAAAACCTGGTCATAATCTTAAGTCAAAAGTTAGCTTTGAATAGATTTGAGAGCGCATTGTAATGGTTAAACCACATAAACCATATACTTTCCCTTTCTGTATGTACCATAGCCACCAGCTGTTCTTAAGTTTCACACTTTTTTGTGGAACATGTAAATGTCACAAAGATTGACTCTGGATTTAATCTATTTAATCATTCCTGGAAAATGTCATTTAAAAGCCAACACAGTCACGTACCTGTTTCATAGCTCGAAGCATCACGTCATCTCAGGGAGTAAAAGCAAACTGAACAAAGTCATCACACCTCCTGTTCCTTATCAGGTGACCCACATGCAGGCTGTTGCGTGTTACTATCTGATGCCTGTCATGTTTATTCAGTGCTAATATTACATGTATATAATTACATTTTGTTTTCAGTTTTTTAGCCCTAAGAGGACTTTGTATCATCCTGTATACAGTATTAACCCTTTACTCTACAACTAAGTCTCAAAGATTCATTTGAATGGTTTGCCTCGTTAGGCAAAGGGATAGTGCATGAGCCATCATATAACTGTCAGAACAAATATTTGTCCTGTCGATACTATAACAACACACGTCCTGTTGTCCAGGATGTGGTTAACAGCTGTTCCCTGTGTGCCAGGCCTGCTGCAGTAGTTACAGTGTGTGTTGTGTATGAAGCAGGAGGTGTCTCAGTACAGAGAGACAGAGAAAAAGGAGGAAGGACTGATCCAGTCACTGCACGTCCACAAATTGACAGAAACAAGAACCAAAACCCAAAAGAACCACAACTAGTGACCCTGAAAACTGCTGCAGGAACGAGCCCTAAATGTTGGATTTAAGTTTGTATTTACGCACTTTTTTGGTCTCAAAGTCAGTGGGGTTTTTGGCGAAAAGCCTGAAATAAGGTTTGGATTAAAGCATCAATACATCAGTGAATACCGCACTTGTGATTTGAAACTGTGCAAAATCGTACAGTCCAACTCGTAGATTTATTGATTTATAGTAAAGTGTGTACAGTGTAGTGAATAAGGAGGCAGTGAAGTCATGTGACCATGGTGTTTGTAGACTTTTACTTATTTTCTGCAATAATCCAAAATTCATCAGGGAAACTCCCACAGTGAACCAGGGTGGTGCTAATTTACAGAGTTCATTATCAAATATATCAAAACTGATATAAAATCAATGAAGATATCATAATGATTTGATGTTATATGTGGATGTGTGGAGGTGTAGAGATGTAGATATAATACCATTTTTTGATTGTTGTAGTTGGAAGAATGTAATATATATATGTATGTCTGAGTTGGGTGAAGATGAGCATTGAGCTGCAGGAGGAGGTGTGGAGGTGGCTGATGACAGCATGACCAGGTGAGCTGATGTCACAGCTGGCGCTTGTTGGCTCATCACACTCTCCTCTTTAATCAGATGACTGCAGCACACCGGGACAAACAACCACAGAACCATGAAGACATATATTGGTTGTGAGCTGAGTGTGAGAATTGCCACGACCAATTCACATGAGCCGGAGACACAGTTAAGACAGCTAAAACAAGAACAAAGACTGTCACAGGTTCTGTGCTGAGGAAAGAAAGTGTCTTTATCCTCAATTCTGTATTTTGTCACCAAAAAGGGGAAAAGCAGTTTGAGACAAAGTGATAGGTTTATCTTTTAAATGACTGAGACTGTAAAATATTTGAAATATTGCTTATTTGTTAAATAAATTCATATACGTAACACATTCTGTCCATGAAGAGTATTTTTAATAACTATCAACCATCAGAATTCTGAAAATGGAAAAGCAAAAAAAAACATACCATGATTATTTTACAGTATTTTAAGAACATTTCAGTTGGACCACAATGAAACCCTGAAATAAAGCCAGTAATCAGGAGAATCTAAGTGGAAAAAATACACTGGTGAAAATGACCATGGACAGAAACTTTGAACACATTTCATTCAATCAACTTTAACTTTATTTAAGTTCAATTCAAAGTGCTTTACAAGTGACTGACAACATACCGTCATAAAACATGGATTTAGAGACTGCCTGCCAAAAGAAATCAACAGAAACCTCCTAATACTCTTTATTACTTGATTAAGGAAACAAGAGGGATGATTATCAACATAACAATACAAAGTAAATGATAATTTCAGTATATCACTAAAGCACTACATAATCATTTCTTTACACACACAGAAAGCAGATATTTAACATTACACAGATTGTAATCAGTGAAGAAAAGTCAGAATTTATTGTTATAATATCACAAAGTGTTGCATTTAAAACGTTGTGTCTCTTTACATTGTTGTTGGTCAGTTTTCTACCAGGGAAGATGCTTTAGGTTATATAGCTGTGGATAAAAAGGATTTGTGTGGTTGGACTGAATGTCCCCTGCTGGACTGTCAGAGAAATACACTGATTCGGTTCTGAGTCAGATTGTGTTTCAAAATAAAAGCACTGTGGACTGAAATGAAATAATGTACTCTCAAATTCAATCTCACCTCTTTGTCTCCTCAAGTTGTTTGATCATTTCTCTAATCTCGTTTCCTACTTTATTCCTCTATTTCTGTTGTCTTGTTGTAAAGATTTCTCACATTCAGTCTTTTTTTTGCCGAGTTGCAGTTCGATCTCTGCACAGTGTATGATGTGCAGAAAAGGAGAAAAGTTTCATCTTGACAGAGTCTTCACTTATGAACTGTCCCGGTTGAATGTTGGTCATTTAAAAGTGTGTCACTGTGTCATCCTTCGTTTCTCCGGTTTTAATCACATGCTGCACTGCTGTGCTTTGTCTGTCTCCTCTTTGCTCTCTGACTGATCTGACTGAAGTTGAATCTAATTTCTTTGGCGCTTTGTGTCTTCGGGTTGTTTGCTCATTTCCTTAACCTGCTTTTCAACTTTCTTCATCCTTTCTGTTATTCTTGTAATAAAATCCTCAGTTGTCTGTATTCTTCCCATGATTCTCTGTAAAGATTTATCATATTCAGTCTTTTTGTTGTCCAGTTGCAGTTTGATCGCTAATAGATTCTTTTTATTCACAGGCATGATAACTGACTGAAGTTTCTTCTCATTTTCTGTCCTCTCTGTTTCCACCCTCTCTATCTGAGACATTAGTTTGTCTCTGTGGTGCTCGAGTTCGTTCTTCTTTTCCATCAACACTGACAACACATACATCATGTACGTCTTTTCTTCCACTTTCTCCTTTAACTTTCCCTCATCAGGGTGCTCCATTTTCTTCTGTCCATTGAGCCATAACTTATGGCTTTTGCTTTGTCTCAGTTTCCAAACAGCAAAGACAAGTGCAGAGAGAAGCAGGACGCAGACAGAAGAGAAGACCACGATGATAGGAACAGCAGAAGAAGATGGCTCCATGAATACATCCTCTGAGATGAGAAACAAAATTACATCATTACAGTTTTCAGTTGACAAAAATAGAAAAAGTTAGAAATTTACAAGCAACCATCCACTACCTGGAACATGTATGTGTGTCTCTCTGGTCTGGTTGGTGCTGTTCTGTTGGACTCTACAGGTGAAGCTGTTGCTGTGTCTCTTCTCCACAGTCACTCTGCTGCTGACAGTATAGAGGTCATCAGGACCTCTGACTGTCTCTGTAGGTCCAGCAGAGAGGAGGTTTCCCTCACCATCCAGCCAGAACACCTCAGGTTCTGGATACCAGCCTGTAGACTTACACTGTAGAACCAGTCCACTACCGACTTCATCTTTTCTAGTCTTCTCTAAGCTTATAAAGATGGATGAAACGACACCTAATAAGAAAATGGAGTAACATAAAAAAGAGGTTTCAATAAAAAGTTACCGTTAGACAACAAGCCCTGCTGGAGGTTCTTCTTCATTGTCTTTGTGAGAATGTATAAACAAAGGTTCTCAATTGACTAGCATGACAAAACTCTGATTATGTGCAGTATCAAAACAATGTGTGTTTACTCACCAACAACAAGCTCAAGAGTAGCTTCTTTGCGCAGTGTAGGAATGAAGCATCTGTACTTTCCCTCATCAGAGGGTTTGACGTTGGACAGTTTCAGTGAAATGTCTCCAGACTTCATTTTTTCACTAAAGATTGATGTTCTTCCTTTGAAGGAAGGATTCTGCAGATCCATCAGGTTCTCACCAGAACGCCACACATGGACGAATCTGGGATTCAGGTCAGGTCTGGTCCATTCAAATGTAATGGCAGCAGCATCAACGGCAGGTTCAAGGTGGCACAGGCAATGTGATGTCATCACCAACGGTTGCTACGACTGGCTGAAGTGGACCAATGACTGCAGACTGACCTGAGGGAGGAACAGACAGACCGTCTATCACACCACACATGCACACATCTTTCTATAGGAGCACTCTCACAACCCAGTCTAAAGAAATCTTGGACAGTAAGGAATGACAACATGCACCTGGACAAATCACACAAAAAAAACATTGTATGATTCCATTTTCAGGAGAACAACACGTTGCAACAGAAGTACACAAAAACAGTTAAATGAACATAAGAGAATGCTATGCTATGCAGGTTGTGTTTGTGTGTAGGTTACCTGCACAGCCTTGTGTTAGTAGAAGCAAGACAACAGCGTGATGGAAAACCACAGATGTAAAGGGGAGTCCATCTTTCAGGTGAGGCATTGTGGAAAACTGGAATTAATCAATTGTGAAACCTTCAAGTAAAGGCAGGTAAAGTTAATTACAACTCATATTAATCTTAAATTAAACTTTTCACTATTATTTTTCTTATTTACAAGTATATGCATGAACACTCTTAAAGGTAGAATATGTAAGATCAGATTGTGTGTGCTACAGAAAACTCTAACAATAAATGATTTTGTTTTGAACAAATTTAGTGTGCATCTTATTCCTTCTTCCATGTTTACAGTGAAAAAAACATATCCGCCATATATGTTCCCTTTAACATGTCATAGTCACCAACACTTTTTTCTCAAACACTCAAAGTATTTCTATATAGAAGTCCATAGGATTAAATCCATGAAATCACTGCTGGAGAATTTAATTTACAAGCCAACATAACCACCACGTACCTGTTTCGTGGCTCAGAGTGTCGCTTCATCTAAGAGAGGGAGATTAAATAAACACATCCTGTTTCTTATCAGTACACTCTCACACAGAGTTACACACTCAGCCCCATGTACGGTTTAATTATTCACACACACTCACACATAAACACAAAGTATTTTTAAAGATTTACCACACATTTCTATTTGAATCAGTTTCCAGAAAGCATGACTCAATTAGAAACTTAAATGAAAACAAGTGGGATTTTACAGTGTGCTGGTTCTTTTCACCCAACAAAGTGACTGGGTTAATATTTAATCTGAGGTAATTTTTTTTTTTAGCCAAAACTATGAGCTTATTGCTTATTCACATAGCAGCACTAGTCTTTTAAAATCTCCTGCTGAAGTTGCTTTTGATTGACAGCTGATGGACAGTCTTTTGAGTGGATCCTTTTTCTAAATCTTTGTCTTTTTGTCAATCCAATGTGCCCTCCATGTCCCATTTGTATTCCTAATTCTGTCATCAAAAACTGTCCGGGGGGCGCCAAATCACACAAAATGCTCATTTTTAATTAATGTCCCTTTAACATTCACATTTAGAAGTCTGTAATATTTCCAGTTAAACATTTCATATAGAATAAATGCATGTATTACATATGTTAAATACAATATGAGGTCATCAGTTTGATAACATATGTTGGAGTATTGCGTATACTCCTAATAAAGAAACCAGGCATGTATCCCCTTCATCTGAGGTCTTCGCTGTCTCTCAGCAACAGTGTGTATTTTAAAGATTGAGCAGTTAAGATGGTGACAGTTAAACCACACTGTTCTCTCAGATCTGTCTGTTCAGCCGTCTGAAGATGCCGTTTATAAGAACTGAGCTGCTGCTTCTGCTTTTAAATAAACTCACTGTGGTCAACTGACAGCGTGTCGACTGGTTAGAGCTGAACTGCTGTGTGACAGCTCGTAATAACTTCATCTACTCAGACGTTAATGTAATGAGGAAAACACAAGTCACTGACAACAAATATGTCAGACTTCATTTGAATATTTAAAGATGCAGAAAAGTACCTAACAACAATCACAAGAATGTCATTACTTATGTTTCACAACTAGCTTCACACAAATGTTTCTCACAGGCTGAGTTCATGAAAAGTAAAGTGGATATTATGTGTACTATTAAAAAACAGATATAATTTACAGTTCCTCTGTGTTACAACCGAAGCTCGCTCTTGCGTCAACATCATCCGTTAACCACACAGGAAGAGGAGGTTCTCCCCTGCGTTACACTTCGGCTGTGCTTCAGTCTGATGTTCAGACAGTCGGCAGCAGCACAACATGGAGGTCACATCTCTCTGCATCAGACTGTGTGAGTACTAGTTTGACATTTAGCAACAAAAATATGTTTCAATGTCCCTAAAAAGGTATTTATTTATTACTAAAAAGAATCAGAGTTCACATCACATTCATGATAGATGTGATGTTAAGATGCTTAAAGATGTATAAAAGGATCCTAAAGACATGAAACTACAAATAAAATATCTTTCATCTCTGCAGTGATGAATGTGTTGACACTGCTGGTTGCAGTTCACCTTAGTTATACCCAAGAAAATGGTAAGTAGCAGTTGGACAATTTTTGATTGTGACACAAGAAATATGTACATTTTACACAATGCCCTAATGTTGTTGTTAGTGTTGTTAATGTTGTTTTGTTTAATCTAATATCAAGTACAAGTTAATAGTGCTGAATCTCCTCATAAAACCTCTCTTTATATCTGTATCTTTGTCTCAAATGCAGCTTTTCCTGTGATCGTTCCGACCCGGCTGCAGATCTTCGAGTACAGCTCCATCGCTTTCTCATGTAAGGGTTTTAAAGCCACAGCTGGATGGACCGTTATGAGGAAGGTGAAGGGAAATGTCAGCGAGTGTGTCAGTACCTGGGTCGGAGCAACAGAATTCCCCTGCGCCATCAAACCTGCTTACTCGACGGACGGCGGAGAATACTGGTGCCAGACTGGAGAAGAGAGGAGCAACGTGGTCAACATCACCATCACTGGTAAAACATTTACTGATTACTAATGAGTTTAAAACATATGCAGCAATGTGAGAGCATCTTTTCATTTGTACATTCTCTAAGGTGTGATAAAGGTAAACTTAACAATAATCAAAAAACATAATTTGTTCCCTTAAATAAAATCAATGTTTTTGAATGTTTACAATATTAGAATATTTGTCTGTTCTCTGTCAAGCATTTCTCATTGTTTAAGGGTATTTATTCATATGGAAAAAAAGTCTAGATGTTAATTGAGTAGTTTTACAAATGAACCAAAATGTTGTGAAGTGAAAAGATAATAATTTTCACAAGTCAATGCCTTTTTTCACATATTAATCTAAATTTTCGTATTTGAAATGTACATTTTCATATGTGACGTATATAAACGTTTGCAACTGGCTTCGTGGCACACATGGATTCATTTTTCTTTTTCATGGAAGTGAAACACAGCACTTGAAATAGCATTGCATTTCTTCTTCACCTGTGAATTCTCAATGTTCACATGTGATTGGCTTTTTCAAAATGTTAACATAACTTTAAACATGAGAAAGGAAAATCATGTCATGAACTGAATTTTTTACCTTGAAAGCTACATTTTCACATCTGAATGACATACTTTTTCAAATTGATTAGAATCTCCTCACGTGTATTCCTGTAATCATTTGTTTTCACTTCATCATAAGTTTTTTCTATGGTTAAATGACTAATTGCCAGTTTATGGATTAACACAACAGCAATGTGTTCCATAAAAGTTAATTTTGAACAATTTCTATTTAATTATTTTAATTTAGTCGGAGTTGTGATCCTGGAGAGTCCAGCTCTCCCTGTGATGGAGGGGAAGAGTGAGACTCTGCGCTGTAGAAGTAAAATGACCTCTTCAGCCCACATAGCCGATTTCTATAAAAATGGCTTCCTCATCGGCTCCGGCTCCACAGGAGAGATGACCATCCACCATGTTTCTAAAGCTGATGAAGGATTCTACAAGTGCAGCATCTCTGACTTTGGAGACTCAGCAGAGAGCTGGCTTGCTGTTAGAGGTGAGACGTAACGAGGGATCAATTGTTCTGTGTGATTGTTGGAAGAATATCAGAATTTAAATTTCATTTAAGAAGTCACAGCAAAATTAAACACTGTAATAAGACCACTGTGGTTAATTGTTACAGATGTTAATACCTACTAAAAAAGTATTTTGTAAAAGCTCTGGGTTTTTTTTAAAAAAAAGAATGTAAATTGGTAGATTTTACAGACTGTGTATATGTTATTGTAAATTCTAAATTGCATTTCTAATGGAGTGGAACATTTGACTTTGTCTGGGTTTATGGATTTGAATGATGCAGCAAAGTGTGCCAAAATGATCGTCGAAAACAAAAGAGAAAGTGTTTTCAAAATGTAAATATAAAATCTAAGACAACTAACTTACAACTAATAACTCAGTAAGAGCACAATTAACAAATAACTAATAATGTGTATACACACCCAAGCAATAAGGCTCATTATCAAACAATCATTTCTGCAATTTCAAATGAATAACTCTATGAAAAGTAACATGAAACACACTGAAACACTTCTGTCTCTCATGTAGATATTTGTCTTTTTGTCTTTGCAGCACTTCACAGAGAGACGCCTCCACCTTCAGAACTCTCCTGTCATCCTTACCTCATCTTAAGGACCATATTCACCATTTTGATGGTGGTTCTGCTGCTGTTGCTGGTTGGACTGCTCCACTGTGGGAAACTCAGAGTTACACCAACATATGTATGTATATGTAAAGTGTGCAAAGGTAAATGCCAAACCAAACCAGACAATAGTGTAAATGATAAAGAAGAGTTGACTGAAGGCAAGTCTGATACTTAAGTTCTCCGTCCTGTATCAGAAGATTAGAAACTGCTTTCATTTACATGCCTACCAGCTTTAACTCACATTTACCATAATGTTGTATGGCTTCAGCTTAAAGTTGTAGAACCCATTGCTTGTGGACAGCCTTCATTCGATTAAAGGGGTTATTATCAGACTTTCTCACAAGTAGACGTGGTGAAAAACCACATGTCTACATGTGACCTATTTTAACAAGGCCTGCTATACGTCTTCTATATTTTAATTTAGACACTACAGATGCTGCTGATAATTCGAGCTTCTGAGCTGAGACACAAACCACAGAAACAAAGACAGTGAAGGGTGAAGCACTCCTCGCAGGGTCTTTCTGTTTGTTGGAGTGTTAATATTAGCTTAACCGAAACAAAATGCAGGTCAATTTCAGGTTAAGCAAGATGTTTCACATCCCAGTCTCATTCAAAACTTTTTCAACTTTTCTATTTGAAAGGTATTACACCATATCTAAAACCAAATTCTATTGACTCCCTCCCTCTTATCACCTTTAAAGAAATGTAGCAGAGGCCCGTACAGGTCACAACAGCAGAAGTTGTAACTGTTGTAGCAAAATGGAAGAATACCTAAAGGGGCTAGGAAAAAAAAAAAACGGTTTCTTGTGGAGGCATATACTGCAGTGTATCGTTATCGTGCGGTCTTTCCTTAGGTTGCTAAAACTACATAAGCTAGCAGTCAGCAAACTTGATCTCTCGAGGGGGGTCTTACTCGGTGTCACGGTGTGTTAGACCATGGATTAAATTACACTGGAATATTCCTTTAAGGCAACAATGCGTCCAGTGGCACACATGGACAATTACCTTCCTGGAATAAATTAATTTTGAAAGGTCTGTGATTAATTGTACTGTACTTTCTTTATTGTTTCAAGAAATAAAGATTATATTATTATTAAACTGTTTCATGTGACCATAATCTACTGTAAAATATAAAGTGTCCATTTGCTGTTCAGGACTGTAATGTATAATAATTATAATTATTATCATTATATGATAAAGGTTTATTAGTTATTACAAACTTAGCCCCATTTGCAGTTTAATTATTCACACACGCACACACACTCACAGACACACACACACACACACAGGTATATATGAGTTATGGGGACTGAGTATTTAATCATCAATTGTGGGGACCATACTTTCTAGAGGGTCCTCAGGTCTTAAAACAATGAAGTTGAGCCATTCTTTAGTCAGCCTACACACACCTTCAAACCTTTGAAATGTGAAACTGCTGGTTTCCACACATACACACCAGTACAAACACTATTCAGTCAGTGTCTCAGTAAAAACTTGACATTTAATGGTCAACAGAAAAGGAATATTCAATTTAACCAACAAACTTGGATGATAGTTTGGTTATGAAGATAGTAAAGCAATTCATATCCCAGCATGCCTTGCTGGGTTTGGCATCCCTCCAAATATGATCACGTGTCCTCTGCCCGTCTCGTTATTGTGTGCAGTGATTATTAACAGACAGAGGCAGAACAGATTTGAGACCACATGTGTCCCCACACATGACTCTGAACACCATCTTGACTGGTAATTTACTTTGTGTTGTCTCATTCGAAAAACATTATTTGTGAAATATGCGTAAGACATAAGTTGTTTTTTTTGTTGGCATAATAACTTTGCCTATTTTTTCTATATGTATATATCACATAGATACAGCTTTAGGGTTTATGGTAAGGGTCTATTAATCAATCTCTTTACAGTTCACCACATATATGGTGTATTCATTCACATACACATCAAAAAAAAGAAAAAAGCATGTTTTGTTTTGTTGTGTTTGTTGTCACAGTTACAGAAGCTGTTTGCTGTCAAGTAGCCACCATGAAAGTACCACACGACAATGCACATGCTATATTTATTTTGGTCAGGACGCCAAGTACTTTAAGCCATATGAAGGCTTAAACTGAGTAGGTGGTCAGTAGTTATATAAATAACAATCAGCAGACTTGTGTAGTGTAGCAGTTTTGGACCCCTATTTTTCTCACTAGCCCTGTTTACATAGCGTCTCCGCATTATTTCTGGAGCGGTGGCTCGCCAATTCTCCGCCGGTGGTGAATCACATAGAGCAAAGCATCTCCGCCTTCACGTGTGTAATTCACACAGAAAGTCGGTGCTGCGGTTATTAAAGAGGTGTGACGGTACACGTTGTGTTGATGACGTCAGTGTTTCCCCAGGTGTTCCCCCCTGTTAATCTAAACCTACGGACAGTTTATAATCATATGGATGCTGTTGTAATGTGTAGTGATTGAGATCCTGACCCACCAAACATCCTGGAAATTACATAATTATACATAATCGCCATCAGTAAACAGGAGGCTGGGCAAACTTGTTAATTTATTAATGCATTAAAACCAAGATTTCGACTCTGATGTGCAAGTAATGCTAACATGTTGTAGACGTTGACTTGTCAAGAGGAAATAACTAAAGCAACAGGTATTCCAAAAAAAAAAGGAATTCCTGTCAGTGCAGTCATCTAATGGATTTTTAGCCCAGATTGTAAATTGTGAATCATCTGCATAATAATGACTAGTCCACCATGAAAAGGTAATACAACAGATCTTATTTCAATGTTATTTAGGGTCATGCAGTTTTTCGTTTTTGGGTCAATGAAAAAAAAAAATGAAATGAAATTTTTCTTCCCAACAGACCCAGGAGGATCCAGCTACTCAGTGATGCCAGTTCCCTTTGCAGGTACCACTCTACAAAGGATTACTTCTGTTTTACATTGGATTGGGCAGAACTGAGCTTAAAACTGGTCTCAGTATCTTTTTACTCTCTGTCTTGTTATTCAGACAGGTGGTAGAAAGGGGGTAACCTGTCCTATAATTTAGATTTTTATAAGTGGAGTTAACAAACAAGAGTGTTAATGTTTTACCCAATGTGATGGTACTTTGTAGTGTCTTGTAGGTTACTGAGAGCAGAGACACTGAATACAGGAACAGAAACCATTCACGGCTCTTTAAAGAGTACAAGGCAGAGCTCATATGACCACACACATCTGTTAAAATGAATGCCTTTAATGGACATTTTGCACCTTGAGCTGTTTTTGGCATGTTTGG
>OZ023170.1:26125562-26154302 GCA_963678695.2 Diplodus puntazzo
TCACAGCAGTAATCTGAGGGGGGATGGGCCTCTGCGAAGTTCTGCAAAGACACACACACACACACACACACACACACCTTGTGTTGTGGCTGCTACTATACTAAAATATTCAAACTGGATTCAAACACAATATAATTGCTCATTGTGTATTTTGTTGAATAGTGACTGATCTGGCAACTGGAAACAGGAGTACCACTTCTTTCAATATGGTCACTCCATTAAAATACTATTAAATCATGTCATAATGTAGTGAAATTGCAGCAATTGATATAAAATGAGAAGATATTATTGTACGGGAGAGCTGCAGCAGAACAGCAATGAAACTTAAAGGGTTAATCACACAGCGTAACACCTTATCATCTGGGGCAATGTCCACTTTCTGTTTATTCATCTTTGGTGCAACACTTCACTGCCCGCCATAACAGATTTGTAAGCTTTTATGAATATGATTATTTTCTTCTTTGCATTTTTTTTAAACAAAGGTTTACTGAAACTTAATCCAAATGAAGTGAAAAATCATCACTAGAGTAAGAAAAAAAAAACAGATTAAAGCGTGAGAGCAAAATACTTCCTGAAGGTCTGAAAGTTGTTCAAACAGACCACAGATACGTGTGTGAGATCCACACAGCACTCAAAGAGTCTGATATATTTTAGTCACTGGAGTAAGTTTGCTGTAAAATCAAAGCCAACCAAATGTGACTAATTTTCAGTGAACCAACACTTTGCCAAATAAATCAAAAGATGCATAATGTTCAAATTGATTTAATCTCACAGTCAGGCCTGAGGTTGCAAATGCAAAAGAATCTTTTTCCCTTGTTATTTATTAGCATGTCTTACGGTCACATGATCATCTTTTAATGCCAACCTGACGAGTTTGTAAACAGGTAGGATTTTCAGAAGTCCAGATGTTTCAGCTGAAGGATGGACGGTCCCTCGAGCTCTGTACCTTCAGAGACCTGGTTTTCCATCACACTGTTGTCCTGCTTCTTCTAACACACTGCTGTACAGGTAACTCACAATCACACTTGTCACTCTAAAGTTAATACAAAGTCAGTGAAGGTAAAAATGTGTTGGACCTGTTTCATAAAGTCTTTTTGATTAATTGGTGAATCAGATGAATGTAGCTGAATTCTATTTTCCTCTTACTTACACATTTAACTACACTTTTCAGGTCACCCTCAGGTGATTGGTCCAACTCGGCCAGTATTGGCATTCGTTGGTGATGACATCATTCTGCCATGTCATCTGGAACCTACCACAGATGTTGCTTCCACAGCTGTGGAGTGGACGCGACCTGATCTGAAACCCAGATTTGTCCATCTGTGGCGTTGTGGTCAAGAACTTCTCGGTGATCAGCATCCGTCCTACTCGGGAAGAACATTGCTTTTCATCAACAAACTGAAGCACGGAGACATTTCACTGAAACTGTCCAGAGTCAAACTGTCTGATAAGGGAACATACATGTGCTACATTCCCACAATGAACATAGACTCAACTGTGAAGCTTGTCTTTGGTGAGCGAGCATGTTTATTGTTACATTTATTCATTCACAGTCAGGTTAATCCTGCACTGGAGCTGGAACCATGCTGCCATCTTGTGTATGAATAGTGAAGCTGCTTTGAGTATTTTATGAATTATGTTTATTTCCTGAATTATTATATGTTGACCAGCAGTTAAAGCTTCATGAGCAGCATGAGGTGTGCAAGTTTATAAACTGCACATGGAGCTGAACATGAATTGTCAGGCTCTTTGAAGACGTATTGATATGAGATCATTTTTTTTTCTGCTTTAGGTTTGGTCTCCTCACCTGACATAGAGATTTCTAAAGTTAGCAACGGCGTGCTGATACAGTGTAAATCCAAAGGTTGGTATTCAGAACCTTAGGTGTTCTGGCTGGACAGTGAGGGAAACCTCCTCTCTGCTGGACTTACAGAGACAGTCAAAGGTCCTGATGACCTGAATACTGTCAGCAGCAGAGTGACTGTTGAGAAGAGACACAGCAACAGCTTCACCTGTAGAGTCCAACAGAACCACACCAACCGGACCAGAGAGGCACAGATACATGTTCCAGGTAGAGAATGGTGTTATTGATGTTATCACGTCATTAGTTGCATACAGTCTCATCTAATCAACAAATGGGTTTTCTTTAATTTATTATTTCAGATGAACTCTTTATGGTCCAGTCAAATTCTGCTGTTCACGTCTCCATCTGCTTTGCTGTGTGCATCTTGTCTATTTCTGCAGTTGTGTTCATTGTGTTGAAAGGGTGACAAAACACAATCAGTAAGTCACAACTTAAATGGAAACTATTTTTCCAATCTTGAAGTAACTTTCACACTGAGCTGGGCATTTCATTGAGATTTTTAGGTGATCATAATATATAAGTTTATATTGTTTCAGATTTTGGTAAATATTCTATCATGATATTTCATAAGTGATGTCTTTAACCCTGATTACTACTTGTAATCCGTCTTTGAGACTTGTCTGTACCCACTTCATCATCCCTACAATATTGTTACAATATGTTCAAAAATATCAAATACATTTTTTTGGCTATGATTTAAATGTTAAAAGGTAACAGAGCATAAACAACCTAACTTATCATACTCCTCTCCTGTCCACATAGAAACCACGACCCGCAGCAATGAACTTCAGCTGCGGATGGACAGAGAAAAGCTCATGACATTAAGTGACAAAATAAATTATCTGGACAACACAAAGGCTAAACTTGATGAGGACTTACAGAAGACTGAGGGAGAACTGGAACAGGTAACACAGGTGATTAATAAACTGAAAGAGCAGAAGGAGAATCTGGACAAACAGAAAGAGAAACTCATCGCACTACAGCAGGAGGAGAAGACACTGATAGAGGAGAAGGAGATGATAGAGAGGAGCCGACAAGGGAGCGGAAAAAGAAAAATGAAGGAGTATAAGGAGTATCTGGATAACACAAAGTACGAACATGAGAATATGTTGCAGCAAACAAACACTCTATCCAAGACAACAGATGATTTGATTAATAAAATGACAGACAGGAAGGGAAAACTATAGAGAGATAAACAGCAGATATATCAAAACCTGAGAGAGAACAAGAGACTGAGAAAATGTGCATATTTAGATTGAAATACTTACATTTATTTGAGGGATTTTGAATACGTTTTACAAAGATTTCATCTTCTGTCTCTCTATGAGCTCAGTGCTAAAATAGGAGAACATTTTTGCAATTGTAGTTTCTGATGTTTGAGAATGACTGATTTTTTACTTAAACATGTTGCCTTTTGGATGTTTTTTTTCATGAACTTGCTTTCTGGTTACAAATTGTGTATTTTATGTTTTCTATAATTTTTTTCATATAAATCTGGAAATCCTTCTTCATGTAAAAGGCCCTGTGTCTTGAGCTGTTTTACATGTAAGTAAGTTGTGTATCATTCATCAGAGGTGTTTTGTATTTATACTGTTCACTAGTAATGATGACAGTGGTATAACTGTATGTAACATTTTAAAAGCTTTTTTATGGTCAGCTTTGTCAGACTGTTTTTTGTCACTTTTTTGTCATGTGGAAATGTAGTATTCTAAGTGTGAGGGGGAACCTTTTCTATAGTATTAACTTTCATACTTCAGGATATATACTACACAATCTTTGATGACATGGCTGCATTTATGCCCTGTTTTATGTCTTGTAACTTCATCAACTGGTGAAATTGTATTGTAGAAAAGGTGTTGTGATGACTTGAATGCTGATGGTTTATGACACTAACGTTACAATCGACCTAGAGGTCAATATTACATCAGCACTTGTGACGGAGTGCGACCACAGAGGCCACAGTGAGTGTATGTATAGGTAGCAGCAGCCTTCTTCTTAGAAATGGTTCTCAGATATGTGAACAGAGAAGAGAAAACAATGCGGTTAAACTATAATGAACTGACACCTCTAAAAATACGGACACTGATGTCATGAGTTTGCTGAAACTCTCACTTCCAGATGATAAAACTGATGAAGAATCAATTTGGGACACATTATCATGAACGCGTAATACATTCACTCTCCTTACAAACTGTACATGACCTGCAAAAACTATTTTTCAGTATGTTTTGCATAAGCATGGACATCTGTTACAGCCCCAGTGCTGTGAGTGTGTTTTGTGTCATATTTTGTTTCACCCATCCAGGTGACACCCTCATCGTCCCCCTCCTCCTCGTGAGTGTGTGGATCACACCTGAGTCTACTTGCCACTTAGGCCGTTACAAAGGTGCTGCGGATGCCAGTGGGCGGGCGGCCGTGATGTGCAGGAGCCAGAGAGCCTGAGCCTCAGTGTGTAAAGATCAAAATTATAAAAAATACAAAATACAAGCAAATAAAAATAATGCAGAGTAAAATCCGTGAAGGTAAACAGAGGGGGGTCAAAACTCAGGCAACAAAACTGAAATCCACGGGCAGAACACTGAGACAGGTGAGACACAAATGAACCAACCAAGAGCGAGGAGGCTTAAAAACACAGGGACTGATTCACTAACGGGGAGCAGGTGAGGAGCACATGGGGCAGGAAAACAGACAAAGGAAGTGTAAAGTGAAAGGTGACACATGAGGGTATAAAATTTCCAAACCATGCCAAAAACAGCTCAAGGTGCAAAATGTCCATTAAAGGCAGTCATTTTAACAGATGTATGTGGTCATATGACCTCTGCCTTGTACTCTTTAAAGAGCCTAGAATGGTTTCTGTTCCCGTATTCAGTCAGGTGTCTCTGCGCTCAGTAACCTACAAGACACTACACAGTACCATCACATTGTATAAAACAGTAACACTCTTGTTTGTTAACTCCACTTCAAATCTAAATCCACTAAAAATCTAAATTATAGGACAGGTTACCCCCTTTCTACCACCTCTGTGTATAAAAAGACAGAGAGTAAAAAGATAACTGAGACCAGTATTTCACTCAGTTCTGCCCAATTGAATGCAAAATAGAAGAGAAACTTTTGTAGGGTGGGACCTGCAAAGGGAACTGGCATCACTGAGTAGCTGGATCTTCCTGGTTCTGTTCTGAAGACAAATTTCACTTCAGTTTTTTTTTTTTTTTCATTTACCCAAAACGAAAAACTGTATGGAAAAATCTTTTTTCTATAATACCTAAACAAGTTGCCTTTTTAAATACCTTAAATTTCTGCTAAATAAATGCCTTTTTGGTTAAATTTAATATATTCTTTTTCTGTTAACCAAGACATATCAAGTTTTTACTGAGACACTGACTGAAAATTGTTTGTAATGGTGTATAAATGCGGAAAACAGCAGTTTCACATTTCAAAGGTTTGAAGGTGTGTGTAGGCTGACTAAAGAATGGCTTTACCTCATTTTTTAAGACCTGAGGAACCTCTAGAAATTACGGTCCCCACAATTGATGATTCAAAACTTAGTCCCCACAACTCATATATACCTGTGTGTGTGTGTGTGTGTGTGTGTGTGTGTGTGTGTAAGCGCCTGTGAGTAATTAAACCGAAAATGGGGCCAAGTATGTAAAAAACAATAAATCTTTGTCATACTGTTATTATATATTACCATCCTGAACAGCAAATGGATAGTTTATGTTTATATTTAACAGTAGATTATGTGCACATGAAACAGTTGAATAATAATATAATCTTTATTTCTTGAATCAATAAAAAATGTATAGTACAATCACTCATAGACCCTTGCAAAACAAATTGATTTATTCCAGGAAGGTAACTGTCCATGTGTCCCACTGGACACGTTGTTGCCTTAAAGGGATATTCCAGCGTAATTAATCCATGGTCTAACACACCGTGACACAGAGTAAGACCCCCCTCGAGAGAAGTTTGCTGACCGCTAGCTTGCGTAGTTTTAGCAACCTCAGAAGAAGAACGCACGATAACAATACACTGCAGTATATGCCTCCACCAAGAAACGTTTTTTTTTTTTTTTTTGCTAGCCCCTCTAGGTATTCTTCGATTTTGCTGCAACAGTTCCAACTTCTGCTGTTGTGACCTGTATGGGCCTCTGCTACATTTCTTTAAAGGTGACAAGAGGGAGGGAGTCACTAGAATTTGGTTGTTGATATGGTGTAATACCTGCCAAATAGGAAAGTTAAAAAGGTTTGAATGAGACTGGGACGTGAAACATCTTGCTTAACCTGAAAATGACCTGCATTTTGTTTCGGTTAAGCTAATATTAACCCTCCAACAAACAGAAAGACCCTGCGAGGAGTGCTTCACCCTTCACTGTCTTTGTTTCAGTGGTTTGTGTCTAAGAAGCTTGAATTATCAGCAGCATCTGTAGTGTCTAAATTAAAATACAGAAGACGTATAGCAGGCTTTGTTAAAATAGGTCACATGTAGACGTGTGGTTTTTCACCTCTTCTGCTTGTGACAAAGTCTGATAATAACCCCTAGCAAGACTGACTCTGTAAATGCACTAGTAATTTAATCGAATGAATGCAGTCCACAAGCAATTGGTTCTACAACTTTAAGCTGAAGCCATACAAAGTTAAGGTAAAGGTGAGCTAAAGCTGGTAGGCAAGTAAATGAAAGCAGTTTCTAATCTTCTGATACAGGACGGAGAACTTAAGTATCAGACTTGCCTTCAGTCAACTCTTCTTTCACGCTTTTGTCCGGATCGGTTTGGCATTTACCTTTGCACACTTTACATATACATATATATGTTGGTGTAACTCTGAGTTTCCCACAGTGGAACAGTCCCACCAGCAGCAGCAGCAGAACCACCATCAAAATGGTGAAAATGGTCCTTAAGATGAGGTAAGGATGACAGGAGAGTTCTGAAGGCGGATGCGTCATTCTGTGAAGTGCTGCAAAGACAAAAAGACAAAAATCTACATGAGAGACAGAAGTGTTTCAGTGTGTTTCATGTTGCTTTTCATAGAGTTATTCGTTTGATAATGAAATTGCAGAAATGATTGTTTGATAATGAGCCTTATTGCTTGGGTGTGTATACACATTATTAGTTATTTGTTAATTGTGCTCTTACATAGTTATTAGTTGTACGTTAGTTGTCTTAGATTTTATATTTACATTTTGAAAACACTTTCTCTTTTGTTTTCAACGATCATTTTGGCACACTTTGCTGCATCATTCAAATCCATAAACCCAGATAAAGTCAAATGTTCCACTCCATTAGAAATGCAATTTAGAATTTACAATAACATATACACAGTCTTTAAAATCTACCAATTTACAATTTCTTTAAACCCAGAGCTTTTAAAAAATACTTTTTTAGTAGGAATAAACATCTGTAACAATTAACCACAGTGGTCTTATTACAGTGTTTAATTTTGCTGTGACTTCTTAAATGAAATTTAAATTCTGATATTCTTCCAACAATCACACAGAACAACTGATACCTCATCAAGTCTCACCTCTAACAGCCAGCCAGCTCTCTGCTGAGTCTCCAAAGTCAGAGATGCTGCACTTGTAAAATCCTTCATCAGCTTTAGAAACATGGTGGATGGTCATCTCTCCTGTGGAGCCGGAGCCGATGAGGAAGCCATCTTTATAGAAATCGGCAATGTGGGCTGAAGAGGTCATTTTACTTCTACAGCGCAGAGTTTCAGTCTTCCCCTCCATCACAGGGAGAGCTGGACTCTCCAGGATCACACGTTCGACTAAATTAAAATAATTAAATAGAAATTGTTCAAAATTAACTTTAATGGAACACATTGCTGTTGTGTTAATCCATAAACTGGCAATTAGTCATTTAATTGTCGAGATAAATTTATGATAAGTGGAAACATATAATTACAGGTTGACACATGAGGAGATTCTAAATCAATATGACAAAAGTATATAATTCAGATGTCAAAATGCAGATTTCAAAGTAAAGATTTCAGTTTACATATGACATGAATTTCTTTTCACTTTTGAAAAAGCCAATCACTTGTGAACATGTAGATTTCACATGTGAAGAAGCAAATTTAATTTAATTTCTCCGCGCCATGTTTCTTTCCATGAACAAATTCTAATGTTCATGGAAATGTACTAGTGTGTGCAAAAAAGCCAGTTGCAAATTTAAATTTCAAATACGAAAATTTTTATTCATATGTGAAAAAAGGCATTGACTTGTGACAATGGCGTGACATTATTGTCCTTTCACTTCATGAAATTTCGGTTCAAATCTACAAATATTAAATTGACGGCTGAAATATTGACTTTTCCAATATGAATAGGATACTTTCAGGTGTGAATTTTTTGAAGGGTAAAAATAAAACCTGGATTTAATGAAGAACAAACAATGTTATTTTGATGAATTAATGTTCACCTTCTTCACACCTTACAAAATGCAAAATGAAAAGATGCACTTACATTGTTGCATATTTTTTAAGTCATTAGTAATCAGTGAATGTTTTAACAGTCAAATATGTGTATCATGTTTCCGTGTTGACAGTTTTACTGTTTGCATACCAGTCACAGTGATGTTAACGGCGTTGCTTCTCTTTTCTCCCATTTCACACCAGTATTCTCCACTGTCTGATATGTGAAAGGCGTTTGTAATCTTGCAGGGTCCGGTTGACCTCGACCAGTCAGGAGAACATGGTTGAACATCTTTGTCTTGGATCTTTTTCATCACTCTCCATCCAGTCAGTCCCTCCAGTCCCTCACAGCTGACCTCAATGGGATCATATTCAATGTGCTGCTGCCTGTTTGGAACAACCTGAGGGAAAGCTTCATCTACGACAGAGATACAGTGAAGCAAATACTGATTATTATGGGACTAAATTGTCAAAAGTTTGAAATTAATTTATTTTTCTTGAACAACATTAATACATCAATCCAAATCTGACTGCTACCTACCAGCTGTTTGAGAGTAGCTGAAGTCAACTTGTACGATGAGCACCAACAACACCGTCATCACTGGAGAGACAAGATCGTCAGCAAATCTGCCATTTAGCATGTAACCAAACTGTAACACGTAAATGTCTGAAGTATTTTCTGCACCGTTGGTAGAGTTCTGAGTTTAGTGAGTGCATTAACAAGTTTTCCTTCAAGTTTGGACGATTTACATTTTTTTGCGTTAGAAATCAAGAATCTCTTCAGTTCCACATTAGAGTCAGTACTCACACAGTCTGATGCAGAGAGCTGTTACCTCCATGCTGCTTCACCTCTGACAGTCTGAACATCAAACTGAAGCAAATATATCATCAAATCAGAAGCTGCTCCTCCTCTTCCTGTTTCTAGTGTGACGACTGAGGAAGCAGAAACGTTCCTGGTCTCTGACAGTCAGAACGGTGTTGGTTTAAATACGGCACAGTGTCAACAGGTGGTGCCAGAGCACTTGATTTTAATCACTGGATGTCCTCCTCTGAATGGGTCTTGTATCTGGGCAGATTCTTGTTTTAGGGGTTTTCCATCAAGAACAAAGAAAAATCTATAAAAAAAAACTTTTAAAAAAAAGGAAATAAGTTATATAAAGGTAACACCACCAAGGGGTTGACTTTGTGTTGTTACCTGGTGAGGACATACAGTAAGGGCTCAGTTAACAACAGTTCTTATCGGTCTTCAGCAATCAGTTACAGCAGTAGCAACAATGCCAATGTCACATATCAGCTATAACAAAATGTTTTTGCCTTAAATATGACAAATTTGAAACATCTAAAGGAATAATGTTGACAACATTGGTTTAAGGAAGTAAATTAACCTTTTCTATGATGTTAAGTTGAGTCTGTCCTCGTCAATTTAAGCTTGTTTCAACTAGTAACACAATGTAACATAATGAGGGCACAACCACGCTCCGATGTGTCACTGTTACGCTAAAACAATCATGCTGTTTTGGGAATGATGAAATAAGTCTTTGTTTTGGGAGACACTGACTATTGGCCTATTCTGTTGTTTAGGTGTGAGGGTGCATTGTTCCTTTTACAGCCACCCAATATCCAAAATCACCAGTGTCAATTTCCACCAATGAAGGATGCAACAGGACAAGAGAAAAGAGAAAGAGAAAAAAAAAGAAAAGAACAATATCTGGCTACAAAGTTTAAAAAGTGTAGTCTAATTTATCCCAACCCAAACCGCAAGATGTCAAAGAGAAGCAGCAGCACTATACTATTAAGTGACAGTCGACACTCATTTGTGCTGAAATGATTATCTAATGAGCAATAACACAAGTCATGCAGGTGTTACAGGCTGTGGCTCACA
The DNA here is from genome assembly GCA_963678695.2 of Diplodus puntazzo. Lineage (NCBI taxonomy): Eukaryota > Metazoa > Chordata > Actinopteri > Spariformes > Sparidae > Diplodus > Diplodus puntazzo. Next base: position 26,135,719 of record OZ023170.1, read on the forward strand.
TAAAGTTTATTACAGTCTACACATCAGGTCTTGGGTTCATATTTTGACAGAATGTTAGTTACTGCAGCATGCACCAATGTGTTAGTTAGTATAAATGACTAACCAGCATCACCCTCATTGTCTCTGTCTCAGACTCATTCACTCTCTTTGCCCTCTGCAGAATATCAGCCTCATGTCTAACCACATGCACGTGTATGTTAACTGTTTAAAACCTAAGCCTCAAACAGGCCACCCGCTTTTTTGTTTTTTTGGCTGTAAAAGTGTCAGAAAATGTTCTATGAGTAAGTGCTTTTGCCCCCTTTCCAGGATTACTTCAGCTTTTAATATCGGGCAGTTATTTGACATTACTGTATGTTTTGAGTGTGTAATTTACCTTTAAAGGGGAAGAACACACAAAACGTAATTGGATTTACAGGTTTTTAGTGAAGTAGAAACTGCACATAGACTAAATGTTACACATGTTCAATTTGAAGTGTTCACTATAAAACATCTGTCTAAGAGAGTTTGTGAGCCTCGGCCTCATAGTTTTGATTGTTCGGCCTGTTTCCTGAGGAATGTCAGGGGTTTTTTGGCCTTTGTGGTACTTACTAAGGCAGTTCCTGTCCAGCTGCAGAACCAGGCTCACATTACTCTCCTCTTCCTTGCTGGCTCTCTGTGATTTGCCCTGCCCGTTGTTTGTTAACCTTAATAACGCCAGAGTCTCCACTTTCAAGAACCATCAGATTTTTTTCAATAACACAAATGGTCTAGAATTTACAGTGATAAGAACAGCACATGTAAAATCCTGTCTGCGACGAGTACAGTGTTGTCAAAGGGTTAACCAAGAGAGACTCTGACCTTTTGACCTTCTATTGTTATCACTCACATTTCTACTGAAGCAGCTTCCTTGTTTTAGCCCCATCTGCTGTTGACTGTGTTACTGCTACTGCAGTATGTTGTTCACAGCTTTCAGTTGGAGGCAGGTTCAACATTCATTCACAGAGTGGGAGAAAACGAAAGTAAAGCTGGAGGACAAACACTCACTTGACAATTTCCAGTAAACTCGACTAACGCTGGTCTGTGATTTGAGCCAGTCGGGGTAAGTCACTGTGGATTCATGCATTTGATGTTGCTTTGTTTTCTGTGTTTTGAATAGATTCATTTAACTCTTAACTCTTTATCTATTAACGGATCTTATCTGAATTACAGCGGGCGTGATTTTATCTGAGTCTGTTTTTTTTCAGGACCATGCAGCCTGTTATTTGAGTCGAGACGGCATGGTGACACAAATGAAACAGGTGTGTAGCCTTTTTATAAGAAACTCATACTTATAACCTGTAATGGATTATTTTGGAGACATTTTTTACATGCTGATGTGATTATTTATTACCCTGTTCTAGATTCATAGTGCAATCTTCATCTGCAAACTTATTTCATACCTCCCTGTGGATTTTGTTCTACCGAACAGTTGCATAAAGAATAACTTATGAAATGAGATCACTTTGGTAAAATGAAAGTGATTTGCAAAATATGTGAAATATGAAGGAGTGACAGTCTGTTGTTGTATCAGTGAATGGCTTCTCTAATCTAAAAAAGACTTCTCTAAAAAAAACAATCACAGCATTTTACCTTCTTTTTCACATATTCATTACTAGCATTCTTCTGATTTGAACTACAGTGTTTTATTTATACAAGTTTATCACAATGTTTAGGTTATAAAAACAGCTCAACCAGCAGTGTGGTCACTGAATGGCTGAAAGAAGTTTACACAGCTTCAGTTTTATGACACTGCACAGAAGCGTAGTCTCTTGAACTGATCTCAAATGTTTTATAGTTGACTCATTGTTTTTTGTTTGTTTGTTTGTTTGTTTTCAGAACTGCAGGATGATTCCCATAAAGGAGAGACTCCTCTTCAGACCTCAGCTCAGTGGTGTCACTGCATTAATCTTGCATCACACTGTTTTTATCCTTCTCCTGACATGTGCAGGTAAATTACTAGTGGTGTCAAGAATAATCGATTCGGCGTTGCATTGCAATGCGGGGCATGCACAATTCAGCATCGATGCAGCAACGTGCCATAATCGATTATGTCACTGTTTATTTTCTGGCCTTGAGTGGACAATAAAGTTGTAAAGTTTCAATTACTTCCGGGGGCATTTCCGGAGCAACGTTGCAATGACATGCGCAGCCTGTAGCTACATGCTAAGCGGCAGCACTAGCTAGCATAACAACAACAGTATCAGGGCCGTCCCAGTGTGAACGGATAATCCGGAGGCCTGTCCTCCCGCCTGTCCTGCCGACTCTTCCTCACATTTCTGCTCCAAAAACAGCGTCTGTCACTGGCAAACAACTTTAACTCACCGAGTGTTTGTGACGAAAATAAATCGCCGCGACCGTCAGCCCTCCGGACCGAGACTTCAGGGAACTTTCCCCCAGAAAACAGCCTCCATCCCCGCGAGTGAGAGAGTCAGACAGCGTCCTGTTTACTGATGATGATTATATATAATTATGTAGTTTAGCGCGAAAAACTTAACAAACTTAAGTCACTTTCCAGGATGTTTGGTGGGTCAGGATCTCAATCACTACTCATTATAACAGCATCCATATGATTATAAACTGTCCGCGAGTTTGGATTAACACGGGGAACACCTGGGGAAACAGGAGAGTGATAATATACACACAGCAGCCAATAAAATCTGTTGTTCAATATCTGACTGCTTGTATTGCCTCATGACTGATGAAAAATGTGCCTTGTTGTGTGCAGTAGAATTTTGATACATCGCAATGCATCGTAGAATCGAATTGAATCGAATCGTTACCTGGTGGATCGTATTCGAATCGAATCGTGAGGGCAGTGCCAATGCACACCCCTATAAAATACACTCAACAAACACATTATTTTAACATAATAGTTGCATGAACATTGATGTTAAATGATAATATAAAATATAATGCAGTGGAATTCTACAGAAGGGCACACTGTAGACCGAATCACTGTGATGTCGTAGTAACAACACAAACGTTGGGGTATAAAACTGGTGTTGATTTGCATTGTTGTAAATTCATGAGTCTGTGGTCCAACAGGTAAATAAGCTCTCCAGCGTAACGTTAGTGACAGTTTTGCTGTAAATGAGATACAAAAAATAGTCCTTTTCTAGCTGTGCCAGGGCTTCCTCGTGTCTTTTGTTAATTCAATGACTGCAGGCCTAAGATAGTATCATGCTGAGGAGAGGCTCTTCTTTATCTATATATATACATATATAGGAGAAATAGCCAAGAACAGTGTCTCTACAATACAATAAGACAGTTTGAAGAGGTGGGCATTTGTTTCTGAGGTGTTCTGTTTTCTGAATTTTGAGAATCTTGCGAGAGTCAAGAAATGTAATGTGTCATCATCCTGCTATTTTTACTTGTCACCACGGTTCATCAGATGTTAGTTGCATATTTATATATTCTGGTCTCACTTTTACATAGTGGTGATTATTAGTCACGCCTAAATTATTCAAATGATACTGAAAATATTTTCGTACTAAACTACACTTTGTGAAGAAGTACAAGAAGGAGTTAACGAAAAATACATGCTTTTTTCCCCTCAGGTGAGTCATCTCAGCCAATAGTGGCCATGATGGGTAATGACATAGTTTTGCCATGTCAAATGGAACGTGCTGTGGATGCCAGCGGCCTGACTGTGGAGTGGTCAAGACCCGACCTGGACCCCAGATTTGTCCATTTGAGGCGAGACAGTGTGGAGCTGGTGCTTGAGGAGAATCCATTGTTCAAGGGAAGAACGTCACTGTCCACCAACAGACTGAAGCGTGGAGACGTTTCACTGAAACTCTCCAAAGTGAAAGTGTCTGATGAGGGAACATACAGAGGCTTTGTTCCCACAAGTGGTAGTCAGAAAGATTGTGTGGTTCAGCTCACTGTAGGTAAGTCGATATTAATCTGTGTTGCACTTATAAAAACTATAATATAAATGCATTACATAGTCCCATGATACTCAGAAATTGTACTTTACCACTTGAAATGTAAAAAAAAAATCCTAAAGGACAGCTGACTTTATAAAATCTAAACTCTTTTCTAGGTTCTGTTTCCTTTCCCAATATAAAGATCTCTAAAGTCAGCAATGGAGTGTTGTTAGTATGCAAATCCAAAGGCTGGTATCCAGAACCTGAGGTGTTCTGGCTGGACGGTGAGGGAAACCTCCTCTCTGCTGGACCTACAGAGACAGTCAGAGGTCCTGATGACCTCTATACTGTCAGCAGCAGAGTGACTGTGGAGAAGAGACACAGCAACAGCTTCACCTGTAGAGTCCAACAGAACCACATCAACCAGACCAGAGAGGCACACATACATGTTCCAGGTAGGAAATGGTATTATTGATGTCATCACTTCATTAGTTGGATACAGTCTTGTCGTAGCAACACATGTGGGTTTTATTTCTTTTTGAATTTCAGATGAACTCTTTTTGGTCCAGTCCAGTTCTGCTGTTCGTGTCTCCATCTGCCTCGCTGTGTGTGTCGTGTCCATTTGTACAGCTGTGTTCATTGTGTGGAAAGGGCGACAAAACACAATCAGTAAGTCACAACTTGAACATTAACTACTTTTTCCAGACTTAAAAGTTACTTTCACATATAGCTGGGCATTATATTGATATTATGTGGTGATCATAATATATAAGTATATCGTTTGTTCAGATTGTGGTAAGTATTATATCATGATAGAACAAATTATAAGTGATACCAGTGATACAGTTTGCTAATGTGATTTCCTGATCTGTTCTACTTCTAATCTTCTAATCTGTCTGTGACTTGTCTGTACACACTTCATCATCCATACAATATTGTTGCAATATAGTCTAATGTTCATGTTTTTTCCACATAGAAACCAAAACCAGCAGCAATGAACTTCAGCCACTGATGGACAGAGAGAATCTCATGACAGGAAGAGACAAAATACATTTTCTGGACAACACAAAGGCTAAACTTGATGAGGACTTACAGAAGACTGAGGGAGAACTGGAACATGTAACACAGGTGATTAAAACATTGACAAACCAGAAGGAGAATCTGGACAAGCAGAAAGAGAAACTCATCACACTGCAGCAGGAGGAGAAGACACTGATAGAGGAGAAGGAGGAGAGCATGAAGAAGAGCCGATTGCTGGACCAAGGCAAAAAAGTTCAGAAGATCGAAAAAACCAAGAAGTATCTGGAGAACACAAAGGAAGAACATGTGGAACTGTTAGTGAACACTAACAATCTATTGAAGACAACAGGTGATCTGATAACTGAGATGGTAGAAAGGAAGGGAAAACTAGAGAGAGATATGGAGCAGATACGTAGAAAGCTGAAAGAGATGGAGAGACTGAGAGAAGAGACTGAGAAGAAACTTCAGGCAGAGCAGGCAGAGACAGAAAATGAAATAAATGATCCATCATCCTGTGGCGATACTGGCAGTAATAAAAATTACAGACCAGCTCCAACCGACATAACAATAGAAACAAAGAACACGTCAATCTAGAGGGGATGCTCAATGTCAGCTACTTGGACGATTAACTACAAACAAATGCATCTTTAGGGATAATCAAAGTGAAATGTGCTCCTACAAGCTCTGAAGTCCCCAGTGAAATAAAACGTTAGGGTCTTGGGTTTGAGGGGTTCAGATAATCAGTCCCTCCAGAAAAAATGCAATTATGCGATCGCATAATTCAACGCATAATCAGCCAAAGTCCGCACATTGATGCGGGGGCCGCATTTTTTCAAAGACGCCGCATTTTCGCCCCATCAATCGCCGATTTCCGCGCAAAATTCGCAAAATATGCGGGGCTTGCATGTTTTCATAATCCCCGCATTTTCGTTGCAAAAAAGTCACATATATTTTTGCAGGAAGTTGAAAAATGTTGCGTTTACTTCAGACAAGAGCAGCCATTTTCCTCCTGTTGCCTTGGGAACGTTATGAAATGACATCATCGGAAAGCGCCATACCCCGTGAAGAAGACTGAAGACCGCAAGTCTCACTTACCAACAAAAATAAGCGCAAAAGACAGAGCAAAGGATTATCCCGGTGTGTTACATGACAGTGGAGGCAAATTATTTTACAGTCCGTGCAACTGCGTGTTGGACCACAGGCGGAAGTCCACGCTGGACAACTACTTTACCAGTTTTTGCAAATTCCCGCAATTTCATGTCATAAACTTGCACAAATATCCCGCATATTCCATCGCATTTTTTTAGAAAACGTGCCGCATAATCAAGGTTTTTTGTCCGCAACCATCACAAGAAAACTCTGCGTTTTTCTGGAAGGACTGGATAATATAGAAAACACAAGAAACCTGTAGACGTCCAGCTATTTGCAAAGCAAGCAACACTTACACAAGCAACCTGCCCATGTTCATCTGAACCAAGGCAGAGTGTTGTCTGTTTCATATTCACTGTATATTGTTCTATAATTAGTGAAGCTGATTCCTCCTTCACTAAAATTAATAACACTGTGTACAGTTTGTGTGATTATAATCCCAAATGATTTATAGTCCTCTGTATCAATTCTTTTTCTTCTTTTTTAATGGTTATTTTTAACTTGTGCATATTTAGATTGAAATACTTAAATATATTTGAGGGATTTTGAATATGTTTACAAAGATTTCATCTTCCGTCTCTGTATGAGCTCAAAGCTAAAATAGCAAAACATGCTTATGAATGACTGATTTTTCTGTGTCACTTAAAAATGTTGCCTTTTGATGTCTTGTTTTTTCATGAGCTTTCTGGTTAAAAAATGTGTATATTGTGTTTTATATACATGTTTTCATATAAATCTCTCATGTCATGTGGTTGTTTTTTTTTTCAGATGTGCATGTGAATGAATTAGCCATATATGAGGTGAACTGTTAAGAAATTAATAAACACAACCCATAAACCCTAAAGATGTATCTCTGTGATATATGCAAGAATATAAAAAAACAAAACAAATGAAGGTGTTATGCTGAAAGAAACATCTTAATATCTCTGATGTTTCAGGAAAAAAGGTGTTCTAAAATGAGACACCATAAACAATGATATTGTCTTTACTGTAATTTCTGAAACAAAACCTAGAAGACAAAGTAAAGCTTGTCTTTGGAAACAGAGTCATGTGTCCTCTGTGGTCTTAAACTTGTTCTGCCTCTGTATGTTAATAATCACTGCACACAGAAAGGAGACAGGCAGATATGATCATATCTGGAGGGATGCCAAACCCAGCAAGGCATGCTGGGATATGAACTGCTTTCTTATATTATCAACCAAAGTATCATCCATTAAACTACCCTCAGTGTTACCTGTCATTTACTCTTTCGTTTCATTCAGTGTGTTTGTTCCCTTTGCATTTGAGTGGAATGTCTATGATTTTGTTTTAACTCCAACATTAACAAGTTTAAAACAGTCCTGAAGGAGAGGTCAGTATAACAGCAGTGAACTGATGGGGGATGGGCCTCTGTGAAGTGCTGCAAAGACACACACACACACACACACACACACACACACACAGTGTTATTATACTAAAATATTTAAAATTGGATCTAAAGGTACTGTAAGTGCTTATGGTGCATTTCTTTGTGACTGATTTGTCAGCTGGATAAAGTTCAATAAATGATCAGATCTTGTCATATGGAACATCAGTCCATCAAAATACTATTAAATCATGTCATAATGTAGTGAAAATGCAGCATTTAATATAAAATGAGGATATATTATTGTACTTGAGAGCTGCAGCAGAACAGCAGTGGAACTTAAACGTTCGTCACACAGTGTACCACTCCCTGTCGTCTGGGGAAAACCCACTTTCTGTTTCGTCGTCTTTGGTAAGACACTTCACTGCCCACCGTAAGAGGTATGTAAGCTTTTGTGAATATGATTATTATCTTCTGTACTTTTTTAACAAAAGTTTACCGACACTTGATCTAAAAGAAATGAAAAATTTTCTCTAGAGTGAGAAAAAAAACAGATTATAGCATGAGAGCTAAAAATGTCAGACTACTTCCTGAATGTCTGAAAGCTGTTTGAACAAACCACAGAAGTCCAGATGTTTCAGCTGAAGGATGGACGATCCCTCGAGCTCTGTAGCTTCAGAGTTCTGCTTTTCCATCACACTGTTGTCCTGCTTCTTCTAACACACTGCTGTACAGGTAACTCACAATCACACCTGTCCCTCTAAGGTTAAAGCAAAGTCAGTGATGGTAAAAATCAGTTGGACCTGTTTCATAAAGTCTTTTTGATTGATTGTTAATCATATGAATGAATCTGAATTCTCCTTTCCTCTTACTTACACATTTAACTACACTTCCCAGGTCACCCGCAGGTAATTGGTCCACCTCGACCAGTATTGGCAATCGTTGGTGATGACATCATTCTGCCATGTCATCTGCAACCTGCCACAGATGTTGCTTCCACAGCTGTGGAGTGGACGCGACCTGATCTGAAACCCAGATTTGTCCATCTGTGGCGTTCTGGTCAAGAACTTCTAGGTGATCAGCATCCGTCCTACTCGGGAAGAACATCGCTGTTCATCAACAAACTGAAGCACGGAGACATTTCACTGAAACTGTCCAGAGTCAAACTGTCTGATAAGGGAACATACAGGTGCTACATTCCCACAATGAATATAGACTCAACTGTGAAGCTTGTCTTTGGTGAGTGAGCACGTTTATTGTTACATGTATTCATCCACAGTCAGATAATCCTGCACTGGAGCTGGAACCATGCTGCCATCTTGTGTATGAATAGTGAAGCTGCTTTTAGTATTTTATGAATTCTGTGTATTGCCTGAATTATTACATGTTATATGTTGACATGGAACCAGCAGTTAAAGTTTGATGGGCAGCATGCAAGTGTATAAAATGCAGGATTAAGATTGGACTTTACCACTTGAAATGTAAAAAAGGAATCTTAATCTTCTCTAGGTTCTGTTTCCTTCCCCGACATGAAGATCTCTGATGTCAGTAATGGAGTGTTGTTACAGTGTAACTCTACGGGCTGGTATCCAGAACCTGAGGTGTTCTGGCTGGACGGTGAGGGAAACCTCCTCTCTGCTGGACCTACAGAGACAGTCAGAGGTCCTGATGACCTCTATACCGTCAGCAGCAGAGTGACTGTGGAGAAGAGACACAGCAACAGCTTCACCTGTAGAGTCCAACAGAACAGCACCAACCAGACCAGAGAGGCACTCATATATGTTCCAGGTAGAAAATGTGATTTACTTATATAAAGATGTAGTCTTACTATTTAAACTTATGTCTTTTGTGTTTTAAAATTTCAGATCAACTCTTTTTGGTCGAGCCCAGTTTTGCTGTTCGTGTCTCCATCTGCTTCGCTGTGTGTGTCATGTCCATTTCTGCAGCTCTCTTCATTGTGTGGAAAGGGCGAAAAAACACAATCAGTAAGTTGGAACTCGTACATGATATTGTAAAGAAAATGGTCTGTCCAGAGGAGATTTTATTACATTTACACTCTTCCCCGCTGCTTCTCAATATGTTCAGAGAGACTTCAGATTCACCACAGCAGACATTGATGTACGCTACTTTACCTTCATTGTGTAGCTATTGATATAATGAATTGTTCGTCGCACAGCTTTTATTTATTGTAGTTAAAATAAATATATACTGTTTCAGATTTGGGTAAGTATTATATCAATATATGTCATAAGTGATGTTTTTACATCTGCGTTACACTTTAGTAGTGTGATTTCCTGAACTGTTCTACTTCTAATCCTTCTTTGACACTTGTCTGTACCCAATTCAACATCCCTAAAATATTGTTGCAATATGTTCGAAAATATAACATTTTTTTTTGGCTATGATTTAAATGTTAGAAGCTAACACTGGACAAACAAAGATGGTTTGACTTAACACACTCCTTCCTATCCACATAGAAACCAAAACCAGCAGCAATGAACTTCAGCCACTGATGGACAGAGAGAAGCTCATGACAGGAAGAGACAAAATACATTATCTGGAAAACACAAAGGCTAAACTTGATGAGGACTTACAGAAGACTGAGGGAGAACTGGAACATGTAACACATCTGATTACAACACTGATGGACCAGAAGGAGAATCTGGACAAGCAGAAAGAGAAACTCATCACACTGCAGCAGGAGGAGAAGACACTGATAGAGGAGAAGGAGGAGAGGATGGAGAAGATCCGATGGCTGGACCAAGGCAGAAAAGTTCAGAAGTACGAAAAAACCAAGAACTATCTGGAGAACACAAAGGAAGAACATGTGGAACTGTTGGTGAACACAAACAATCTATTGAAGACAACAGGTGATCTGATAACTGAGATGGTAGAAAGGAAGGGAAAACTAGAGAGAGATATGGAGCAGATACGTAGAAAGCTGAAAGAGACAGAGAGACTGAGAGAAGAGACTGAGAGGAAACTTCAGGCAGAGCAGGCAGAGACAGAAAATGAAATAAATGATCCATCATCCTGTGACGATACTGGCAGTAATAAAAATAACAGACCAGCTCCAACCGACATAACAATAGAAACAAAGAACATGTAACTCTAGAGGGGATGCTCAATGTCACCTACTTAGACAATAAACAACAAAGAAATGCATCTTTAGGGATAATCAGAGTGAAATGTGCTCCTACAAGCTCTGAAGTGCCCAGTGACATAAAATGTTAGGGTCTTGGGTTCAAGGGGTTCAGATAATATGGAAAACAAAAGAAACATGTAGACGTCCTGCTGTTTGCAAAGTAAGCAACCCTTACACAAATGAGGAAGAAAGATTGCAGGTTCTGCTACATTCTAGTGATTCTGGATGATTGTTTTACTTCATATTAAGCCAGAATCACAACATTTTATGTCGTGAAAATGTGGCTATAATCTTTAGTGTCATCAGTTTAAGCATCCTGCCTGTGTCAGTCCAAACCAAGGGAGAGTGTTGTCTGTTTCATATTCACTGTATATTGTTCTATAATCAGTGAAGCTGATTCCTCCTTCACTAACATTAATAACACTGTGTACAGTTTGTGTGATTATAATCCCAAATGATTTATAGCACTTTTTCTTCTTTTTTTATGGTTAATTAGAAACTTATGCATATTTAGATTGAAATACTTACATTTATTTGACAAAGATTTCATCTTCTGTTGGAGAACATTTTTGCAATTGTAGTTTCTGATGCTTGTGAATGACTGATTTATTTGTATTACTTAAACATATTGGCCTTTGATGTTTTATTTTTTCACGAACTTGCTTTCTCGTTAAGAAATGTGTATTTTGTGTTTTATATACATTTTGTCATATAAATCTCTCATGTCATGTTTATAAAAAACCTTTTTAGATGTGCATGTGAATGAAGGAACCATATATGTGGTGAACTGTGTAGAAATTAATTAATAAACCCAACTCATGAACCCTAAAGCTGTTTCTCTGTGATATATACATATAGACAAAACAGATGAAGTTATTTTGCTGAAAGAAATATCTTAATATCTCTAATGGTTCAGAAAAAGTGTTTTCAAATGAGACATCATAAACTAGAGGACCAGTCAAGATGATGCACACACTGAGGGGGACATGAAACATCTTGTATAACCAAAACTGATCTGACTTTTCTATGTTAATATTGTCTTTACTGTAATGTCTAAAACAAAACCTAGAAGAGAAAGTAAAGCTTGTCTTTGGAAACAGAGTCATGTGTCCTCTGTGGTCTTAAACCTTTTCTGCCTCTGTATGTTTATAATCACTGCACACAGTAACAAGACGGGCAGATATGATCATATCTGGAGGGATGCCAAACCCAGCAAAGCATGCTGGGATATGAACTGCTTTCTTATATTATTAACCAAAGTATCATCCAATAAACTACTCTCAGTGTCACCTGTCATTTACTCTTCTGTTTCATTCAGTGTGTTTGTTACCTTTGCATTTGAGTGGACGTCTATTATTTTGTTTTAACTCCAACATAAAAATGTTTAAAACAGTCCTGAAGGTGAGGTCAGTATCACAGCAGTGATCTGAGGGGGGATGGGCCACACACACACACACACACACACACACACACACACACACACACACACACAAACACAAACATAGTTTTATTATACTAAAATATTTCGAATTGGATCTAAAGGTACTAAAAGTGCTTTTGGTGTATTTCTTTGTGACTGATTTGTCAGCTGAATAAAGTTCAATAAATGATCAGATCTTGAAATACGGCACATCAGCCCATCATAAATACTATTAAATCATGTCACAATGAAGTGAAAATGCAGCAGTTGATATAAAATATAGAGATATTATTGTACTTGAGAGCTGCAGAACAGCAGTGAAACTTAAAAGTTCATCACATAGTGTACCACTCCCTGTCGTCTGGGGGGAAAATCCACTTTCTGTTTAGTCGTCTGTGTTGAGACACTTCACTGCCCGCCGTAAGAGGTATGTAAGCTTTTATGAATATGATTATTATCTTCTGTACTTTTTTTAACAAAAGTTTACTGACACTTAATCTGAAAGAAATGAAAAATTACCTCTAGAGTGAGAAAAAAAAACAGATTATAGCGTGAGAGCTAAAAATATTGGACTACTTCCTAAATGTCTGAAAGCTGTTTGAACAAACCACAGAGACCAGATGTTTCAGCTGAAGGATGGACGATCCCTCGAGCTCTGCACCTTCAGAGTTCTGCTTTTCCATCACACTGTTGTCCTGCTTCTTCTAACACAGAGCTGTATAGGTAACTCACAATCACACCTGTCCCTCTAAAGTTAATACAAAGTCAGTAAAGGTAAAAATGTGTTGGATCTGTTTCATAAAGTCTTTTTTGATTAATTAGTCCATCAGCTGATTGAATCTGAATTCTCCTTTCCTCTGACTTACACATTTAACTACACTTCCCAGGTCACCCTCAGGTAATTGGTCCACCTCGACCAGTATTGGCAATCGTTGGTGATGACATCATTCTGCCATGTCATCTGCAACCTGCCACAGATGTTGCTTCCACAGCTGTGGAGTGGACGCGACCTGATCTGAACCCCAGATTTGTCCACCTGTGGCGTTCTGGTCAAGAACTTCTCGGTGATCAGCATCCGTCCTACTCGGGAAGAACATCGCTGTTCATCAACAAACTGAAGCACGGAGACATTTCACTGAAACTGTCCAGAGTCAAACTGTCTGATAAGGGAACATACAGGTGCTACATTCCCACAATGAATATAGACTCAACTGTGAAGCTTTTCTTTGGTGAGTGAGCATGTTTATTTTTACATTTATTCATCCACAGTCAGGTTAATCCTGCACTGGAGCTGGAACCATGCTGCCATCTTGTGTATGAATAGTGAAGCTGCTTTGAGTATTTATGAATTCTGTGTATTGCCTGAATTATTACATGTTATATGTTGACATGCAGCCAGCAGTTAAAGCTTGATGAGGTACATGAGGCGTACAAGTGTATAAAATGCAGAATTAAGATTGTACCTTACCACTTGAAATGTAAAGAAAGAAATCTTCATCTTCTCTAGGTTCTGTTTCCTTCCCCGACATAAAGATCTCTAAAGTCAACAACGATGTGCTACTACAGTGTAACTCTACCGGCTGGTATCCAGAACCTGAGGTGTTCTGGCTGGACGGTGAGGGAAACCTCCTCACTGCTGGACCTACAGAGACAGTCAGAGGTCCTGATGACCTCTATACTGTCAGCAGCAGAGTGACTGTGGAGAAGAGACACAGCAGAATCCCCTGCAGAGTCCAACAGAACCACATCAACCAGACCAGAGAGACACTCATACATGTTCCAGGTAGGAAATGGTATTATTGATGTCATCACTTCATTAGTTGGATACAGTCTTGTCGTAGCAACACATGTGGGTTTTATTTCTTTTTGAATTTCAGATGAACTCTTTTTGGTCCAGTCCAGTTCTGCTGTTCGCGTCTCCATCTGCCTCGCTGTGTGTGTCGTGTCCATTTGTACAGCTGTGTTCATTGTGTGGAAAGGGCGACAAAACACAATCAGTAAGTCACAACTTGAACATTAACTACTTTTTCCAGACTTAAAAGTTACTTTCACATATAGCTGGGCATTATATTGATATTATGTGGTGATCATAATATATAAGTATATCGTTTGTTCAGATTGTGGTAAGTATTATATCATGATAGAACAAATTATAAGTGATACCAGTGATACAGTTTACTAATGTGATTTCCTGATCTGTTCTACTTCTAATCTTCTAATCTGTCTGTGACTTGTCTGTACACACTTCATCATCCATACAATATTGTTGCAATATAGTCTAATGTTCATGTTTTTTCCACATAGAAACCAAAACCAGCAGCAATGAACTTCAGCCACTGATGGACAGAGAGAATCTCATGACAGGAAGAGACAAAATACATTTTCTGGACAACACAAAGGCTAAACTTGATGAGGACTTACAGAAGACTGAGGGAGAACTGGAACATGTAACACAGGTGATTAAAACATTGACAAACCAGAAGGAGAATCTGGACAAGCAGAAAGAGAAACTCATCGCACTGCAGCAGGAGGAGAAGACACTGATAGAGGAGAAGGAGGAGAGCATGAAGAAGAGCCGATTGCTGGACCAAGGCAAAAAAGTTCAGAAGATCGAAAAAACCAAGAAGTATCTGGAGAACACAAAGGAAGAACATGTGGAACTGTTAGTGAACACTAACAATCTATTGAAGACAACAGGTGATCTGATAACTGAGATGGTAGAAAGGAAGGGAAAACTAGAGAGAGATATGGAGCAGATACGTAGAAAGCTGAAAGAGATGGAGAGACTGAGAGAAGAGACTGAGAAGAAACTTCAGGCAGAGCAGGCAGAGACAGAAAATGAAATAAATGATCCATCATCCTGTGGCGATACTGGCAGTAATAAAAATTACAGACCAGCTCCAACCGACATAACAATAGAAACAAAGAACACGTCAATCTAGAGGGGATGCTCAATGTCAGCTACTTGGACGATTAACTACAAACAAATGCATCTTTAGGGATAATCAAAGTGAAATGTGCTCCTACAAGCTCTGAAGTCCCCAGTGAAATAAAACGTTAGGGTCTTGGGTTTGAGGGGTTCAGATAATATGGAAAACAATAGAAAGCTGTAGACGTCCTGCTATTTGCAAAGTCAGCAACACTTACACAAGCAACCTGCACATGTTCATCTGAACCAAGTCAGAGTGTTGTCTGTTTCATATTCACTGTGTATTGTTCTATAATTAGTGAAGCTGATTCCTCCTTCACTAACATTAATAACACTGTGTACAGTTTGTGTGATTATAATCCCAAATGATTTATGGTACTCTGTATCACTTCTTTTTCTCTTTTTTAATGGTTAATTTGAAACTTGTCCATATTTAGATAGAAATACTTACATTCATTTGACACTTTTTGAATACATTTTTCAAAGATTTGTTGGAGAACATTTTTGCAATTGTAGTTTATGATGCTTGTGAATGACTGATTTTTCTGTATTACTTAAACATGTTGCCGTTTGATGTCTTGTTTTTTCATGAACTTGCTTTCTTGTTAAGGAGTGTGTGGTTTGTGTATTTTGTATGTTTTATGTACATGTTGTCATATAAATCTCTCATGTCATGTTTATAAAAAACTTTTTTAGATGTGCATGTGAATGTATGAACCATATATGTGGTGAACTGTGAAGAATTAATAAGTCAACCCAACTCATAAACCCTAAAGCTGTATCTCTGTGATACAGACATATAGACAAAACAGGTGAAGTTATTATGCTGAATGAAACATCTTAATATCTCTAATGTTTCAGAAAAAAAGGTATTTTCAAATGAGCCACCATAAACTAGAGGACCAGTCAAGATGATACACACACTGAAAGGGACATGAAACATCTTCTTTAACCAAAACTTATGTGACTTTTATATGTTAGTATTGTCTTTACTGTAATGTCTGAAACAAACCATAGAAGAGAAAGTAAAGCTTGTCTTTGGAAACAGAGTCATGTGTCCCCCTGTGGTCTTAAACCTGTTCTGCCTCTGTATGTTTATAATCACTACACACAGAAACAAGACCTGCAGATATGATCATATCTGGAGGGATGCCAAACCCAGCAAGGCATGCTGGGATATGAACTGCTTCATTATATCATTAACCACAATATCATCCAATAAACTACCCTCAGTGTCACCTGTCATTTACTCTCCTGTTTCATTCAGTGTGTTTGTTACCTTTGCATTTGAGTGGAAGTCTATGATTTTGTTTGAACTCCAACATAAAAAATGTTTATAACAGTCCTGAAGGAGAGGTCAGTATAACAGCAGTGATCTGAGGGGGGATGGGCCTCTGTGAAGTGCTGCAAAGACACACACACACACACACACACACACACACACACACACACACAGTGTTATTATACTAAAATATTTAAAATTGGATCTTTTCCTCTTACTTACACATTTAACTACACTTCCCAGGTCACCCTCAGGTAATTGGTCCACCTCAGCCAGTATTGGCATTCGTTGGTGATGACATCATTCTGCCATGTCATCTGCAACCTGCCACAGATGATGCTTCCACAGCTGTGGAGTGGTCGCGACCTGATCTGAAACCCAGAGTTGTCCATCTGTGGCGTTCTGGTCAAGAACTTCTAGGTGATCAGCATCCGTCCTACTCGGGAAGAAAATCACTGTTCATCAACAAACTGAAGCACGGAGACATTTCACTGAGCTGTCCAGAGTCAAACTGTCTGATAAGGGAACATACAGGTGCTTCATTCACACAATGAATATAGACTCAACTGTGAAGCTTGTCTTTGGTGAGTGAGCACATTTATTTTTACATTTATTCATCCACAGTCAAGTTAATCCTGCACTGGAGCTTGAACCATGCTGCCATCTTGTGTATGAATAGTGAAGCGACTTTGAGTATTTTATGAATTCTGTGTATTGCCTGAATTATTACATGTTATATGTTAGGGTGACCATATTCTGACTCCCCAAAAAGAGGACACTACTACGCAGCAAAATTTTGAGGGGTTTTCGGGTCAGGTCAAGTGTTTTTTACGTTCTTCTAACTCAGTTAACGCATATTCTGAATTCCCAAAAGACACTTAACCAGGCCTCTTGGAGAGACAGCCCCCCAAAAGAGGACATGTCCGGGCAAAAGAGGACCATATGGTCACCCTATTATATGTTGACATGGAACCAGCAGTTAAAGTTTGATGAGCCGAACGGGTCAAACAAGAGGCAACAGAGTGGTCCGAGAGTGGTCAGATAAGGCAGTTGGACGTCTAGGCGGTGTGTGGGGGGCTTCAGTCAGACTGTTTACTTTGTTGTCATGTAGAAATGTAGTATTCTAAATGTGAGGGGGAACCTTTTCTAAAGTTTTAGCTTTCATACTTCACGATATATACTACACAATCTTTGATGACATGGCTGCATTTATGCTTTGTTTTACGTCTTGTAACTTCATCAACTGGGAAAATTGTATTGTAGAAAAGGTGTTGTGATGACTTGAATGCTGATGGTTTATGACACTAAGGTTCCAATCAACCGAGAGGTCAATATTGTTAGGTTTAACGCTAATGAACACCATAAAATCAGTCACGGACTCAGAGTGTTTTGTCTTTCTTGGCAAAGGGGAAGTACGGATGTCAGCCCTGTGAGTCTGACCAGCAGTCTTCCAAGATACCTTCCCCTTGCACATCCTTTTATTCAAAAGCAGTGGCCGTGATCGTAATATGATTGGTTAACACAGAATACAGATAACAACATTGTTGTCGTGCGGATGAGCAGATATATGTGTCTTGTGGTTAGCCTCGACCTTCTGTAACATTCCACAGACTTTAAGCAAAGCAGGGTAATGAATTGTAGCATGTGCAAAACTGATAATATTCATGTATTTTATAATTCCAACAAATATTACATCAGCATTCGTGAGGAAGTGCAACCACAGAGGCCACAGTGAGTGTAATTATAGGCAGCAGCAGCCTTCTTCTTAGAAACAGTCCTCAGATATGAAAAGAGAGAAGAGAAAACAATGCGGTTAAACTATAATGAACTGACCCCTCTAAAAATACGGTCACCGATGTCATGTCTTGCTGAAACTTTCACTTCCAGATGATGAAAATGATAGGTCTAATAGGTGTTTTTCATTGGTGCAATAAATCTGTTTTCGAGTTACAATTCGCTACAGTTTCTTTTTGCCTTATTTACACCTGGTTTATTTTTTAATTAAGTTACTCCCTACATCCCCTAGCCATATGGGGACGTAACAATGTAATTTAAAATAATTTCAATGTCATGAACAAGCAAAAATACCCTCAGGTTTGGTTTAATGTAGCCTAACAGATCAAAATTATAAAAATAAAATATGATATATAATACAAGCAAAAAAAAGTAAATAACGCAGAGTAAAATCCGTAAAGAGAGAGGGGGGTCAAAACTCAGCCAACAAAACTGAAATCCACAGGCAGAACACGGAGACAGGTGAGACACAAATGAACCAACCAAGAGCGAGGAGAAAACAGGCTTGAAAACACAGGGAGTGATTCACTAAGTACAGGTGAGGAGCACATGAATCAGGAAAACAAACAAAGGAAGAGTAAAGTGAAAGGTGACATATGAGGATATAAAAATC
>OZ023170.1:26776704-26864204 GCA_963678695.2 Diplodus puntazzo
GATCCTGAAATTGAAACACTGCAAGTTTTCCTTTCTATCACTGGGTTGCTGCCAGTTGTTTGCCAGGGTGCAGCTAGATCTTACCAGAGTGGGTCAACACAGTAAACACCAGACAATGGAGGTCACCTCTGGGATCAGTGTGGCAGTCAGTCACGATACTGAGTCCCGATCCGATACTTCTATAATACATAACAAAATGAAGAAGAGCGATGAAACAGATCAAGGATGTCCCTTATTTTTTAAATCTTATTAACCTTATTTTATCATTTAACACTTATCACAGAAGTGATTGGCAAAGGACAAAAAAGCAGGAAAATATACAGCTCCACTATGTCTCTCTACATTTATTTTGTCCCCTTGTTGGCTTCAGCTAATGGTGGGTACACACTACAGGATTTTTCAAACCATCACAGATTAGGAGACCACATACTTGATGATAACAAAAGACAGATCGCACAAGATCTCTCTCTGCTGATCTTATAGTGTGTGGTGTTCTCCGTAGTGCACACCACACACTAACCGATTCTTCAGCAGAGTTATCAGGTTCTTCACGCTCAATATTACAAATCTCGCGTGGTCAAACGTGACTTCAGTGTAAACAAACATGGCGGACGAACCGGAATATGCAGTGGTGGTTGTTTTAGGCCTATTACTGGCTGAAAAAACCAAAACCAAAACAAAACGACTATGGAAAAAGTCATGGAGACGGTGAGAGTGTGGGCTGTATGCGTTACAGCGTGAGTTGGATGTGAGTAAAAATAGTCACAAGTTTTACAGATAGCTTCGAGAGCAGCGCTGTGCGCTCTGTCTCCCGGTACTGCGAGTCACCATGGCAACAGGTAAATAAAATGCTGACGGAGAAAACGCAGGAGATGTTCTGTCTTCTGTCAGCTGACTCAGCTCGCATCTTGATTGGCTGTTGGTCCGATACATGTGACATCACACGCTGTGCATGCTCGGCTCCGCTCGGAACACCACACACATTACAGGATTTCTAGTCGCAAATATTAAACATGTCCATTATTTATGATCTCTCCTTCCAGCGCCTTCCAAGCGGATCTGACCGGACAAAATCAGTCTTAACACACCCCACACCACAGGACAATCAGACACGATGTCCTTTGCAAACATCAGGTAATCGGGCCTTCGCTGGCTTTGATCGTAAGGGGGGGAAATCGGGACAAAAATCGGCCCGATTATCCCGTAGTGTGTACCCGCCTTAAGAAAGAAATAGTTCGCCCCACACGTCCAAAATTCTTAGAACACAGTGTTTCCCCGAGATTTTTTTGTAGCAGCGGTGCTCTGAGTTGGTAACCTAGCAACACTAGGGGGGTTCAGGAGCATGCCCCCCCCCGAACACAATTTTGAAAAACAACCCTTTAAATGGTGACGACTGGTGAGATTTCTGAAAAAAAAAAATATTTTCAGAATTTCAGAATCAGAATCTAAGACATGAGACAAAATAGTGTAGAAGTTGCTGTTTGACAATATGTTAACCTCTTGAGAATTAGAGAACTTTTTATACCTTTATTTTCTTTATCATTACATATCTTTTATGGGAACAGAATCTGTTTCAGAAGTCAGTGGGCCACATGACATGGGTATTGAGAAAGAAAAAAATTCTGCATATTAATATTCATATAAAATAAAGGAAGCACTAAAATACAATAAAAAGAGCTGTGTCTCATTCGTCCAGTTTACTAACACAATCTGCTGCTGGTTTGGAGTCACTGGGTCACATGACATGGAAGATAATGAAAAACCTGCACTTATTTTGTATTAATATATTTATGTTAAGTAATTTAATGACGTCCCTAAATCATACATAATATATATTATATATATTATATGTCATAATATAGACACATAATATATATAACAAATATTATATGTCTTTGATACCAATACCTGACCCGTGCCTTGCGCACACACATTTTTCCAATTTGTTTTGAAATATTATTGATCTGATAAAAAATAATGAGAATAAATATACATATATATATCCGATCCCTGATCGGGATGTAACATCCGATTCCGGCCGATTCTGAAACCACGTGATCGGCCCCGATTTTCGTGATCGGGACATCCCTAACCATTACTGGTGGTAATTAGGCTAGGTTGTTGGGGTTATGAGAAGGGTTAGGCTGTACTCAGTTTTTGGAGTGTTTGCTAGTTCTAGCTCAGTTTTATGTGGCGCAGGGTGATTGTGATTAGTATACATACAGAGTAGCCAGGTGGTTGCTCGATTGTTACTGATGGTTTCTAAGGTATTCTGTGTGGGTTGTCTTGCAAGGTGTCCCAAAGCTGTTTCCGTGTCGCTGTCAGGTTGCATTTCGACATTAGATGTTGCTGCTGCTCATCATTTTCCACAGCACACACACTTACACTGAAAGCTGAAAGGTTACAAAACTAATGGGCATGACCTTAAATGTAAAGGCTTTATTAATCATTGATCTAATTATAGTTCTTAACTTTTGTTCTCTCATCACAGCTCTGTCAGACCACACGTCCTGTTTTTTTCATTACACTTCGACTAAGTTTTTTAATCATCATAATGTTGTTCTGCACTGCTGTCATGTTCATTTCAAGAAAAATGTGCCTTCTGTGATTTATAGTCTACAGTCATCATAACTTTATTATACAACATGCAAAACACATCCTGCCTCTGTCTGTCAATCTGAGACACTGACATCTGGAGACAGTAATTGGGGTGTTTGCTAGTTCTAGTTGATTTTTATGTTGTTCATGGTGGTTGGTCGTGTGTTAAATTGCAGTTTGTCAAGTTGTTTCTCGAATGTTTTTGATGGTATCTGGGTTGTTCATTGTGGTTAGCAATGTCATGTAAGGTGTTCTTATTGTATAAATTTGGTGTTGTTAGGTTGGTTTTACATTCCACTTATTGCATTTTAAAATGTAATTTTACTGTATATAACAGTTTGTATAAAATGTGATTCCACTTGCTGTAACTGACAAGTTATTTTTCAAAAATGGCATAATGCACACTCTAGCTAGCCTCTGTGGTAAAATAACTTGCTGTTCCTTCATTGTGTACTCTGTTTGAGTTTCCTACAACCAGCCAACTGTATGACTGACCAGTATATATTCTGTTCCTGTTCAGATAATAAACAGCGGCATAGAAAGACAATCAAGCATCCTGTTCATCATTAGGCACACAGCGCAGAGTCAGAATTACTGCTCCAGAGTATCAGGTATTGTTTTGTGGAGTTTGACTTGTTTGCTTTACAGTGGAGCTCTCCAACAGACACATACATGATGTGTCTTTGATTCAGGATAAGGGTCACCAATCTCAAACATTATTGAGCATCTTTTATCAATGTGCACAACAAAACCTCACTGATTGGCTAATAAATCACTATTCCTGGTTGTGGTTTCAGGCTTACAAATGTTGAAATGTTGTGGTCCCTCGTTAGCATTGCTGATCTGCAGGTGACCCCGTCTAATGTAAGAGTAATGAGAAGGGAACATTTGCCTTCTGTGACTTATAGTCTACAGTCATCATAACTTTGTTATACAACATGCAAAACACGTCCTGCCTCTGCCTGTCAATCTGACACGCTGACATCATTAATGAGCCACACCTGCAAACACAGATGAGTATTATTGTATATTTGCACCAAGAGCCAGTGAACATCAGTCAGTGAGTTTGGAGACGCAGAAGAAGGACGATCACAATCACAGACAAGGTGGGAAAATTCATGCTGCTTCGTTATTATAACCAAATACTTTCTCCTGTCCAAACGACAGTGACTTCAGCTTGTTGTCATTATATTGAGGATATTGCTTAAATTACATTTTTAGTATATCAATAATAACATTCATCTCGTAAAGCATATGACCCTTCCTGTTATTAATGCAGCATGCATGATCAGTAGTTGTCTGCAGTATCAATTTGATGTTCACGTAAGATACTGAAGGCTCTCCAAAGCAGTAACTCAAAAAAATCAGGTAAAAGTAAATTAAGCCTTTTAAAGTCACAACCTAACAGCGTGACCTTGTAGAATAATGTCAAGTCATGTTTGTACATTTATCTGGCATTGAGTTAATAATATCATTCTTCTAATGGTTTGTTCAACAGTCTAAATATTGTGCTGAAAAGACACAAAACCATCTGAGAAAAGTTCACTTTAACTTCTTTCTTTTTACATTTACACACAGTTTATTTAGGCGATATGTCCTTCAAAGAACTTTGCAATATTTTAAGGCTGCATCCCGTATTTATTTTAAAAAATGTTAGGACTGAGTGACAAAATGAAATTTAACAATATTTTTGACCAAATACCTCTATATTGACATTCTGAAAATGCTGAAGGGATGACTATTGGTACTTAAAAACAAATATTAACACAATGAGATTCACAAAATATTATAATAATTAAGAATCTTTCACCTTGTATGATATGTGAAATTAGCTTATTAGCTCCATTCGCACTGCAACACTTGTGTATTATGGTGCAGTCATGCAACTTTGTGTTATTCAAGTCTTTGTATTGACATTATATTTAACCCTGATGAGGCGAATCCTTGCTTCACTTTCTGTGGGAGCATAGCATGACAATATACAGTCTCATAACATGATAATGATATAATATCGTCACGTTGGTCACCCCCATCTTTAATATAGGGGGGGCGGGGATTTCAACCACTACCGCTTGTTCTTTTGTTTGGAGGGACAAGAGGGCTTTTGAAAACGAGATGTGGGGGTACAAACTGGAGATGGAATGGAGCCAAAGTCTGATATGGCAACGACCCTAACCCTTCCCTCTGTCTCCTCCATGCATACCACAAGAACCAGATGTAAGACACAAAAGTGATGCAAAACAAAGAACCTTAGGACCTTATCATAAGTTTGAACGGATAAATCATCTTTTTGAAAAGGTTTTATCTGCTTACAAGTTTTTCTGTCTGTTTTTAAGAGCTGCATGAGCCAAACTCTGTCAACAAGGCAGTAAATCACTGAATATTTCTCCCTCTTTCTTCTTCTTTATCCATCCATCCAGCCTCCATAAAGACAGATATGTCAGTCAGTTCCTCCTCCAACTCCTCCCTCCATCCTCAACTTGAGAACTGCTTCAACTCCAGAATCATCATTTCCATCTATTCAGCCATCTTGATCAGCTTCATCCTCGTCTTCCTCCCTCTCTTCATCTTCGTTCTTTACGTGGGTTACCGGCGATGGAGGAATCAGCCCTCTGCAGCCACAGCAGTGATGACGAGTCACTCTGACATCTTCACCTATAACATGGTTGTCCTGGAGCTGATCGGTGTCTTGGGGTCTTTCTTCTTCCTGTACGGCACCTACGCTAACCAAAAAACTGCACTGGTAGTGGGTTTGCACATCTTCTCCGCTGTCTCATCTGGACAGAGTCTGTTTCACCTCCTCACCTGTCTTGAACGCTACCTGGCTGTTGTTCACCCCGTCACCTACCTGGGGCTGAGACAGTCGGGCGGAGTCAAGATCAGAAATGTCAGCATTGGGTGTGTTTGGCTGCTTTGCATTGGATCAGTATGTCTCTCAGTGATCAATCCTCAATTCTTCAGTATGTGGAATTTACTTTTACTGATCATCTCCTTTGTTGTCTTGCCTTTCTGTAGCTTGTCTGTTCTCTGTGTTCTGATTGGTCCAGGACCAGGGGAAGTGGGTGGGCAGAGGGAACGGGTTGACCAATCAAAGCAGAGGGCATTCTATACAATCATGGTAATCACGGGAGCTCTGTCATTGAGGTTCTTGACCAACCTGTTTTCCTATGTCACATATTTTTCATTGATGTTAAGTCTTAGTGAAACATGTGTTGCGTTATTGGTTTCCCTCTGGTTCTCTCTGCCCAGCAGTCTGGTGTTACCGCTGCTGTTTCTTCACCGGGCAGGAAAACTACCAGGTTGTAAACACAACACTGAATCAGGTTGAGGGTTCGACCATTGAACCTTGATGAAGTCAGCATACACCTTTGAATCAGCTATTTTTTGTTTTAGATCCTGAAATTGAAACACTGCAAGTTTTCCTTTCTATCACTGGGTTGCTGCCAGTTGTTTGCCAGGGTGCAGCTAGATCTTACCAGAGTGGGTCAACACAGTAAACACCAGACAATGGAGGTCACCTCTGGGATCAGTGTGGCAGTCAGTCACGATACTGAGTCCCGATCCGATACTTCTACGTATAATACATCAAACAAAATGAAGAAGAGCGATGAAACAGATCAAGGATGTCCCTTATTTTTTAAATTTTATTCACCTTATTTCATCATTTAACACTTATCACAGAAGTGATTGGCAAAGGACAAAAAAGCAGGAAAATATACAGCTCCACTATGTCTCTCTACATTTATTTTGTCCCCTTGTTGGCTTCAGCTAATGGTGGGTACACACTACAGGATTTTTCAAACCATCACAGATTAGGAGACCACATACTTGATGATAACAAAAGACAGATCGCACAAGATCTCTCTCTGCTGATCTTATAGTGTGTGGTGTTCTCCGTAGTGCACACCACACACTAACCGATTCTTCAGCAGAGTTATCAGGTTCTTCACGCTCAACATGTCCATTATTTATGATCTCTCCTTCCGGCGCCTTCCAAGCGGATCTGACCCGACAAAATCAGTCTTAACACACCCCACACCACAGGACAATCAGACACGATGTCCTTTGCAAACATCAGGTAATCGGGCCTTCGCTGGCTTTGATCGTAAGGGGGGGAAATCGGGACAAAAATCGGCCCGATTATCCCGTAGTGTGTACCCGCCTTAAGAAAGAAATAGTTCGCCCCACACGTCCAAAATTCTTAGAACACAGTGTTTCCCCGAGATTTTTTTGTAGCAGCGGTGCTCTGAGTTGGTAACCTAGCAACACTAGGGGGGTTCAGGGGCATGCCCCCCCCGAACACAATTTTGAAAAACAACCCTTTAAATGGTGACGACTGGTGAGATTTCTGAAAAAAAAAAATATTTTCAGAATTTCAGAATCAGAATCTAAGACATGAGACAAAATAGTGTAGAAGTTGCTGTTTGACAACATGTTAACCTCTTGAGAATTAGAGAACTTTTTATGCCATTATTTTCTTTATCATTACATATCTTTTATGGGAACAGAATCTGTTTCAGAAGTCAGTGGGCCACATGACATGGGTATTGAGAAAAAAAAAATTCTGCATAGTAATATTCATATAAAATAGAGGAAGCACTAAAATACAATAAAAAGAGCTGTGTCTCATTCGTCCAGTTTACTAACACAATCTGCTGCTGGTTTGGAGTCACTGGGTCACATGACATGGAAGATAATGAAAAACCTGCACTTATTTTGTACTAATATATTTATGTTAAGTAATTTAATGACGTCCCTAAATCATACATAATATATATTATATATATTATATGTCATAATATAGACACATAATATATATAACAAATATTATATGTCTTTGATACCAATACCTGACCCGTGCCTTGCGCACACACATTTTTCCAATTTGTTTTGAAATATTATTGATCTGATAAAAAATAATGAGAATAAATATACATATATATATCCGATCCCTGATCGGGATGTAACATCCGATTCCGGCCGATTCTGAAACCACGTGATCGGCCCCGATTTTCGTGATCGGGACATCCCTAACCATTACTGGTGGTAATTAGGCTAGGTTGTTGGGGTTATGAGAAGGGTTAGGCTGTACTCAGTTTTTGGAGTGTTTGCTAGTTCTAGCTCAGTTTTATGTGGCGCAGAATGATTGTGATTAGTATACATACAGAGTAGCCAGGTGGTTGCTTGATTGTTACTGATGGTTTCTAAGGTATTCTGTGTGGGTTGTCTTGCAAGGTGTCCCAAAGCTGTTTCCGTGTCGCTGTCAGGTTGCATTTCGACATTAGATGTTGCTGCTGCTCATCATTTTCCACAGCACACACACTTACACTGAAAGCTGAAAGGTTACAAAACTAATGGGCATGACCTTAAATGTAAAGGCTTTATTAATCATTGATCTAATTATAGTTCTTAACTTTTGTTCTCTCATCACAGCTCTGTCAGACCACACGTCCTGTTTTTTTCATTACACTTCCACTAAGTTTTTTAATCATCATAATGTTGTTCTGCACTGCTGTCATGTTCATTTCAAGAAAAATGTGCCTTCTGTGATTTATAGTCTACAGTCATCATAACTTTATTATACAACATGCAAAACACGTCCTGCCTCTGTCTGTCAATCTGAGACACTGACATCTGGAGACAGTAATTGGGGTGTTTGCTAGTTCTAGTTGATTTTTATGTTGTTCATGGTGGTTGGTCGTGTGTTAAATTGCAGTTTGTCAAGTTGTTTCTCGAATGTTTTTGATGGTATCTGGGTTGTTCATTGTGGTTAGCAATGTCATGTAAGGTGTTCTTATTGTATAAATTTGGTGTTGTTAGGTTGGTTTTACATTCCACTTATTGCATTTTAAAATGTAATTTTACTGCATATAACAGTTTGTATAAAATGTGATTCCACTTGCTGTAACTGACAAGTTATTTTTCAAAAATGGCATAATGCACACTCTAGCTAGCCTCTGTGGTAAAATAACTTGCTGTTCCTTCATTGTGTACTCTGTTTGAGTTTCCTACAACCAGCCAACTGTATGGCTGACCAATATATATTCTGTTCCTGTTCAGATAATAAACAGCGGCATAGAAAGACAATCAAGCATCCTGTTCATCATTAGGCACACAGCGCAGAGTCAGAATTACTGCTCCAGAGTATCAGGTATTGTTTTGTGGAGTTTGACTTGTTTGCTTTACAGTGGAGCTCTCCAACAGACACATACATGATGTGTCTTTGATTCAGGATAAGGGTCACCAATGTCAAACATTATTGAGCATCTTTTATCAATGTGCACAACAAAACCTCACTGATTGGCTAATAAATCACTATTCCTGGTTGTGGTTTCAGGCTTACAAATGTTGAAATGTTGTGGTCCCTCGTTAGCATTGCTGATCTGCAGGTGACCCCATCTAATGTAAGAGTAATGAGAAGGGAACATTTGCCTTCTGTGACTTATAGTCTACAGTCATCATAACTTTGTTATACAACATGCAAAACACGTCCTGCCTCTGCCTGTCAATCTGACACGCTGACATCATTAATGAGCCACACCTGCAAACACAGATGAGTATTATTGTATATTTGCACCAAGAGCCAGTGAACATCAGTCAGTGAGTTTGGAGACGCAGAAGAAGGACGATCACAATCACAGACAAGGTGGGAAAATTCATGCTGCTTCGTTATTATAACCAAATACTTTCTCCTGTCCAAACGACAGTGACTTCAGCTTGTTGTCATTATATTGAGGATATTGCTTAAATTACATTTTTAGTATATCAATAATAACATTCATCTCGTAAAGCATATGACCCTTCCTGTTATTAATGCAGCATGCGTGATCAGTAGTTGTCTGCAGTATCAATCTGATGTTCACGTAAGATACTGAAGGCTCTCCAAAGCAGTAACTCAAAAAAATCAGGTAAAAGTAAATTAAGCCTTTTAAAGTCACAACCTAACAGCGTGACCTTGTAGAATAATGTCAAGTCATGTTTGTACATTTATCTGGCATTGAGTTAATAATATCATTCTTCTAATGGTTTTTTCAACTGTCTAAATATTGTGCTGAAAAGACACAAAACCATCTGAGAAAAGTTCACTTTAACTTCTTTCTTTTTACATTTACACACAGTTTATTTAGGCGATATGTCCTTCAAAGAACTTTGCAATATTTTAAGGCTGCATCCCGTATTTATTTTAAAAAATGTTAGGACTGAGTGACAAAATGAAATTTAACAATATTTTTGACCAAATACCTCTATATTGACATTCTGAAAATGCTGAAGGGATGACTATTGGTACTTAAAAACAAATATTAACACAATGAGATTCACAAAATATTATAATAATTAAGAATCTTTCACCTTGTATGATATGTGAAATTAGCTTATTAGCTCCATTCGTACTGCAACACTTGTGTATTATGGTGCAGTCATGCAACTTTGTGTTATTCAAGTCTTTGTATTGACATTATATTTAACCCTGATGAGGCGAATCCTTGCTTCACTTTCTGTGGGAGCATAGCATGACAATATACAGTCTCATAACATGATAATGATATAATATCGTCACGTTGGTCACCCCAATCTTTAATATAGGGGGGGGGGGATTTCAACCACTACCGCTTGTTCTTTTGTTTGGAGGGACAAGAGGGCTTTTGAAAACGAGATGTGGGGGTACAAACTGGAGATGGAATGGAGCCAAAGTCTGATATGGCAGCGACCCTAACCCTTCCCTCTGTCTCCTCCATGCATACCACAAGAACCAGATGTAAGACACAAAAGTGATGCAAAACAAAGAACCTTAGGACCTTATCATAAGTTTGAACGGATAAATCATCTTTTTGTAAAGGTTTTATCTGCTTACAAGTTTTTTGTCTGTTTTTAAGAGCTGCATGAGCCAAACTCTGTCGACAAGGCAGTAAATCACTGAATATTTCTCCCTCTTTCTTCTTCTTTATCCATCCATCCAGCCTCCATAAAGACAGATATGTCAGTCAGTTCCTCCTCCAACTCCTCCCTCCATCCTCAACTTGAGAACTGCTTCAACTCCAGAATCATCATTTCCATCTATTCAGCCATCTTGATCAGCTTCATCCTCGTCTTCCTCCCTCTCTTCATCTTCGTTCTTTACGTGGGCTACCGGCGATGGAGGAATCAGCCCTCTGCAGCCACAGCAGTGATGACGAGTCACTCTGACATCTTCACCTATAACATGGTTGTCCTGGAGCTGATCGGTGTCTTGGGGTCTTTCTTCTTCCTGTACGGCACCTACGCTAACCAAAAAACTGCACTGGTAGTGGGTTTGCACATCTTCTCCGCTGTCTCATCTGGACAGAGTCTGTTTCACCTCCTCACCTGTCTTGAACGCTACCTGGCTGTTGTTCACCCCGTCACCTACCTGGGGCTGAGACAGTCGGGCGGAGTCAGGATCAGAAATGTCAGCATTGGGTGTGTTTGGCTGCTTTGCATTGGATCAGTATGTCTCTCAGTAATCAATCCTCAATTCTTCAGTATGTGGAATTTACTTTTACTGATCATCTCCTTTGTTGTCTTGCCTTTCTGTAGCTTGTCTGTTCTCTGTGTTCTGATTGGTCCAGGACCAGGGGAAGTGGGTGGGCAGAGGGAACGGGTTGACCAATCAAAGCAGAGGGCATTCTATACAATCATGGTAATCACGGGAGCTCTGTCATTGAGGTTCTTGACCAACCTGTTTTCCTATGTCACATATTTTTCATTGATGTTAAGTCTTAGTGAAACATGTGTTGCGTTATTGGTTTCCCTCTGGTTCTCTCTGCCCAGCAGTCTGGTGTTACCGCTGCTGTTTCTTCACCGGGCAGGAAAACTACCAGGTTGTAAACACAACACTGAATCAGGTTGAGGGTTCGACCATTGAACCTTGATGAAGTCAGCATACACCTTTGAATCAGCTATTTTTTGTTTTAGATCCTGAAATTGAAACACTGCAAGTTTTCCTTTCTATCACTGGGTTGCTGCCAGTTGTTTGCCAGGGTGCAGCTAGATCTTACCAGAGTGGGTCAACACAGTAAACACCAGACAATGGAGGTCACTTCTGGGATCAGTGTGGCAGTCAGTCATGATACTGAGTCCCGATCCGATACTTCTACAGTATAATACATCAAAAAAAATGAAGAAGAGCGATGAAACAGATCAAGGATGTCCCTTATTTTTTAAATTTTATTCACCTTATTTCATCATTTAACACTTATCACAGAAGTGATTGGCAAAGGACAAAAAAGCAGGAAAATATACAGCTCCACTATGTCTCTCTACATTTATTTTGTCCCCTTGTTGGCTTCAGCTAATGGTGGGTACACACTACAGGATTTTTCAAACCATCACAGATTAGGAGACCACATACTTGATGATAACAAAAGACAGATCGCACAAGATCTCTCTCTGCTGATCTTATAGTGTGTGGTGTTCTCCGTAGTGCACACCACACACTAACCGATTCTTCAGCAGAGTTATCAGGTTCTTCACGCTCAACATGTCCATTATTTATGATCTCTCCTTCCGGCGCCTTCCAAGCGGATCTGACCCGACAAAATCAGTCTTAACACACCCCACACCACAGGACAATCAGACACGATGTCCTTTGCAAACATCAGGTAATCGGGCCTTCGCTGGCTTTGATCGTAAGGGGGGGAAATCGGGACAAAAATCGGCCCGATTATCCCGTAGTGTGTACCCGCCTTAAGAAAGAAATAGTTCGCCCCACACGTCCAAAATTCTTAGAACACAGTGTTTCCCCGAGATTTTTTTGTAGCAGCGGTGCTCTGAGTCGGTAACCTAGCAACACTAGGGGGGTTCAGGAGCATGCCCCCCCCCGAACACAATTTTGAAAAACAACCCTTTAAATGGTGACGACTGGTGAGATTTCTGAAAAAAAAAAATATTTTCAGAATTTCAGAATCAGAATCTAAGACATGAGACAAAATAGTGTAGAAGTTGCTGTTTGACAACATGTTAACCTCTTGAGAATTAGAGAACTTTTTATGCCATTATTTTCTTTATCATTACATATCTTTTATGGGAACAGAATCTGTTTCAGAAGTCAGTGGGCCACATGACATGGGTATTGAGAAAAAAAAAATTCTGCATAGTAATATTCATATAAAATAGAGGAAGCACTAAAATACAATAAAAAGAGCTGTGTCTCATTCGTCCAGTTTACTAACACAATCTGCTGCTGGTTTGGAGTCACTGGGTCACATGACATGGAAGATAATGAAAAACCTGCACTTATTTTGTACTAATATATTTATGTTAAGTAATTTAATGACGTCCCTAAATCATACATAATATATATTATATATATTATATGTCATAATATAGACACATAATATATATAACAAATATTATATGTCTTTGATACCAATACCTGACCCGTGCCTTGCGCACACACATTTTTCCAATTTGTTTTGAAATATTATTGATCTGATAAAAAATAATGAGAATAAATATACATATATATATCCGATCCCTGATCGGGATGTAACATCCGATTCCGGCCGATTCTGAAACCACGTGATCGGCCCCGATTTTCGTGATCGGGACATCCCTAACCATTACTGGTGGTAATTAGGCTAGGTTGTTGGGGTTATGAGAAGGGTTAGGCTGTACTCAGTTTTTGGAGTGTTTGCTAGTTCTAGCTCAGTTTTATGTGGCGCAGAATGATTGTGATTAGTATACATACAGAGTAGCCAGGTGGTTGCTTGATTGTTACTGATGGTTTCTAAGGTATTCTGTGTGGGTTGTCTTGCAAGGTGTCCCAAAGCTGTTTCCGTGTCGCTGTCAGGTTGCATTTCGACATTAGATGTTGCTGCTGCTCATCATTTTCCACAGCACACACACTTACACTGAAAGCTGAAAGGTTACAAAACTAATGGGCATGACCTTAAATGTAAAGGCTTTATTAATCATTGATCTAATTATAGTTCTTAACTTTTGTTCTCTCATCACAGCTCTGTCAGACCACACGTCCTGTTTTTTTCATTACACTTCCACTAAGTTTTTTAATCATCATAATGTTGTTCTGCACTGCTGTCATGTTCATTTCAAGAAAAATGTGCCTTCTGTGATTTATAGTCTACAGTCATCATAACTTTATTATACAACATGCAAAACACGTCCTGCCTCTGTCTGTCAATCTGAGACACTGACATCTGGAGACAGTAATTGGGGTGTTTGCTAGTTCTAGTTGATTTTTATGTTGTTCATGGTGGTTGGTCGTGTGTTAAATTGCAGTTTGTCAAGTTGTTTCTCGAATGTTTTTGATGGTATCTGGGTTGTTCATTGTGGTTAGCAATGTCATGTAAGGTGTTCTTATTGTATAAATTTGGTGTTGTTAGGTTGGTTTTACATTCCACTTATTGCATTTTAAAATGTAATTTTACTGCATATAACAGTTTGTATAAAATGTGATTCCACTTGCTGTAACTGACAAGTTATTTTTCAAAAATGGCATAATGCACACTCTAGCTAGCCTCTGTGGTAAAATAACTTGCTGTTCCTTCATTGTGTACTCTGTTTGAGTTTCCTACAACCAGCCAACTGTATGGCTGACCAATATATATTCTGTTCCTGTTCAGATAATAAACAGCGGCATAGAAAGACAATCAAGCATCCTGTTCATCATTAGGCACACAGCGCAGAGTCAGAATTACTGCTCCAGAGTATCAGGTATTGTTTTGTGGAGTTTGACTTGTTTGCTTTACAGTGGAGCTCTCCAACAGACACATACATGATGTGTCTTTGATTCAGGATAAGGGTCACCAATGTCAAACATTATTGAGCATCTTTTATCAATGTGCACAACAAAACCTCACTGATTGGCTAATAAATCACTATTCCTGGTTGTGGTTTCAGGCTTACAAATGTTGAAATGTTGTGGTCCCTCGTTAGCATTGCTGATCTGCAGGTGACCCCATCTAATGTAAGAGTAATGAGAAGGGAACATTTGCCTTCTGTGACTTATAGTCTACAGTCATCATAACTTTGTTATACAACATGCAAAACACGTCCTGCCTCTGCCTGTCAATCTGACACGCTGACATCATTAATGAGCCACACCTGCAAACACAGATGAGTATTATTGTATATTTGCACCAAGAGCCAGTGAACATCAGTCAGTGAGTTTGGAGACGCAGAAGAAGGACGATCACAATCACAGACAAGGTGGGAAAATTCATGCTGCTTCGTTATTATAACCAAATACTTTCTCCTGTCCAAACGACAGTGACTTCAGCTTGTTGTCATTATATTGAGGATATTGCTTAAATTACATTTTTAGTATATCAATAATAACATTCATCTCGTAAAGCATATGACCCTTCCTGTTATTAATGCAGCATGCGTGATCAGTAGTTGTCTGCAGTATCAATCTGATGTTCACGTAAGATACTGAAGGCTCTCCAAAGCAGTAACTCAAAAAAATCAGGTAAAAGTAAATTAAGCCTTTTAAAGTCACAACTTAACAGCGTGACCTTGTAGAATAATGTCAAGTCATGTTTGTACATTTATCTGGCATTGAGTTAATAACATCATTCTTCTAATGGTTTGTTCAACAGTCTAAATATTGTGCTGAAAAGACACAACACCACCTGAGAAAAGTTCACTTTAACTTCTTTCTTTTTACATTGACACACAGTTTATTTAGGCGATATGTCCTTCAAAGAACTTTGCAATATTTTAAGGCTGCATCCCGTATTTATTTTAAAAAATGTTAGGACTGAGTGACAAAATTAAATTTAACAATATTTTTGACCAAATACCTCTATATTGACATTCTGAAAATGCTGAAGGGATGACTATTGGTACTTAAAAACAAATATTAACACAATGAGATTCACAAAATATTATAATAATTAAGAATCTTTCACCTTGTATGATATGTGAAGTTAGCTTATTTGCTCCATTCGTACTGCAACACTTGTGTATTATGGTGCAGTCATGCAACTTTGTGTTATTCAAGTCTTTGTATTGACATTATATTTAACCCTGATGAGGCGAAGCCTTGCTTCACTTTCTGTGGGAGCATAGCATGACAATATACAGTCTCATAACATGATAATGATATAATATCGTCACGTTGGTCACCCCAATCTTTAATATAGGGGGGGGGATTTCATCCACTACCGCTTGTTCTTTTGTTTGGAGGGACAAGAGGGCTTTTGAAAACGAGATGTGGGGGTACAAACTGGAGATGGAATGGAGCCAAAGTCTGATATGGCAACGACCCTAACCCTTCCCTCTGTCTCCTCCATGCATACCACAAGAACCAGATGTAAGACACAAAAGTGATGCAAAACAAAGAACCTGAGGACTTTATCATAAGTTTGAACGGATAAATCATCTTTTTGTAAAGGTTTTATCTGCTTACAAGTTTTTTGTCTGTTTTTAAGAGCTGCATGAGCCAAACTCTGTTGACAAGGCAGTAAATCACTGAATATTTCTCCCTCTTTCTTCTTCTTTATCCATCCATCCAGCCTCCATAAAGACAGATATGTCAGTCAGTTCCTCCTCCAACTCCTCCCTCCATCCTCAACTTGAGAACTGCTTCAACTCCAGAATCAACATTTCCATCTATTCAGCCATCTTGATCAGCTTCATCCTCGTCTTCCTCCCTCTCTTCATCTTCGTTCTTTACGTGGGCTACCGGCGATGGAGGAATCAGCCCTCTGCAGCCACAGCACTGATGACGAGTCACTCTGACATCTTCACCTATAACATGGTTGTCCTGGAGCTGATCGGTGTCTTGGGGTCTTTCTTCTTCCTGTACGGCACCTACGCTAACCAAAAAACTGCACTGGTAGTGGGTTTGCACATCTTCTCCGCTGTCTCATCTGGACAGAGTCTGTTTCACCTCCTCACCTGTCTTGAACGCTACCTGGCTGTTGTTCACCCCGTCACCTACCTGGGGCTGAGACAGTCGGGCGGAGTCAAGATCAGAAATGTCAGCATTGGGTGTGTTTGGCTGCTTTGCATTGGATCAGTATGTCTCTCAGTGATCAATCCTCAATTCTTCAGTATGTGGAATTTACTTTTACTGATCATCTCCTTTGTTGTCTTGCCTTTCTGTAGCTTGTCTGTTCTCTGTGTTCTGATTGGTCCAGGACCAGGGGAAGTGGGTGGGCAGAGGGAACGGGTTGACCAATCAAAGCAGAGGGCATTCTATACAATCATGGTAATCACGGGAGCTCTGTCATTGAGGTTCTTGACCAACCTGTTTTCCTATGTCACATATTTTTCATTGATGTTAAGTCTTAGTGAAACATGTGTTGCGTTATTGGTTTCCCTCTGGTTCTCTCTGCCCAGCAGTCTGGTGTTACCGCTGCTGTTTCTTCACCGGGCAGGAAAACTACCAGGTTGTAAACACAACACTGAATCAGGTTGAGGGTTCGACCATTGAACCTTGATGAAGTCAGCATACGCCTTTGAATCAGCTATTTTTTGTTTTTGATCCTGAAATTGAAACACTGCAAGTTTTCCTTTCTATCACTGGGTTGCTGCCAGTTGTTTGCCAGGGTGCAGCTAGATCTTACCAGAGTGGGTCAACACAGTAAACACCAGACAATGGAGGTCACCTCTGGGATCAGTGTGGCAGTCAGTCACGATACTGAGTCCCGATCCGATACTTCTATAATACATAACAAAATGAAGAAGAGCGATGAAACAGATCAAGGATGTCCCTTATTTTTTAAATTTTATTCACCTTATTTCATCATTTAACACTTATCACAGATGTGATTGGCAAAGGACAAAAAAGCAGGAAAATATACAGCTCCACTATGTCTCTCTACATTTATTTTGTCCCCTTGTTGGCTTCAGCTAATGGTGGGTACACACTACAGGATTTTTCAAACCATCACAGATTAGGAGACCACATACTTGATGATAACAAAAGACAGATCGCACAAGATCTCTCTCTGCTGATCTTACAGTGTGTGGTGTTCTCCGTAGTGCACACCACACACTAACCGATTCTTCAGCAGAGTTATCAGGTTCTTCACGCTCAACATGTCCATTATTTATGATCTCTCCTTCCGGCGCCTTCCAAGCGGATCTGACCCGACAAAATCAGTCTTAACACACCCCACACCACAGGACAATCAGACACGATGTCCTTTGCAAACATCAGGTAATCGGGCCTTCGCTGGCTTTGATCGTAAGGGGGAAATCGGGACAAAAATTGGCCCGATTATCCCGTAGTGTGTACCCGCCTTAAGAAAGAAATAGTTCGCCCCACACGTCCAAAATTCTTAGAACACAGTGTTTCCCCGAGATTTTTTTGTAGCAGCGGTGCTCTGAGTCGGTAACCTAGCAACACTAGGGGGGTTCAGGAGCATGCCCCCCCCCGAACACAATTTTGAAAAACAACCCTTTAAATGGTGACGACTGGTGAGATTTCTGAAAAAAAAAAATATTTTCAGAATTTCAGAATCAGAATCTAAGACATGAGACAAAATAGTGTAGAAGTTGCTGTTTGACAACATGTTAACCTCTTGAGAATTAGAGAACTTTTTATGCCATTATTTTCTTTATCATTACATATCTTTTATGGGAACAGAATCTGTTTCAGAAGTCAGTGGGCCACATGACATGGGTATTGAGAAAAAAAAAATTCTGCATAGTAATATTCATATAAAATAGAGGAAGCACTAAAATACAATAAAAAGAGCTGTGTCTCATTCGTCCAGTTTACTAACACAATCTGCTGCTGGTTTGGAGTCACTGGGTCACATGACATGGAAGATAATGAAAAACCTGCACTTATTTTGTATTAATATATTTATGTTAAGTAATTTAATGACGGTCCCTAAATCATATATAATATATATTATATATATTATATGTCATAATATAGACACATAATATATATAACAAATATTATATATCTTTGATACCAATACCTGACCCGTGCCTTGCGCACACACATTTTTCCAATTTGTTTTGAAATATTATTGATCTGATAAAAAATAATGAGAATAAATATACATATATATATCCGATCCCTGATCGGGATGTAACGTCCGATTCCGGCCGATTCTGAAACCACGTGATCGGCCCCGATTTTCGTGATCGGGACATCCCTAACCATTACTGGTGGTAATTAGGCTAGGTTGTTGGGGTTATGAGGAGGGTTAGGCTGTAGTCAGTTTTTGGAGTGTTTGCTAGTTCTAGCTCAGTTTTATGTGGCGCAGAATGATTGTGATTAGTATACATACAGAGTAGCCAGGTGGTTGCTCGATTGTTACTGATGGTTTCTAAGGTATTCTGTGTGGGTTGTCTTGCAAGGTGTCCCAAAGCTGTTTCCGTGTCGCTGTCAGGTTGCATTTCGACATTAGATGTTGCTGCTGCTCATCATTTTCCACAGCACACACACTTACACTGAAAGCTGAAAGGTTACAAAACTAATGGGCATGACCTTAAATGTAAAGGCTTTATTAATCATTGATCTAATTATAGTTCTTAACTTTTGTTCTCTCATCACAGCTCTGTCAGACCA
The DNA here is from genome assembly GCA_963678695.2 of Diplodus puntazzo. Classification (NCBI taxonomy): domain Eukaryota; kingdom Metazoa; phylum Chordata; class Actinopteri; order Spariformes; family Sparidae; genus Diplodus; species Diplodus puntazzo. The sequence continues at coordinate 26,795,819 of OZ023170.1, forward strand.
CACGTCCTGTTTTTTTCATTACGCTTCCACTAAGTTTTTTAATCATCATAATGTTGTTCTGCACTGCTGTCATGTTCATTTCAAGAAAAATGTACCTTCTGTGATTTATAGTCTACAGTCATCATAACTTTATTATACAACATGCAAAACACGTCCTGCCTCTGTCTGTCAATCTGAGACACTGACATCTGGAGACAGTAATTGGGGTGTTTGCTAGTTCTAGTTGATTTTTATGTTGTTCATGGTGGTTGGTTGTGTGTTAAATTGCAGTTTGTCAAGTTGTTTCTCGAATGTTTTTGATGGTATCTGGGTTGTTCATTGTGGTTAGCAATGTCATGTAAGGTGTTCTTATTGTATAAATTTGGTGTTGTTAGGTTGGTTTTACATTCCACTTACTGCATTTTGAAATGTAATTTTACTGCATATAACAGTTTGTATAAATTGTGATTCCACTTGCTGTAACTGACAAGTTATTTTTCAAAAATGGCATAATGCACACTCTAGCTAGCCTCTGTGGTAAAATAACTTGCTGTTCCTTCATTGTGTACTCTGTTTGAGTTTCCTACAACCAGCCAACTGTATGACTGACCAATATATATTCTGTTCCTGTTCAGATAATAAACAGCGGCATAGAAAGACAATCAAGCATCCTGTTCATCATTAGGCACACAGCGCAGAGTCAGAATTACTGCTCCAGAGTATCAGGTATTGTTTTGTGGAGTTTGACTTGTTTGCTTTACAGTGGAGCTCTCCAACAGACACATACATGATGTGTCTTTGATTCAGGATAAGGGTCACCAATCTCAAACATTATTGAGCATCTTTTATCAATGTGCACAACAAAACCTCACTGATTGGCTAATAAATCACTATTCCTGGTTGTGGTTTCAGGCTTACAAATGTTGAAATGTCGTGGTCCCTCGTTAGCATTGCTGATCTGCAGGTGACCCCGTCTAATGTAAGAGTAATGAGAAGGGAACATTTGCCTTCTGTGATTTATAGTCTACAGTCATCATAACTTTGTTATACAACATGCAAAACACGTCCTGCCTCTGCCTGTCAATCTGAAACGCTGACATCATTAATGAGCCACACCTGCAAACACAGATGAGTATTATTGTATATTTGCACCAAGAGCCAGTGAACATCAGTCAGTGAGTTTGGAGACGCAGAAGAAGGACGATCACAATCACAGACAAGGTGGGAAAATTCATGCTGCTTCATTATTATAACCAAATACTTTCTCCTGTCCAAACGACAGTGACTTCAGCTTGTTGTCATTATATTGAGGATATTGCTTAAATTACATTTTTAGTATATCAATAATAACATTTATCTATAAGACATATGACCCTTCCTGTTATTAATGCAGCATGCGTGATCAGTAGTTGTCTGCAGTATCAATTTGATGTTCACGTAAGATACTGAAGGCTCTCCAAAGCAGTAACTCAAAAAAATCAGGTAAAAGTAAATTAAGCCTTTTAAAGTCACAACTTAACAGCGTGACCTTGTAGAATAATATCAAGTCATGTTTGTACATTTATCTGGCATTAAGTTAATAATATCATTCTTCTTATGGTTTGTTCAACAGTCTAAATATTGTGCTGAAAAGACACAAAACCATCTGAGAAAAGTTCATTTTAACTTCTTTCTTTTTACATTTACACACAGTTTATTTAGTAGATATGGTCTTGAAAGAACTTTGCAATATTTTTAGGCTGCATCCCGCATTATTTACCTCAACCTCTATATTGATATTGTGACAATGCTGTCAGGACGATTATCTGTACTTATTTATTTATTATTTATTAAATATTATAACATATTTCAATATTTTCAACTCGTACAAATATGCAAATTTTGCATATTTGCTCCCTTGTGCGGCAACATTTGCGTCTTATGGTGCAAAGACACTCACATTTATGTTATTCACGTTTTTGTATTGATGTTACAACCAAGTTTTCCAAGAATATGGAAAACTTTGCAATAATTATTTCTCACTTGTCTGTTAAATGCTCTAGTTTTAAAGTTGGTGTTTAACAATTTTTTCACTCATTTTTCTTTTCACTTGTATTGATGCCGTTCTTTGCCCTTTCTCTGTCTTCTTCTTCATCATCTGTCCATCCAGTCATCCATACAGACAGACATGTCAGTCAATTCCTCCTCCAACTCCTCCTTCCATCCTCAACTTGATAACTGCTCCAACTCCAGAAGGAGCATTTGGGTCTTTACAGCCCTCTTCATCAGTTCTGTCCTCCTCCTTCCTCTTTTCATCCTCGTCCTGTATGTGGGCTTCCAACGATGGAGGAAACAGCGTTCTGTGGCCACGGCAGCAATGATGAGTCACTCTGACATCTTCACTTTTAACATAGTGATCTTGGAGCTGATCGGTTTCTTGGGGCTCTGCTTCTTGTGTTATGGCATGAGAACTAATGAACTAACTGTACTGGTGGTAGGGATGTACATCTACCTCACCATCCCAATTGGGCAGACTCTGTTTCACCTCCTCACCTGTGTTGAACGCTACCTGGCTGTTGTTCACCCCGTCACCTACCTGGGGCTGAGACAGTCGGGCAGAGTCAGGGTCAGAAATATCATCATTGGGTGTGTTTGGCTGTTTAGCTTTGTATCACAGGGTGTATTCATGAATGATCAAATTAGCCTAATTTGTTTAAACACCTTGTTCTTGGTCATCTCCTTAAGTGTCGCCTATTTCTGCAGCATTTCTGTACTCTGCATTCTGATTCGCCCAGGGCCAGGAGAAGTGGGCGGGAACAGGGTGCAGGTTGATCAATCAAAGCAGAGGGCTTTCTACACCATCATGGCTATAACGGGAGCTCTGTCGTTGCGGTTCTTGAGCAACCTGGTTATCACTCTGCTGTCTTCTTCACCACGGTTTAGCTTCAGTGACACGTGTTTAATGATGTGGTCTGTACTCTGGTTCAATCTGCCCAGCAGTCTGGTGCTGCCTCTGCTGTTTCTACACCGAGCAGGAAAACTACCAGGCTGTAAACGCAACGCTGAGTCAGGGTGAGATGGCGTGCAAGAAGTCACACCAATAATCCCTGGTAACAAGTGCAGCAACTTCACTGCTGGACTAAATTTCAGGCATTACATGTCATCAAAGAGGGGGGACGACAATGAAATACATCTAGTCATGCAGAAATCAAAATAACAACGTCACGTTAGCTCACTAGTTGGTTAGTTGTCATGCTGGATATGGAGAAAAGGACCATGAAACATTAAGATGACGGCGATTTCCTACCTGAAATTGAACAGACAAAATGGAGGGGTAGGGCTTAATAGTAAGTGCCACGGGTGGGCCTAGGTCGTTCACTCGGGGCGGGAGACAGTAGTTGCAGTGTTTGCTAGTTCTAGTTGATTTTTATGTTGTTCACGGTTATTGGTCGTGTGTTACATTGTCAGGTGTTCACTAGAATATTATAGATTGTTTCAAGCGTGTTCATTGTGGTTTGTCTTGTTAGGTGTTAGAAAAGTATTTCTGTGTTGTTTGCAGAATGCATTTTCACATTTGATTTTTATTCCACAAACAAAGAGTTTGTATGGGCTGTGATTGCACTTGCCATTATTGATGTATCTGTGTCCAGTGTATGAACATACATGCACTGTGATTTATGGAAGTGTCAATGAGTGGAGTTATGAGGGGCATTGCTGCACTTTTGATTCCATTTTCTGTTCCCTGTTCGAATAATAAACTGTGGCATGAAAAGATAATCAAGCATCCTGCTCATCATTTTCCACAACACAGAGAACAAGGGGTTGCTTGAACCAGACAGTTACAGTAAAATGGAGCTGGTTGGTTCTTTCTATTCATCTGAAGAAAAAGTACCGACAGCTGCTTTTGAGGATAAACAGGATGGACATGGATGACCCCAAGATGACCCCATTGCCCTGGTCACTTCAGTACTGTGTGTCTGTGTGTGAGTGTGATTTAGGTGGCCAGTCCTATTATGCAAAACATCAGCGTGGTAGCCTAATTGACGGTTTGGTGCCATGTAATAGATTTTAAATGAGCGTGTGTGTGTTTTATCTGTGGTGTGTGTGTATCTGTGCGTGTGTGCGTGTGTGTGTGTGTACATGGTGAACTTGTACCATATATGACAATAGTTTGCATTGGAAATGTGTCCAAAGAGCTACCTGAGGACACAGGTGAGTGACAGATTATTACCTGTTCAGGAATTGTTTTACATTTATATAAATTGTTGGTTCTCATGTGAACAGTTCATGTTTACAAATGATGCCACCTGGGAAATTATTTTTTTCCACATATATTACAACCAGTGACATAGTTGTTAACATGTCATCTTACCTGTCCAAATAGTTTCACCTGTTATGTTTTAAATTTCACAAGTAAAATATCTGTTAATCACATGTGCTCAGATCAGCTTATTCTGTTAAAGTAGTTTCACAAGTGAAAAACAAATGTGTATGTGAATTATAAAATGTTTTCCACATGTGATCTTGAACATCGCATTCAAAGTGTATAAAGATGTCTTCTTTCTGTATTTGTACATGTACATGTTTCAATTTAACTGGGGGTCACCCTCATAATATAAATACTAAAAATAAATTTCATGTGTGATAAAGTCATATTATTGTGGCAGTACTATACTAGTACTGTATCATATATATTGTTACATTGATGAGCCTGGTCCAGCTGATGGCAGCAAAGAGCAGGTTGATGGATGCTCATGTAAAGGTAAATCTGCTGCTGTGTGTTTTATCTCATTATCGTAGGGCTTCAACTTCACCTACCAAGTATATTTGATTTTATAACTTTAGTGGTAGCAACAAATATTATAAAGTAAATTCTAGACCTTGAGTTTTCAAGAGGTGAAGTGACTGAAAATGTTGTCTGTGCACAACTTCCTGCCCCTGGTGCTTACAGTGCCACCACGAGGTTTGGTGTCCCTCCACGGTTAAATGTGTCAACTGGTCCCTGCCACTTTGAACATTTGTTCGAACATGGGAGTTCACATTTGAATGTATTGACCTGTTCTAAATAAAAAATGACAGACCATTTTAGGTGGTTTGCCCTGTTTGCAAGTAGATGGCGCTCATCAGCTTCACCTACTGCACGCCCTTGACCTATCAATTGAGCTAGTAATGCTATGTTGTTTTCTATATAAACAGAGGACATTAGCAAGCAAAGTCATCCTGAGCACAAAATCACGACACCGGAGCATCTTATAAGTAATGTATGGAAGTATTGTGGGTTCTACACTGTGGATGGAAAAGTAACTAACAAAGATAAGACTGTCTGTCCACTCTGCACAAAGCATCTGTCTTACCGTACAATGACAACAATAGGCGGACTCACCTGCTAGCTTGCCAACCACGTCAGGCAGTGGAGGTGAAGGGAGCTGCTGAAACAACATCAAGTGAACAACCTTGTCTGACTGCCAACTATTTGGCACACTCAGCTTCTGCAGGCCTCTTGCCCGCAACTCAATTACTCAAATTCATTCAAACAAATTGCTTGTCACTTCAAGTTCATTTAAACAAACATGTACCTGATGATGAGGGAAAGTGACCCAGCAGGGCCAAAGGTCAACCCCATGACTTTGGTTGATTTGTTTCATATTGATTCTACCAGATTTGGGCTGGAATATGTTTTGTATATTTTATCCACAAAACCATATACACTTCTTAAATGCTTTAAAACTACAAAAAAGAAAATGACCAAGCATTTGTCAGAATATATAGCTGGAAAAACACTGGCTCTCGGAAAAATTTAAATGAATCAGTGGCTTGACATGCAAACAATCTGCCTATTTCGCCTCCAGTATAAACACAAACACCACAAGACCAACAACCATCATTATCAGACATCTGTTCACAACAGACAGGTTACTGTTGGACACTAACATAGAGCAGATGCCCTGCTCGGTGTTGGTCTGTTTTACCCTTTTGATTGCTTTAGATCTAATAACATTACATAACATTTGGATTTACACAGTACAGAATAAGCAACTAGCTAGAATTGAATTACTATGATTAGACAGGTCACCTTATTGTAATGTCAATTTTGGACTGAGAGTAGAAAAACAAAAGCCCACTTTAGGCGAGTCAGCCAAGTTTTGCTAACAATGGAGATATTATCATGTACTTAGATTAGACAATAGGGGCTTTTCAAATATATAATTGTTTCTTCACTGCGTAACACTTATAATAACTATCACCAATAAATAGTCAATTTATACTGAATTAGTTAACAGTTAGCAGTGACAAGCTTTATAAACCATATATTAAGCAATTGTAAACGTTTTACATATTTCTGTTTATAATGACCATCCAAATAATGTTTATAGATTAATTTCACAGTACTCATTATATATTTATTTAGTATTATTAGTTGCAACTTTGCAACACACTATTAGTTAATAGTTCATAAAGCATTTCATTTGTGTTAACTGAAATAACAAGTAAAGAATAAACTAAAGTTTAATTAACTAGAAATGTACCATTTATTAATGATTGTTAACAAAAAATGTAACCTTTGAAGTTTATTACAAATTATGTTTTACATATATTTGATTTTCTAACATCCTTGGTAGGCAAAGGCATCCACTGCCTTTATACATGTAATATTATAATTTGGCCCATTTATGTTATGAATATAAAAAGTTCATTGATTACTGGCTGTTATCTCTGCATTTACAATCTGCCTTTTTCAACAAAAACAAAACTAATTTAAATCCTTGCAATCTTATAAATTCCACTTCCGAAATTACTATCACTGTCTGATGTCTCAACAACAATAGACTTAAAAATAGTCTTCAAGAAAAGTTAACATTGTTCTCCATGGCAACCAAGGCCAAAATCTTTTCTGATTTTCTCTTTCTCTTTCTGAAACATGGCAGTAATCAACACTTCAGAGTCCCATGAGCTCTCATCTGGGTCTATAAGAACAAGCAAAGCCAAATTTCATGCCAGGAGACATCTTGGAAGATCACCTGACATCACAAAGTCTTGTAGGATTTAATTCCAAAATCAGATGAATGTGACTCAGCAACTATTAAGTGTGTGCATGTGATGAACCGTAACTATTCCGAATAACAGGCACAGTTAAATAATGATTGAATGCTCATTAAAGAATTCTTTATCTACATTTGTTGACTTAAGTTGAACCTGTCCAGACAGTCCACACCATGAGCCAGCAAATGGAAAGTTAATTCCGCCGGCCATGAGGGTACAGATTAGAATTGATTGATTGTTTTGAAAATGCAATGGCCTGCCAGCTCTGTTTGTTCTCCACATACTCTGGACACACCCATTTCTACTCTCACAGGTAAACCAGTGTATGGCAGTCTGTGGAGACGCAGGAAAGGGAGACAGCTTCAGCAATTTGGGGGGAAAAAGACGAAACCCTGACAAGGTTTGTCTCTTTTAACATTCTCTAATTGATTGACGATAATTTTAAATATTCAAATAAGTATTCGATAGTCAAAGAGTCACCTTTTATGTATCACAAAGTTATGTTTTTAGATCAAATCCACTGTTGATAAGTCAACCAACTAATTGCCTATTTTTATGAACTGGTTATCCTGCATGAAATGCTGTACTTCCAAAACTGATACCATGCCAATTGAAATATAGATATATATTTGTCAGGCTTCTGTGTGTATACATGCCTTACAGATTTATCATCTTAGCAGCGCTTGCTATGGCAAACAAAGAAAGATGGAAAGCTGATGAGGAGACGGGAGAGTGATAACTTGTGGTGCAACTTTTTGAAAGTCATTAAATTGTTCTATATTTTGTCTCCCTTTACTCTCCTTGTTGTCTTCCACAGGTCATGCCCGTCAACTCCTCGTCCTCCCTCAATGATACCCTTGTCTCCCCTCCCCTCCACTCCTCCAGCTCGTCTTTGTTTGAGGGATGCCTGAAATACATAGCCAGCACTGTCATCTTCAGCACCTACACCTTTATCAATGTCCTCCTCCTCCCCCTCTACATCCTCATCCTCTACATGGGTTTCCAGCGATGGAGGAATCAGAGCTCCAGGCCGGCAGGGCAATCAGTGAGCCACTCTGACATCTTCACCTACCACATCGTCGCTTTAGAGATTTTGGGTGTTGTGGGATCATTTGTCTACTGTTTGGGCATCTACACCAACAGTGCGGTGGTGTTAATGTTTGGAGTGTTTATGTCCTGCGTTATTTTCCCTGGACAGACTCTGTTCCACCTCCTGACGTGTGTTGAGCGCTACCTGGCTGTTGTTCACCCCATCGCATACATACACCTGAGAGAAACAGGTGGGGTCAGGATCAGAAATATCAGCATCTTGTGTGTTTGGTTGGTGAGTTTTGCATGGATGGGGGTAACAAAACTGTACCTGCCAAGTCTTGCTGCTACTCCCTTGCTCTGCATCTGTGGTGTCTCAGTAATTGTTATTATTTTCAGCTGCCTTTCTGTTCTGTATGTTCTAACTAGGTCAGGGCCGGGGGAGTTGGGCAGGAACAAAGAGCAGGTTGACCAGTCAAAGCAGAGAGCTTTCCACTTCATCTGTGCTATATTGGTGGCGCTGCTGTTGAGGTTTGTCGGGCTTCTGGTTAGTTTGGGGTTTGTCTTTTTGGAATCAATTCGTCAAAAGGATTTGTGTTTGTGGATTGACTCTGCAATCTTTTTGACTATACCAAGTAGTCTGGTCATGCCTCTGCTGTTTCTACACAAGACAGGAAAACTGGCATGTTGTAGACCCGACTCTAGGTCAGGATAAAGAATCTAGTAAATAGTGAGCCAAATTAAACCGGACCTTCCAGACTCTTTATCAGGAGCAAGAAAACCTCATTCACAAATCCCACTTAAATTTTTAAGAATGCAGATAACTATAAACGCTAACTTTCTCAACGGCATATCGTGTTTTTCACTCCATGTAAGGAATCCATATAAGGAAGTCAATAGATGAGTTGAGGGGTTGTGGCTTGCTCAAGCATTTCTCTAACAGTAAGGCAGTTCGGAGGATTTTTAGACAGAAGAGACGATAAGTAGAACTTCACATATAACAAACTATTTGTAGTGTCCACCCACATGGATATTTTCCCGTTCAAACTGCATTAGTGACATGATCAGTTGGCACCAAAGACTGGAGATAGAATACATCAACATAGGGGGCGCTGTCACTGCAGAAAAAAATAAGCTTAACATTTCTTGTTCCCTTCTCACAATTTACTAAACAAACAACAAACACTTAGTGCTTTATATTTTTATTTGAGGTCATGCATATATATATATATTTATATATATATTTGGGTTGTTGTATATATAATTTTGAGGGGCAATTCATAGTTTGGTTGTTGCTTATTATATTTGGGTTGCTGTTTACTTATATGTATGAGGTGCCCCTCTGGGTCACATTAACCATCAAGACAATATTATATATCTTTGCTACACAGATCTTTGTTCCATTTAAGATTAGCGTGAAATTAAATACTAAGTCATATTATTAAGTCTATGATTAATGTTAGCTTTAAGTTTATTTTATCAAGCCACAGTGTGTTTTATTTGTATATTTTACAGTATGTTTTCAAAAATTCTCTTTTTTTTATTCTCCACACTTTGATGCTTTTAATTGTCATGCTGTATTGTTTTATTTAACTTTTTATAATGTGCTATATGAACAGTGTTTATTATTATTTATCACCATTTCAAGTGCAGTTCAGAAGAAGTAGACCTGGATGTAAATGAACTCGAGAGAGTGGGAGTCTATTTAACTATTATGATTTTTCTTTTCTTTAAAAAAACTTATTTATTGGTTTTGCCTGTTTAAGCTGTATATTCACTACTATCACTAAGCTTTGTGCTGCTAGGGCCTGTTACCCTTTCAAATGTATAGTTTTTATTTTTGCCATGCTGCAAGTCAAATCATTTATTTGGGATGTTCTTATAAATGTTCACAATACATTCAAATTTAGCCAATTATTGATATTTAATATGTACACATTGCGTATATTTGTGCAATTATACACTTGCAATGCCACTGTCAGCATAGGTTGGTCTCTGGTCTAATATATATATTAATACATGTGTGCTATGAGGGTGTGTGTGTTCTTTGAGATTTTTGTGTGTAACAGAGAAACAGATGAGAGTACGACTCCACTTTTTAACCAAATTGCATCAATCTATTTTTTCCATGTTTTTTCTACACGTTCATTCCCCCATCAAAGCTTCACTTTTCCATTTTTGTACATGAACAATGGTATCAATATCTGTTCTTAATATGATTGAAGATTGTTGTTTTGTAAATAGATCTCTTTTTCTAATATGTCATACATTTAGCAAATTCTGGCCAATCCATGTAAATGTCCTGCTTAAATCAACACCTTCTAGTTAGTGCCACACATTATAAGAACAGCCTAACAATTCCCAGCATTCAACCAACTATGAGTGCTGCTCTTTTGACCCTGTGCCCTGCAAAGGAATCATGTAAAATGAATATTTGCCTGCTGTGATTTTCAATATGCAGCGCAGAAAACCTTTGTTTTCCTACATGCAAAAAACCCACAGTCCTGCAGCTGTTGATCACTCTGACATGTGAGCACCACAAACAAACAGGTGTCATGTCAGTCTTAGGCTGGTGACACAGTTGCTGTTGAACCACATGTTTGTTTACACAAGCGGGTGTGTCTTGGATATAATGGTTCAAATACTTGCCTGTATACTATGTGTGTTCATGGAGGATACCACTAGATGGCATGCTGACATGCTTCCTGACTCCTGACCCTTTAACATCCCCATACTGGTGCAACACTGCTCCTTCTGGTGCATATTGCATCTTCCAAACACGTAGCATTAATTTCTGAGGACATACACAACTGACACTGCAAACGGACCCAGGACGTGTGAACGATGTGAACCAGCCCTCATGCATACCGAAATACACTGTTACAACTCATCTACATCCCTTCAAATAAAGTGTACCATAATAACATATATTAATTCTCAATTAGCAAGATGATGATCATAAATAAAACAATTCAATCCAGTTTATACAAGTTTCCTCTCATGATTATTTATTGAAGAACATGTAACATAATAGGTAAAATGTCCTGACAGAGTTCAGATGAAGTTGTTTTGTAGTTAATTCCTGTTGGTCTTATAACTTTGCCATTGTGTGAACTGAAAACCTAATGTCAAATGCAGAATGTGGAATGTAAAACCAACCTGGCAACAACAAAGTAACATATACAATCTAACATATAACTTAGCAAAAGTATACAGTGGAACCCTTGACCAGACACTGGTAACCATGCTTCACACCTTACACAACCATCTATAAAATTCTAGTAACAACTTGGCAATATTCTAGAAACTACTTTAGGGGCAGCTGTAGCTCAGAGGAAGTAGAGCGGGTCATCTAGTAAGCAGAAGGTCTCTGGTTTGAATCCCCAGCTCACCCAGCTGCATGTTGAAATATCCTTGAGCAAGATACTGAAACCCAAATTGCTCCTGATGAGCAGTTAATGGCATGCAGTGTCATTTTCCCTGAGAAATTCTCTTTTAATTTATAGCTACATACTGTGCCTCTAGAAAAGCATCTTGCCCTGTGAACGTTTTCTTTTTTTTTCTTTTTTTTTTTTTAAATCTGTAACCTGAATCTATAAATGTGTGGATGGGCTTAAAAAGAGCAGTCAGCTGCCATTCAGAATGAAATATGAGGATCATGTTTCCAAGACGGTATTTCCAGTTTTTTGTTTTTAATACAGTATTATTTTATTTGTTAAATATTGTAGGACAGAGTATCAGATAGTTTAAAATTGGTGCTTGATGATTTTTACGGGCACTTTAGTTTAACCTTCAACCTGATTCAGTGTTGTGTTTACAACCTGGAAGTTTTTCTGCCCGTTGAAGGAACAGCAGGGGTAACACCAGAGAGCTGGGCAGAGAGAACCACTCTGCAGATATCCACACCAAACAACTCTCTTTGTCGCTGAACACCGACAAAACAACTATTGCAATGACAGCCAGGTTGCTGAAGAGTTTCAACAACAGAGCTCCCATGATTGCCATGATAGTGTGGAAAGCTCTCTGCTTTGATTGGTCAACTCGCTCCCTGTTCCCACCCACTTCCCCTGGTCCTGGACGAATCAGAACACAGAGAACAGAAATGCTGCAGAAAGAGACGACAGTTGAGGAGACGACCACGAACAAGAAACTGTAGATGATGATAAAATGATAACTGATTTTTGTTATAACCAGTGTTCCAAAGCTAAACAGCCAAACACACCCAATGCTGATATTTCGAACTCCACCAGACTGTTTCAGCCCCAGGTAGGTGATGGGGTGAACAACAGCCAGGTAGCGTTCAACACAGGTCACAAGGTGAAACAGAGTCTGTCCAGGTGCAAGAATGGAGTAGATGCTCAGCCCTACTATCAGTACAGTGTGTTGTTTAGAATATATGCCATAACAGCATAAGCAGCACCCCAAGAAACCGATCAGCTCCAGGACAACCATATTATAGGTGCAGATGTCAGAGTGAGTAGTAATGAGAGCTGTGGCAACAGAGCGCTGTTTACTCCATTTTTGGTAGCCTGCACAGAGGACGAGGATGAAGAGAGGGAGGAGGAGGAGGATGTAGCTGATCAAGAGGCCTGTAAAGATGGAAGCGCTCCCTCTGGAGTTGAAGCATTCAAGCACAGAATGAAGGGAGGAATCGGAGGAGGAATTGATTGACATGTCTTTTTGTATGGATTACTGGACAGACAGAATAAGAAAGTGAGAGAAGAAAAACAGTGTCAGTACAAGTAACAGGAAAATGTGATCATTTGTTTGCAAGTTAAAACGTTCTTTAGCCTGAATATGTCCCTTCAAATGTTCAACAAATGCATACAAACCTTGCTATCAAATCACTCTGACAGTCTTCATCGGACACATTCCTACTGTGTTGATGCTTGTGTAATATATCGGATGGTCATCCCAAATTATCATGAACTTAATGCCATATAAATGCAACGGTAGAGAACAGAGGGGAGCACTGGAAGCAATATTTTTGGTCGGTGGTCAGTGAGGTGTTCCTGAGGAGCTTTTACACCCCATACCATCCCTCTTTCTCAATTCATGACCAGACAAGTTGAAACTTGCAGCTTTTTGCAAAAGAATGTGGTCTGCAACATCAGTTAAATCTCGGGAAAGCTTACAGTGGGGAATTTCTAAAACATGCAAGTTAACACCAATGTTTAAGCAATAACTTTAGTTGTTGTTGAACATACAGCATATATGTTTCAGCAAATATTGTCTATATTACGTCATCTTAACTACAAAGAATTCAAGGTATTTAGAGAAGAAAATACTCTCCCTTGCAGGGGATCATTCATCTTAATAATAATAATCACAGGGGAAATGATAGATGGGGGGCGTCCCCCACTGTTAGTGTTACTGTAGATTAATGTTAACGACTGAAAATGTTATTTGAGCCATAACACCAATTAAACCAAGTTAATATTGTTTGTCCAAAAATATGTAAATGGTCATAATCATGGAGAAGCATGAATGTTCCCATTGGTATTCTGCATATTTGTGAGAATAAAGTTATGTGAAAAAGTTATTAGATCAAACCCACCTTGTCACCAGTTGTTTCTCAACATCTGAGTCCCCAAAATCAGTGTCAGCTGTTCACTGTAGTCTGGTCCGCATGTGTAAGTCTGCTGTATAATGTTGCAGAGTGACAGGAGCAGGACGGCAGAGTTTTGCATTTTGCAAATGAAGCTACTAATTTTGTGTGACTCTGGACAATAAATCGTAACAGGCAAATCTTCTTAATGGCCCATTTTCCTTAAATGCAAGGTTGATTTAATGTAAACACCATTGGCACTGATTTGGTGTTTGAAGGGTAATGACGTAGGGTCGTTTCTTGAAACATCTCAAGTTACCAGACAACGATTCCAAGAAAAGCTTTACGTCAAGATTTATGTGGCAGTCATGATAATCATGTTTGTATATGGAAAAGTGTTGCAAACATGTTGTAGGGTTGGAACAGTGATCTTTCTCTCACTCTTTGACGTTTTTGGAGTACAGGGGATTTCAACAGAACTTCCCTAATGTAAACAAACACTGATAAAAACTACAAAGTTGTAGATGGCGGAGGAAATCTACAATTATTTTCCCGCTGAAAATTAGATGACAAGATTCTTGAGAAAGACATGTCTGTATGCAAAGTGTCAAGCTACAACCAGCAGCCTGCAGCTGACCCTGAGCTTTAACCACCTTTGTTTCCAGGCTAATATAATTATCCTCATTTTGGGTGTGAAATGGTCTTTCCAATAACTTTTTAATCAACTTATGACTAGAATGGAACCCAGTAGAGCACATACCTCTGCCGAAGCCCAATAGTCCCCCGTTGTCTTCACTCACAGATAAGGAGCAACCTGAGTTCGCCTGATTTTTTTTTTCATTAACATCCCAAAAATGTCCTATCTTGCAATGTTAAAGAAAGTGAGAAACAAATTCCTGAATCTGTGTCTTGACCCAGATCAGCACCAAAAATTAATGGGGTCTGTTCTTATCCATCCATTAGTTTCAGTGTAATCCTGCTGACAAACCAGCTAACAAAGGATCAACCAAATGGACATGAGCGAAAACACAATCTGCTTGCTGGAGATTATAAATGATATGTTATTATAGGTTAGGCTTTTCCTGACCTATAACAACATATTCAAGTCAGTGAAATGAGCTCCACCTTTATCCACCACGACATTTAAGTTACGTAAATGTTCATGTTTTACAGTCGACAATGTCACAACATTTGGTGTCAACCAATAACTTAAGCCTCCAGACCTTTTTGAGCCAGTGGCTTTGTTTCAAGAACTTCCTCATGGACAAAACTGAACTATTGAGATATACGTGCAATTTTCAAAATGTAAATGTCAAGCAACAATTGCATTTGCTATAAAAAAAGAAAAAGAAAAACAAACTTTCAAGAAATATAGTTTAAAGTGCACAATTTTTTTTCATTACACAGCTTTTAATAACTTCTCTGCTTTTTGGAATTCATTTTAATGTTCAGTGTTACTCGATATGGAAATTATAAACTTCTGCTTGCATTAATGCGTTATGTTGTAATGAAGTGATATTATTGTATTCAAATGAAGAAATAAATGTTATAACAGTTACTTAGTTGTGAATGTTTTTGAATGTGTTTTTGGTTGCATAATCAACACTGATCTCTGTACTCTTCATTCAGCTCATGTAACCAACTAATGCTCAGACTATTGAGATCATATTCAAATGACTGGCAGCTGAACCTGTGACCTGATTTCCATGTGAGGTCATAATAATCTGGAAAAATAGATTTGCCTGCTTGAACTTATAAATTATGCGAATAAATCTTGTAATATGCAAAATAAAAACAATAACAACAAAAAAAGTCATGCTCTCCCAAACATCAAACACACCCATCACACACGTTTCAAGATGAATGATAATGAGTGAGGCCTTTCTCACCACTGGCACGGCGCTGTGATAAGTGAGGTAGTCAGAGGCAGAGGGAGATGTTGAGAATACCATGTACTTGGTCTTCGCTGAATTCAAAATAAGTATATTATGAAAAAGGTGTATGTTAAAAGTCTCAGAGTGAAGATGAGCATGAGCCCAGTTTCTCAGTGGTTTTAAAGTGCCCGTTTCCAAATATTTTCAATTGGTGCTTGGCCAGATTTGTTAAAAAAATAAATAAATAATTGGCATGTCCTTTATGATAAGTATACAAAATTTCATGGCAATTCATCAAAGGTTTCTGACATACTTTAGTCCAGACCAAAAGTGGTGGGCCAACTGGACAAGATCACATCCCAAGAGCCACACTGCATGATAAAGCAAGAACTAATGAGATGAACTGTATAATGAATAATGTTAAAGATCTATGCCTTCTTTCGATTAATGGACAGAAATAATCCCGGATTATCTTGGACAGAAAAACATTTGCACTCTCTGTTTCTGTGAAATAATCTCGTATGAAATATGGTTCTGGGGTCAGATGTGATGAAAACACAGTCACTCACTCGCAGACAGGTGTGCTGCGCTAAATGACCAGATTTAATTTGAATACACGTCTTTGTTCATGAGTCCTTTGAGGCCTGGCAAATGTTCATCTTAATGGACTGATTAAATGAGCCATAGTTAAAGATTGCAAAGTTTGGAAATCAATTTAAGTACTTAGAAAAGTTTAAAATGTTTAAGATTATGAAGTATGTGTGCACTTATTGGTGAATTTGCAATATGTTTTTAACATTATGATGCTGTAAGGTAGTTAAATTACATTATAGTATCATGATGTTCGACAATACTGTGTTTAAGCAAACAGATGAATTAATAGTATACTTTGTGTTGTTTGTGTTTTGGTTGTACAATCTCGGCACAGGTCACGCAGATCAGATGACGAACAGAGATGATCGGTGTGATATTCAAATAGTGGTGCTGCTCACCTGCGACCTGACTTCTCTCGCAATAATAGGAAAAATACATTTACCTGATGTAATGGACCATAGAAAAGGATAATATAATATGAATCTCAAAAGAGTCCTAGTCACGCTGTCATCTGTTCGTCACAGCATTATGGTTGACTCTCTTTCTTACACACACACACACACACACACACACCTTAATCACAGATATGTATTAAGATAAATTTGGATCAGTAACCAGTGAACAGCAGTCTGTCTGGAGTCGCTGCGAAGGGCCATCACAAAGAACGTCGGCTTGAGGTGGGTGTCCTTCTACATTGAACGATGAAAGATTTTGTGAATATGAGATTTAAATGTAGTTAAAAAAGTGTGACTGTTGAGTAGGCTTTTGGAATTATTTGCAGTGACTCTGTTTCCAGGGTGATATTTTTTATACAGCTGTTATCTTGTGTTTTGCAATTTTTATAATTGTGCTTCTATGTTGTTTCATGCTTCAAACTTTATTTTTACATTTTCTTCCTAAATTGGTATTATTTGAGAATCATTAGTTTAAGCGAACATACTAAAAATTGTTTTTTGGTTCATTTTATGATCATCCATGAAATTGCTTTTGTTGGCGACTACTTTTCTTAAATCATTGCATGCAAATAAACTCAAAGTGGATAGTAATAATAATAATAATAGTATGCTTTATCACTTGTGTTTCTGAACTTGCAGTACAGAGACTCTTGAAGGAACCAGACTTCTTTTGAATCAGTCTTCTCAAAAAAAACTAAGTGAGACAGCTCAGTTACCATGAACATCCAGCTACACACAAATGGACCAGACTCTTGATCACTAGTTCAAGTTACGTTTAGTTAATCTTTTGGGAAATTGTTTTTGATGTTTCTGGTGACATTGAATCGCCTCCTGATGATTACTGAACAACCTTTTGTGAATGAGATCTATTTCCTCTGCATCTCCATTTGGTTTTAACATTGTGTTTGTTCTCTTTCTCCTCTTCAGACCTCCATGTAAACATGTCAGTCAACTCCTCTTCCTTTGCTGGCCTCTCCTTTCTTCCCCCTCTCCTCTCTTCTAACTTCTCCCTCAATCCTATCTACAAGTGCTTTAGTTTCAGAATGAGTATATTTATGCTCTCTACTTTCTCCACCACCTACATCCTCTTCCTCCCTCTCCTCATCCATGTCCTCTACCTGGGTTACCAACAATGGAAGAAACAGCGCTCATCAACAAGTTACTGTGACAGCATCACCTATCACTCTATCGCCATGCAGCTGAATGAAGTCTTGGGTATCATCTTGTTTTTTTGTGGCCACTACATCAAGCGTCCAGAGATGATGCCTGTGGGGCTCTGCGTCTGGTCTCTCACCTCCCTCGGACAGGCTCTGTTTCAGCTCCTGACCTGTGTGGTACGCTACCTGGCTGTGGTTCATCCCATCACCTACATGGGACTGAGACGGGCGGACAGGGTCTGGATCAGAAATATTAGCATTGGGTGTGTTTGGGTACTGAGCTTCGTGTGGATGGCCTATAATTATCTAAGCAAATATGAGATGCGATTCGCCTTGTATTCAAGCATTATGGTTTTATCCTTAATTGTTGTGTGTTTTTGCAGCATTTCCGTACTCTATGCTCTGAAGCGCCCGGGGCCGGGGGAGGTGGGTGGGACAAGGAAGCATGTTGACCAATCAAAGCAGAGCGCTTTCCACTCCATCGTGGCTATAATGGGAGTACAATTGTTCAGCTTTGGGGCATATCTGACTGTCAATGTGATATACAGTTACTCTGCATTTGGTGACGTGTGTACAGTGCTGTTGTTCATGATGTGGTTTTCTCTGCCCAGTAGATTGGTGCTACCTCTGCTGTTTCTACACCGGGCAGGAAAACTACAATTAAACAAACCCACTGGTTCTGGATGAGGCTTTGATTACATGTCAGAATGCTGAGTTTAAATAATTGAAAATAGCTCAATTAACTGTTTTAGATTTTGTGGTTGACTTTGAATCTTAGTTGACAAGATGTTGTCATTTGTTTAAGAGCTGTTGTAGCACCCAAGTTTGGTCCCGGTCTCAAGGTCACTTTTTGAAGATCTAGGTCTCGGAATCGATCACATTTTCACTCTGTCTTGAATCGGTCCCAGACAAAGAGGACTGGAAGTTGACAACTGCCGTGATGTCACTGTATTGAATAATTGTTTGATACATACTGTGCCTGTGACCAATGATGGTTTCTATGGACAATAGTCACCCAGAAAACTTGATGCTTGTTCAAGAAATTGTGTTTGATCGTTGGTTTAACATGTGAAAGGAGTGATGGTTAAGTTGATTTCAGCTCCTTTCTGTTTGCATTTGTTGTTCATAGAAAAACAAAGTTAAATTCCCCACATAAAATCCACCCCTGAATGCTTTTTGATTATCTATCAAAATCATTCTCATGGTACACTTTTACATTTGTCTTTGGTGATTTCATGAGATCAGGTTAATTTAAGGAATGCATTTCAAGAATTAATGTCTTGTCTGACCACAAATTAGCTAACTAGTGTGCTTTCCAAGAGTGCTTTTGATATTCTTTTATGAAGTGTGTAATGCAAACAGTCATTCTGAAGGACTAGGATTACAGACTCAGAATACAGGATGTGTTATGTGTAATTTGGAAAATTGCAACATGGGGCACTGAATTTGATTTATTCACTTATTAGTTTATCAGACTACAAATTGTACATTAGCGAGTTATTTCCTGGAATGCAGTCTGTTCAAAGGCCTTTAGCTTTTGTTATATAGAAGTGGACAAAGTTTCAGTTAAGTAGATTGCAAAACGGATGCACACAGCCAAAACTAGATGAACAAGATATTATG
This sequence comes from Diplodus puntazzo, assembly GCA_963678695.2. Classification (NCBI taxonomy): domain Eukaryota; kingdom Metazoa; phylum Chordata; class Actinopteri; order Spariformes; family Sparidae; genus Diplodus; species Diplodus puntazzo. The sequence goes on from OZ023170.1 coordinate 26,815,098, forward strand.
ACAGCTCAGTATTCACTTGCAAACAGACAGGTGTGCTGGCCTAAATGACTGATTTGAATAGACAATTTGTTCATGAGTCATTTGAGTCCATTCAAATGTTCAACTAAATGGACTGATGAAATGAACCATCACTCCAAATTGCTACATTGTTGGCCAGATTTGATTAATGCCTGGTTGTGTAAGACCTTCAGTTTGTCAATGATTTTTTTAGTGTTGAAGAAGGTTAAGATTTGTATGATAATGAACCTTTTGAGTGCACTAATCAGTATATATACACATAGGTGTATAATATGATGTATAACCTTACTGTATTTGAATGAAGGAATTCATTTCATAAAAACTAATTTTGTGTGGTCATGTTTTTGTTGTAAATCTCTATGATTGTCATGATATTCAACTTGTGGTGCTGCAGAAACTAGCTGTGTTTCCTGTTATGACCCTTTACAGAAAGTACACAATAAAGGTATAACCAAGTCAAGCTGCAGGTAGAAAGAGGCCATATGTATGAAATGAACCATAATCAAACAGAGGAAAAACCCCACAACAATCAATCCCAGACCAACCCACAGGGCCGTTAGAGCTGGGGACTAGTAGTGATGTTTTAACAATAACATGATAGGTAAGTCAGTTAAACTCAATAAATGTGAGTGCATAAAACATAATAATATACAGAAACAAAGAGTTCTATGTGGCTTTTAAGTGCTTAGAAATGTCTTGTCATCCAACAATAAACATGTTTTATTTGCCAGTATTAACACTTAAATAGTCTTAATGCATAGTAATAAGTATCTTAAGGACATTTAAAGAGCATTATCTATTCACTACTGCCTATTATTAAGACCTTAATATAAAGTGTTTACAAAAACATGCTTATAAATACAAAACTGAAGATAAATTGTCTTGTCAATATTATTTCTTTCTTGCCTAATGTTAATGTTTTTGAATTAAGCAACAGGTCACAACTTTGTTTGCCATATGAGAATGCAGTTGAAGCCATTCTCCAAAACTTAAGGAAAATAATGAGCTCCCTCGTTGAGGAGGTGCCAGAATACAGACAGCGGTAATGAGTTCCCAGTTCTTGGAGGTGTGAGAAGTCAGGCGAGGGTGATGACATCTATCTGCACCCCCACAAGACCATCGTTCACACTTCTAATTGGTGTTTATGCTGCATTAATTACTGCATGAGGCACAGGCTAAAATTATACTTTCATCATAACATGTTTCCATCAAGGAACAAACAACTTGAGTTTGGGAAAAAAAAAAATAGAAGTGGCATGATTGATGATGATGAAATTCCTGGCCTTTTCTTTGTATTCTCTACATTTTATCTTACTTTTTTTTTTTTAAAGATAGAGATATACAACTGATAAGAAGTAAGGGATCATATATGATATCTATGATATAATGAATATGTAGTGTATCTTAAGCCATTTTACCTCCCACTTTGCAAACTCTTTCTTTTCTTGCTTTCTCTTGAAACCTCAAGCTGAACATGTATAGCCAAAGATAGCACATTTATACACACATAAATCTTAACATATACCATCAATATCCGTGAATCAAATTTTGAAGTTTGTCTTTCAATAGCATAAATATCTTAGAAAGGCTACCAGGAGTCACTAAGGAATTTTGTCACATGGTGATTTTGGCACACCACATGGAGCAGATACTGAGCACACTCAGAACAAACACAGACCTGTGGCAGTATAAGGATACCGAAACAGGCTCAGTATATTTCAAAACAAGTGGACCTATGAAGACCCTCACCCTCACGATAACTGACAGCCATGTTTCTAAGATGTCCAAAATGAGTTAGGGATATTGGGATATTTTACTGTTTCACTTGATTGTACTTCGATTTCCTGAAGGTCACATGGTGGTCGGTCGAGGCTTCAACTGGTCCAACTGGTGTGTGAGTTAATAACTGTTAATCACATAACGTACATACAATGAGTGACGTACTTACTGAATACTGTATGTAACTTACACAACTTTTGCACATTTGTCACAGGAGGGATGGAGTCATGCTATGTAAGGTCGAGGTGAAGTCTGAACAAATGAGTCTTGAGTCTTTTGTGGAAGACAGCGAGTGACTCTGCTGTTCTGACATTGGTTGGAAGTTTGTTCAACCACTGAGGTGCCAGAAAAGAGAAGAGTCGCAACTTCGCTGAGTGACCTTTGTTTGCACTCAGCAATGGGGGTACCAGCCACCCAGCTGTTGTAGTAGAGCGAAGTGCTCACACTGGGGAGAGAGGTCTGACCAGTGATCGGAATTAGACAGGTGCAGTTCTGTTGATGGCCTTGAAGGCCAGCACTGTCATCTTGAATCAGATGCGGGGCGCAACAGGAACCCAGTGGAGGTCACGGAGGAGGGGGGTCAGATGGGAGAATTTGAGTAGATTGAAAACGAGGTGTGCTGCAGTGTTCTGGATGGGCTGCAACAGTTCGAGTCGTAGAGGCTGGGAGTCTAGCCAACAGTGAACACAGTTACAACACTGAACATGATTATCTAAACGCAAGGTATGATTTTTTCATAATCCGAACAAAGTAGTTTTGGTGCCTAAACCTAACCAAAGTGTGACATTTTGACAATATTAACTACAGTACAAAAGTCATAAAATGTCATGATATATGAACTGTTTGTCACTAAGTGCTATCTTGAAAGTCTAACTGGACATCATTTATCACATATTAATTCTAACTTGACTGCAAGCCCTTCATGTGCAAAACTGACAGCAAGGCGGTAGGTAAAATGTCAAAGTTTGAAACTTAAACCCACTTATTATAAATTCTAGCTCAAAATGAACTCAAAGGCAGTTATTGGACTTTTCATGGGGTTGTTGTTGAAAAGAAAAATACAGAATATCCCATCAAATGGTTTGTACATCTGCAAACACAAGGAATTTGGTCACCACACACTTTCAAATCATAGCTTTTAAATTTTTATAATTTAATAATTTTTAAGACCATAGGTTGCACATTCAATACTCACTTTTAACCACTCAAGTCTTTATACAATGAAAGGTGAAGGGATATCACCTCCAATTGTACATTATCCACTGGGACAGACTGCCCAACCTTACTCCCACAGGGTCTATTATTTAAAGGTCTTACTCTAATGGCCAGAGAGACAGAGAGCCCGATCGTGGTAAAGCAGACACTGACCCCATTTGATGCAAATTCTGTGACGGCCCTACTGCCTAGGTAACTATGGAAGGTAAGCATGGGATTGAAACACAACTGTCTGAATATGCTTTGAGAAAGCTACCTAATGGTCATCACGGTTTTTAATGATACAGTGCTGCAAAATGTATTTTAACCCATAAGAATGGTGACACGTTCACAAACAAACACTTTAAATGTCGTAAAATCTGTAAATGTCATGCTTTAAATGTTCTAATTTGGGTCTGGGTTTTTCTAGATAAAGTGAGCTGGCTAAGGTGTTCTGGATAACTATCTTCAGTTTACATTCAGTTTGTATTAAGTAGAGTTTCCGAATGTTCCGATTTACCTTTTTGAGTTTTGTCCAAAGCAGAAAAACATTAGGTGTCCTGCTCCAAGTAAAGCACAGTTTACAGGTGTAAGATCTGCAGCACTGTTGAACAATTTTACCTGAGGGAGAGAGAGGCCCCTCTTATAATGATGAGTTCACTAATAATTAAAACAATGGAAGGTTTCCACTTGACACTACAAAGACATATTGCAGCAAATTCAATGTGGCAAATAGTGTCACTTTATTGGGGCTCTCCAGTCAGAAGAACCACACCAGTGACAAAAGGTGACAAAGGATTTCACTTTACTGCCTCTGTGACCTTCTGCATGCATTCAAATTTTGGTTGATAGCGAGTCAAGTCCTTATGATTAAAGATGTAAATCAGTCTAAAAAAACATCCCTCTGTTTCTCTCTGCCTTGCTTAATTGTTTTCTTTAGATTTCAACTAAATAGCTGCCAGTTCCTCATGCCCTGATGAAAGTGATCTACCTTTGGTTCAATCTTATAACAATTTTAAGTGGTTTATTGATGATGAATTATTGATTATATGAGTGGTGTATTGATAACATGCATATAGTTACAATTTAAGTTTTATTTTGCTCTAGATGCCACTGAGCAATGATCTATCATAGGAAAAGAAATGATGATTTGGCAAGCCCAATTTACAAAGTAATCTTGGGTTATTCCAGTGCAGATTTAAAAAAAAAAAAAGAATGATTCCATTTCTGAATATATCATTCTTATTCCCTCTGAACAGATGGAGGCAGTACTCTGCTATGAGTCCAGAAACAGTTCCTGTCCAAAGACGATCTATCCCTTGCCCATACGCATCACCCTCTACATGATTCTAGGAAGCACAGTCATCCTCACAGTGTGTGGAAACCTTTTGGTGGCCGTCTCAATTGCCTATTTTAAACAGCTCCATACTCCAACCAATTACCTCATAGTCTCTCTGGCTGTGTCTGACCTTCTTTTAGGGTTGTTCGTCATGCTGCCCAGTATGATTCAATGTGTGGAGTCTTGCTGGTATTTTGGTGATGATTTCTGTCAAGTCTATATGAGTTCTGATGTTATGTTATGTACAGCATCAATACTAAATTTGTCATTTATATCACTTGACCGACACTATGCTGTTAACCAACCTCTACTATACAGAAGTAAAATATCTGTTAATGTTGTGTTGATCATGATTCTGCTCAGCTGGAGTATTTCAGCTCTCATAGGCTTTGGAATGATTTTTCTGAAGTTAAATATTTGGGGGATTGAGGACTTCTACTATAATCACATCGCCTGTGAAGGAAGGTGTGTTTTGTTTCAGAGTGGCCTGTCAAGTACAGTCACATCAGTAATTTCCTTTTACATTCCAGGAATTATAATGCTTGGTGTTTACCTGAAGATTTTGATTGTGGCGCAGAGGCAGTCGCGCAGCATGCAGAAAAAAAGCTGTATGAATTCAACAAGAATATCTAACACAACCCAGACAAAAGCCACTAAAACACTTGCTATCATAATGGGGGCGTTTCTTTCCTTTTGGACTCCTTTTTTTGTGTGTAACACTATTGATCCCTTTGTCAATTACTCAACACCACCAGCATTGTTCGACACACTGGTATGGGTGGGCTACTTTAATTCTACTGTGAACCCTATAATCTATGCATTTTATTATAGTTGGTTCAGAAAGGCATTTCGATTATTCACTTCAGGTATCATTTTTAAATCTGATATTTCAGAAACAATACTTGTCACGGAATAAATTGATGAAAAGTAGATGACTCAGACACCTGGGTATTCCTCTTACAGAAATAAAAAGGTTGGTTAGAAAATGGTTGTAAAACTGGTTGAAAATGTTGATATTGATCGATAACTTTCCAATACCATTTTTTTCTTTCCTAATTCTGATACCTGAACTGTGCAGGTACTGATCCAATAAGAGTGCATTATTAACTGCTGAGTATTCATTTGATGTTTTCCTAACAATAAAAAAAAAAATTGTAGGCTTCAACAACAAAATAAACCAGTGCACTGCAACTTTTGTTTGTGAAACTGCAACCGTTCTTTCTTCAGGCTCATACTTGTAACTGACACAGTATCACCTTTGGGTACACTTATCAATTGTGTTGATGTGAAAAGGGTTGAGCGGAGTTACAGACCCCCTCATATGAAGCAACTCCCTAAAGGACACAACAAAGGCAGTCATGCGGTCTTAAATTGGTCACAGGAATGCTCAGGGCCCTACACACTTGGACTCTGGCCAAACCGTCATGAAAAGCTTGAGCAGGCTCAAAGAGAGATAAATAATAAAGTATACAACTAAAGGGAGCTCAAGTCAAGTCATGAAAGGTGCCAGTGGCCCATTGAGGATGCTTCCTAATCAGTTGGGAAATTCTCAGTTGGAAAAAGATTTTGTAGAGATGGCAACTGGTCTTCGAAGAAATAGACAACAGACAACAGTATATGTCTACAATCACAATTGGAAAAGTATGATAACACAAATTATTGCCTCTGAACACCTTTTAAAGGGATGTGTAAGATTAATCCATGGTCTAACACTACGTGAAGCCGACTAAGACCTCCCTCAAGAGATCAAGTTTGCAAACCGCTAGTTTATGTAGTTTTTGCAACCTCAGAAAAGACCGCACGATAACAATACACTGCAGTATATACCTCCAAGATAAAACCGCCATCAAAAACCCAGTCATAGCCACAAATAATGCTCAAAACAGCACCAAACATCATCAACAGTACAAATAGGGTCCCAGCACAAAGTCTCGATTGCATGTGAGGCATCAAACATCTGCTAGCTTAGCCGGATTTCTATTGCTATTGCTACTACTAATACTACTCCTGCTATTGGTGGGCTACTTTAATTCTACTGTGAACCCTATAATCTATACATATTATTATAGTTAGTTCAGAAAGGCATTTCGATCATTCACTTCGGGTATCATTTTAAAAATCGGATATTTCAGAGACAATACTTGTTACAGAATAAATTGATGAAACGTAGATGACTCAGACACCTGGGTATTCCTCTTACAGAAATGAAAAGGTTGGTTAGAAAATGGTTGGTTGGTTAAGGTTAGGGACGATTATGTTTATTACATATTATTGCTAACTTGACTGCAAGCCCTTCGTGTGCAAAACTGACAGCAGGGTGGGAGGTAAAATGTCAAAGTTTGAAACTTAAAGCCACTTATTATAAATTCTAGCTCAAAATGACCTCAAAGGCAGTTATTGGTCTTTTCATGGGGTTGTTGTTGAAAAGAAAAATACAGAATATCCCATCAAATGGTTTGTACATCCGCGAGCATAAGGAATTTGGTCACCACACACTTTCAAATCATAGCTTTTACATTTTTTTATAATTTAATAATTTTTAAGACCATAGGTTGCACATTCAAAACTCACTTTTAACCACTCAAGTCTTTATACAATGAAAGGTGAAGGGATATCACCTCCAATTGTACATTATCCACTGGGACAGACTGCCCAACCTTACTCCCACAGGGTCTATTGTTTAAAGGTCTTACTCAAATGGCCAGAGAGACAGAGAGCCCGATCGTGGTAAAGCAGACACTGACCCCATTTGATGCAAATTCTGTGGCTGCCCTACTGCCTAGGTAACTATGGAAGGTAAGCATGGGATTGAAACACAACTGTCTGAATATGCTTTGAGAAAGCTACCTAATGGTTATCACGGTTTTTAATGAAAACAGTGCTGCAAAATGTATTTTAACCTATAAGAACCCATGGTGACACACTTGTAACAGACACTTTAAATGTCGTAAAATCTGTAAATGTCATGCTTTAAATGTCCTAATTTGGATCTGGGTTTTTCTGGGTTAAGTGAGCTGGCTAAGGTGTTCTTTATAGCTTCAGAGAAAATATTGCAAGTCATAGATGCATGGGAACATCAATAGAATCCAAAATATATAAACAGTTGAGGCTCTATGTTCATGTTTTTACCAATCTTCAGTTTACATTCAGTTTGTATTAAGCAGAGTTTCCGAATGTTCCGATTGACCTTTTTGAGTTTTGTCCAAAACAGAAAAACATTAGGTGTCCTGCTCCGAGTAGACACTTTTCAGCACAGTTTACAGGTGTAAGATTTGCAGCACTGTTGAACAATTTTACCTGAGGGAGAGAGAGGCCCCTCTTATGATCACGGTTTCACTAATAATTAAGATGATGGAAGGTTTCCACTTGCCACTGCAAAGAAATATTGCAGCAAATTCAATGCGGCAAATAATGTCGCTTTATTGGGGCTCTCCAGTCAGAAGAACCACACCAGTGACAAAAGGTGACAAAGGATTTCACTTTACTGACTCTGTGACCTTCTGCATGCATTCAAATTTTGGTTGATAGCGAGTCAAGTCCTTATGATTAAAGATGTAAATCAGTCTAAAAAAACATCCCTCTGTTTCTCTCTGCCTTGTTTAATTGTTTTCTGGAGATTTCAACTAAATAGCTGCCAGTTCCTCATGCCCTGATGAAAGTGATATACCTTTGGTTCAATCTTATAACAATTTTAAGTGGTTTATTGATGAATTATTGAATATATGAGTGGTGTATTGATAACATGCATATAGCTACAATTTAAGTTTTATTTTGCTCTAGATGCTACTGAGCAATGATCTATCACAGGAAAAGAAATGATGATTTGGCAAGCCCAATTTACAAAGTAATCTTGGGTTATTCCAGTGCAGATTTAAAAAAAAAAAAAGAATGATTCCATTTCTGAATATATCATTCTTATTCCCTCTGAACAGATGGAGGCAGTACTCTGCTATGAGTCCAGAAACAGTTCCTGTCCAAAGACCATCTATCCCTTGCCCATACGCATCACCCTCTACATGATTCTAGGAAGCACAGTCATCCTCACAGTGTGTGGAAACCTTTTGGTGGCCGTCTCAATTGCCTATTTTAAACAGCTCCATACTCCAACCAATTACCTCATAGTCTCTCTGGCTGTGTCTGACCTTCTTTTAGGGTTGTTCGTCATGCTGCCCAGTATGATTCAATGTGTGGAGTCTTGCTGGTATTTTGGTGATGATTTCTGTCAAGTCTATATGAGTTCTGATGTTATGTTATGTACAGCATCAATATTAAATTTGTCAATTATATCACTTGACCGACACTATGCTGTTTGCCAACCTCTACTATACAGAAGTAAAATATCTGTTAATGTTGTGTTGATCATGATTCTGCTCAGCTGGAGTATTTCAGCTCTCGTAGGCTTTGGAATGATTTTTCTGAAGTTAAATATTTGGGGGATTGAGGACTTCTACTATAATCACATCGCCTGCGAAGGAAGATGTGTTTTGTTTCAGAGTGGCCTGTCAAGTACAGTCACATCAGTAATTTCCTTTTACATTCCAGGAATTATAATGCTTGGTGTTTACCTAAAGATTTTGCTCGTGGCACAGAGGCAGTCGCGCAGCATGCAGAAAAAAAGCTGTATGAATTCAACAAGAATATCTAACACAACCCAGACAAAAGCCACTAAAACACTTGCTATCATAATGGGGGCGTTTCTTTCCTTTTGGACTCCTTTTTTTGTGTGTAACACTATTGATCCCTTTGTCAATTACTCAACACCACCAGCATTGTTTTACACACTGCTATGGGTGGGCTACTTTAATTCTACTGTGAACCCTATAATCTATGCATTTTATTATAGTTGGTTCAGAAAGGCATTTCGATTATTCACTTCAGGTATCATTTTTAAATCTGATATTTCAGAAACAATACTTGTCACAGAATAAATTGATGAAAAGTAGATGACTCAGACACCTGGGTATTCCTCTTACAGAAATAAAAAGGTTGGTTAGAAAATGGTTGTAATACTGGTTGAAAATGTTGATATTGATCGATAAGTTTCCAATACCATTTTTTTCTTTCCTTATTCTGATACCTGAACTGTGCAGGTACTGATCCAATACGAGTGCATTATTAACTGCTGAGCATTCATTTGATGTTTCCCTAACAATAAAAAAACAAAACAATTGTAGGCTTCAACAACAAAATAAACCAGTGCACTGCAACTTTTGTTTGTGAAACTGCAACCGTTCTTTCTTCAGGCTCATACTTTCAAATAACTGACACAGTATCACCTTTGAGTACACTTATCAATTGTGTTGATGTGAAAAGGGTTGAGCGGAGTTACAGACCCCCTCATATGAAGCAACTCCCTAAAGGACACAACAAAGGGAAGTCATGCTGTCTTAAATTGGTCACAGGAATGCTCAGGGCCCTACACACTTGGACTCTGGCCAAACCGTCATGAAAAGCTTGAGCAGGCTCCAAGAGAGATAAATAATAAAGTATACAACTAAAGGGAGCTCAAGTCAAGTCATGAAAGGTGCCAGTGGCCCATTGAGGATGCTCCTTAATCAGTTGGGAAATTCTCAGTTGGAAAAAGATTTTGTGGAGATGGCAACTGGTCTTCGAAGAAATAGACAATAGACAATGGTATATGTCTACAATCACAATTGGAAAAGTATGATAACACAAATTATTGCCTCTGGACACCTTTTAAAGGGATATTCTGGTGTAAGATTAATCCATGGTCTATGTTACGACCCCCTTTAAGTGAGGTCTAACATAAGACAGAACAACAAGCTATGATTTAAATGAAGGTGAATTTTATTAACTCAATCATCAAACAAAGCAAACAAACTGATGGGCCGGCCAAAATAAACAAAAGAGCAAACCCCCAGACCAACCCACCAGGACCGTCGGAACCGGGTTAAACCCTCGACCCAAAACCAACAAAGCAACTAATCCTAATTGAAATAAAGCCACGAAAACTGAACTACCGCACCCATCAGAATAACATCAATCAAAGGCATAATACCTCAGCCAACCTCCCGGCTGACTGACAACACTGCTGGCCCGGTGGCATGCAGTGAGCAAGGTGAGAGAGAGAGACCAGAGCCTAGTGCCCTACCCCCTCTTACTGAATCTTCCCAATCAGCCAGACCGCTATCACCTGGCAGGCAAGCCAATCACCAGCCATGGTGACACATCCTAGCCAGAAGACAGGGAGCATGTAACAGTCTAACACACCGTGATGCTGAGTAAGATCTCCCTCAGGAGATCAAGTTTGCAAACCGCTAGCTTATGTAGTTTTTGCAACCTAAGAAAAGACCGCACGATAACAATACACTGCAGTATATGCCTCCAAGATGAAACCGACATCAAAAAGACAGTCATAGCCACAAATAATGCTCAAAACAGCACCAAACATCATCAACAGTACAAATAGGGTCCCAGCACATAGTCTCGATTGCATGTTCGAGGCATCACACATCTGCTAGCTTAGCCGGATTTCTATTGCTATTGCTACTACTAATACTACTCCTGCTATTGGTGGGCTACTTTAATTCTACTGTGAACCCTATAATCTATGCATTTTATTACAGTTAGTTCAGAAAGGCATTTCGATTGTTCACTTCGGGTATCATTTTAAAAATCTGATATTTCAGAGACAATACTTGTCACAGAATAAATTGATGAAACGTAGATGACTCAGACACCTGGGTATTCCTCTTACAGAAATGAAAAGGTTGGTTAGAAAATGGTTGGTTGGTTAAGGTTAGGGATGAACATATGGATAATGTAACCATAGCCACACCACATATGTGCATTTTGCTTACAGGGCATATATGAATGCACCATTGGTGTTGAGTTTGCTTCAGCTATACAGCATCTAACATCTGTATGTTTATGTAAGTGATTTATGACATAAAAATACTACTTTCTCAAAACAAAATGACTTTCCACATAAAATCTTGATGTTGGTTGTTATTGTGCACAATCTGAATATTATTCAAATGTTTCAGAGACTGCTTTACATTTATGTTAATAGGAGGGTTCTGATTGGTTGGCACAGTGGGTCAGATTGTTTTTAGGTGGCTTCTATGCTGTCACTGTGATTACAAGACAGATATTTCAGCCATGTTTCCTACGAGATCCTCTTCATGTTGGGTTCTGTTGGCATATATTTTGAGGTTAATGATGACAGGTGACTTTTCTCATGAGCAGCTGCAGTACTGTTTTCCAAGCAGCAATGCTTCGTGTGTTAAGGCACAGTTAGGTGTGGGGATTAACTTTGCCCTGTATTTGCTTTTTGCTTTAGGCATGCTGGTTACCATTTTAGGGAACTCTGTTGTCATTGTGTCTATATGTCATTTCAAACAGTTGCATAGTCCTACCAATGTGCTCATTTTATCTCTTGCTCTGGTTGATCTACTAGTGGGTGTGATTGTGATGCCCTTCAGCGCCATCCGGACTGTTACTGGCTGCTGGTTCTATGGTGAGGACTTCTGTCTGCTGCACTCCAGTTTGGATGTGTTTCTCACCACTATTTCTATCTTTCACCTAGTTTGCATTGCTGTCGACAGACAACAAGCAATATGCAATCCTCTGCATTATTCTAGAAAAATCTCAGTGTCAGTGGCTGTGATGATGGCATGTGTCAGCTGGGCACTGGCTGCTGTCTTCTCTTATGGACTGCTTTATTCAAAAGCCAACATGGCAGGGTTAGAGGATTATATGGCATCAATAAACTGCCTCGGCAGTTGTTACCTTTTCTTTAACCCCCTTTGGGGAATCTTGGACAGTGTGATCTGTTTTTTCTTTCCCTGCACTGTAATGGTTTGTCTTTACACTCAAATATTCTTTGTGGCCAAAGTGCATGTAAGAAAGATTGGAGATATGAGCAACTGTTCAAATGACAGAGGAAGAGGAGGGTTGATAAGGCAGTCTGAGTGCAAAGCTGCAAAGATTCTAGGTATTGTGCTTGGTGCATACATTGTTTGTTGGATGCCCTTTTTTACAAATTCAATAATTGATACCTACACTGGCTTCAGCACACCTGCTGCAATCTTGGAAGCAAACGTTTGGTTGGCTTACTTCAATTCAACCTTAAATCCAATTATTTATGCTTTGTTTTATCCCTCCTTCAAAAAATGTTTTCATTGTATTATCACTCTGAAAATATTTAGCTCAAATTCCTCAAATATGAATGTATCTGTTAATTGACACATCTACATTCACAAATGCATTGTTTAACATTGTCAAATAAGATTTTCTTTTTGAAACAAAGTCTTGGTAATGCGTTTGTGCCAGTGACAGAATGGTCTGTTTAGCTGCTGACGCCAATAATTATATGTTTTTCTAATTCAATAACCTTTATTACAGTAGCAGTGTGTTTAGAAAAACAGTTAACAATAAGATCTATAACTTTATTAAAATGATGTTTCTTGATCAAATTAAGCTTTACGCAAAAAAAGTATGTATATAGCTGTTAAGTGGTATGTTGGGCTGTTTTTAAATACTTTTTATTATTCTGTTATGTGTTCTGACACATCCAAAAATAAGGCTTCTACATACATACTATCTTGTTTCTTCACAATTTCATCTTGTCAACTTTGTCTACAGACAGAAACAAACTCAACTGAATGAATATGAGGGAAAACATGGAATAAAATTGTTTGAAAATATTTGAATAGAGGAGGCTGTAGCAAACTTTTTTTAAGAACATGTCATTGAATTACATTGTCCCCAGAGAGCAGCAGAGATCTTTCAGTTCAACTCATAATTTTGTACACAGCCTTAAATTGTTAATATATCAAAGACTTGTTATCACCATTTTTTTTAATACCAACAAATAGGTCACATATGAAGTGAATATTTTTTTTTAATAAAATTATGTTAGTAGAAAAACACAACACTTAAACATGGCAGAAATCTTTTTCTTCACAAAATAAAGCAAAACAGTCTTTGACCGATAGGTTGCCCAAGATACCTGGGGGCCTCATTACAGAAACATCCTGAAACGATTGAAGTATGATCTTATCTCAGTTTCGTATCACAATCAGGATTGTTGGTATTACAGAAACATTTTAACTTAAGAATGGCCTATGTTGGAGTCCATTTCAAGTTAGGATGGAGTTGACCCTGTCCTACAGTCACAAGACCTGCCACTAACTGTCAGGTGTACATGACAATGACAAAGATGGGACAACATGAACATTGACATATTATGATTGACATGCTTCTCAAATTATTAATGCAGTACAAACAAACTAAGGCCTTTGGAGAAGAAAATACTGCTAACCCATCAGCATACATTGTATAGCATTGTTTTGAAATGCATGTAAACACCTTAGTCTGACTAAAATCGGACCGGATCGGATTTCTCATAGTCGGATTAACACACCTAGATTATTCGATTGATAGTCGCATTACTCCTGCATGTATAAGTTCCATCAGATCGGATCGGATTTTGCGTTCTGCACAGGCTCGGGAGATTTTTCCCGGGGCCGTGAGCCGGACGTAGAAGGACGGCGGCGGCTGCGGCTTTCCTCCGAAACCACTGCAAGCAAGAGCGCCATTGTGCATCTAGTTTGTGTAACTATCATTTACACCATATACGAAATGTACAAAGATGTAGCTTCTTTCTGGAATGCCGAGGCAGCTGGTGACGTAAAGAGGTCAGCCGGAGGTAGCTCTATTATCAGTAGTTGAAATGGGCAAAGCGCCACCTATCAAACCGGGGTATGACATGCTTTGGCCAGTAATTCGATTTTCTCACTGGCATGTATCCTCTGACAATTGCAGTTGTCTGATTGAGCAGCATAGTCGAACTATGACTGTAATCTGACTAAGCTGTGCATGTAAACGCACTGACTGTGTCTTACAGAAAAGAAAAGGTTGGTTAGAAAATAGTTGTAAAACTGGTTAAAAAAGTTGATATTGATCACCACATTCAATATATGCATTTTGCTTACAGTGCATATAGGAACGCACCATAGGTGTTGAGTTAGGATCAACTATACAGCATCTAACATCTGTATGTTTATGTAAGTGATTAATGACATAAAAATACTACTTGCTCAAAACAAAATGACTTTCCACATAAAATCTTGATGTTGGTCGTTATTGTGCACAATCTGAATATTATTCAAATGTTTCAGAGCCTGCTTTACATTTATGTTAATAGGAGGGTTCTGATTGGTTGGCACAGTGGGTCAGATTATTTCTAGGTGGCTTCTATGCTGTCACTGTGATTACAAGACAGATATTTCAGCCATGTATTCTCCGAGATCCTCTTCATGTTGGGTTCTCTTAGGTTATCTTGGATGTTTTGACATATATTTTGAGGTTAATGATGACAGGTGACTTTTCTCATGAGCAGCTGCAGTACTGTTTTCCAAGCAGCAATGCTTCGTGTATTAAGGCACAGTTCAGTGTGGGGATTAACTTTGCCCTGTATTTGCTTTTTGCTTTAGGCATGCTGGTTACCATTTTAGGGAACTCTGTTGTCATTGTGTCTATATGTCATTTCAAACAGTTGCATAGTCCTACCAATGTGCTCATTTTATCGCTTGCTCTGGTTGATCTACTAGTGGGTGTGATTGTGATGCCCTTCAGCGCCATCCGGACTGTTACTGGCTGCTGGTTCTATGGTGAGGATTTCTGTCTGCTGCACTCCAGTTTGGATGTGTTTCTCACCACTCTGTCTATCTTTCACCTAGTTTGCATTGCTGTCGACAGACAACAAGCAATATGCAATCCTCTGCATTATTCTAGAAAAATCACAATGTCAGTGGCTGTGATGATGGCATGTGTCAGCTGGGCACTGGCTGCTGTCTTCTCTTATGGACTGCTTTATTCAAAAGCCAACATAGCAGGGTTAGAGGATTATATGGCATCAATAAACTGCCTCGGTAGTTGTTACCTTTTCTTTAACCCCCTTTGGGGAATCTTGGACAGTGTGATCTGTTTTTTCTTTCCCTGCACTGTAATGGTTTGTCTTTACACTCAAATATTCTTTGTGGCCAAAGTGCATGTAAGAAAGATTGGAGATATGAGCAACTGTTCAAATGACAGAGGAAGAGGAGGGTTGATAAGGCAGTCTGAGTGCAAGGCTGCAAAGATTCTAGGTATTGTGCTTGGTGCATACATCGTTTGTTGGATGCCCTTTTTTATAAATTCAATAATTGATACCTACACTGGCTTCAGCACACCTGCTGCAATCTTCGAAGCAAATGTTTGGTTGGGTTACTTCAATTCAACCTTAAATCCAATTATTTATGCTTTGTTTTATCCCTCCTTCAAAAAATGTTTTCATTGTATTATCACTCTGAATATATTTAGCTCAAATTCATCATATATGAATGTATCTGTTAATTGACACATCTACATCCATGCATTGCTCAACATTTTCAAATAAGATTTTCTTTTTGAAACAAAGACATGGTAATGCGTTTGTGCCAGTGACAGAATGGTCTGTTTTGCTGCTGACGCCAGTAATTACATGTTTTTCTAATTCAAAAACCTTTATTACAGTAGCAGTGTGTTTAGAAAAACATTTCGTGATAAGATGTATAACTGTATTAAAACAATGTTTCTTGATCAAATTAGGCTTTATGCAAAAAATGTATGTATATAGCTGTTGAGTGGTATGTTGGGCTGTTTTTAAATACTTTTTATTATTCTGTTATGTGTTCTGACACATCCAAAAATAAGGCTTCTACATACATACTATCTTTTTTCTTCACAATTTCATCTTGTCAACTTTGTCTACAGACAGAGCCCAACTCAACTGAATGAATATGAGGGAAAACATGGAATAAAATTTTTTGAAAATATTTGAATAGAGGAGGCTGTAGCAAACTTTTTTAAGAACATGTCATTAAATCACACTGTCCCCAGAGAGCAGCAGAGATCTTTCAGCTCAACTCATGATTTTGTTCCAACCTTGAATTGTTCATATATCAAAGACTTTTTATTAGCAATTTTCTTATTACCAACAAATAAAAGTCACATATGAAGTGAATATTTTTTTTTTAATAAAATTATGTTAATAGAAAAACACAACACTAAAACATGGCAGAAATCTTTTTCTTCACAAAATAAAGCAAAACAGTCTTTGACTGGCCCCCAGGTATCTTGGGAAACCAAGATACCTGGGGGCCTTCATTACAGGAACAATGGAAGGATGATCTTATCTCAGTTTCGTATGACATTTAGGATTTTTGGTATTAAAGAAACATTCTAACTTAAGAATGGCCTATGTTGGAGTCCATTTCAAGTTAGGATGGAGTTGACCCTGTCCTACAGTCACAAGACCTGCCACTAACTGTCAGGTGTACATGACAATGACAAAGATGGGACAACATGAACATTGAAATATTATGATTGACATGCTTCTCAAATTATTAATGCAGTACAAACAAACTAAGTCTGTTGGAGAAGAAAATAATGTTAACCTATCAGCATACATTTCCTGGACCATGTATAAGGGGGTATATTTCCTCACCACTGACACAATTAATGGCTCCAAATCATTGGGAATTTTCTTGTAAATACAGCAGGCTAGTCATACATGAGGTGAGAAAGGTATTGTCATGGATACAAGCATAACCATGTACACAGATACAGGCATGACAAGATGAGTGCCAACTGAAGTTGACAGTTCTAGTTAGGCAATCTAAAAGATCCAACACAAGGTCTAAAACAGGACTTACATGACTCACAGTCATGAGTTCATGAATAGCTTTTGACACTTCACATAGAAAAAGTAGTTTGGAGATGTTTCTGTAATGAGGCCCCAGGAATCATGATGATGAAAACATATAATTTTTAAAAATATAAGATCAGATGTGAATATCCTGTTATTGTTAATCAGCCCAGAATAATTTAATAGAGCACGTTTCCAAAATGTAAACAGGAAAGAGAGATTTACTTTAATTGAAACACTATTCAGTAAACTAGACATATACCAAATTAAGCAGGACAGTTTGCTGAAGTAAAATATATCATTGTGCTTTGCAGTGCTTGCATTTCTATTAATTGATAGCAAAATAGGCTGTCCTAAAATCGGACAGAAACATGCACTGTATCCAAACAAAGCGGGTAGATGTTTCTGGTGGATGATTTTACTTAATCTGTGATGCCTATACCAACCAGAAGATATCACGGACATTAGCTAAGTATGTCTGCTTGTCTAGAATTAGAATCAGAGATTCCTTCATTAGTTTTGCAAATGGGAAAATGTATGCATTAAAGCAGCCAAAGGACAGTTCAATATCACAGCAACAATAATAACAGTAAATAATAGGGCTGCAGCTATCGAGTATTCTACCGATTATCCCATCGATTAATCGAGTAATCTAATAAAAATAATTTTGCATTATTCAACAATAATACCAAATAACGTGTAACGAAAATGACAGGCCTGTTAAATAGACCAAGCTATTGGCATTAAACAATTTAAACTCAGTGTGTAGTGTGCATCAGCAATACAGTAATTAACATGCGTTGATTTATATAAGTATGACATCTTTAAATGTATACTACATTACACAAAAATAAATTATTTTTCTTGTGAAACTGCAAATATGACGACACAGCAATGTTGCTTGGACTACTTTACATGTATGTTAATAGGGGCCTTTGATTGGATGGCACAGTGAATCCCAGGACTATCTAGGTGGCTTCTATGCTATGACTTTGATCGCAAGAGGGAGGTTTCAGTATGTTTCTCCCAAGGTCCTCTCTCTGTCGGTTTTTGTTGGGTTATATCTGAGGTTTTGGCATATGTGTTTGGGTGTATGATGACTGATCACTTTTCTCAAGAGCAGTTGCTGTACTGTGCTCCTGGCAGCAATGCCTCATGTGTTATGGAACAGTTCAGTTTGTGGGCCAGTTTTGCCCTCTATTTAGTGTCTGTTTCGGTCATGCTGGTTACCATTTTAGGGAACGCTGTTGTCATTGTGTCAATATGTCATTTCAAACAGTTGCATAGTCCTACCAATGTGCTCATTTTATCTCTAGCTGTGGTTGATCTACTAGTGGGTGTGATTGTGATTCCCATTTGCACCATCACAACAATTTATGGCTGCTGGTTCTATGGCGATACCTACTGTTACATACACACCAGTTTTGATGTGTTTCTCACCACTCTTTCTGTCTTACACCTAATTTGTATTGCTGTTGACAGACATCAAGCAATATGTAATCCTCTGCATTATTCTAGAAAAATCACAATAACAGTGGCTGTGATGATGGTATGTGTCAGCTGGGCACTGGCTGCTGCCTACTCTTTCGGACTATTCTTCTCAAAAACCACTGTTGCAGGGTTAGAGGATTTAATGTCATCAATAGACTGCCTTGGTATTTGCAACATTTATCTTAGCCCCCTTTGGGGAATATTGGACAGCGCTTTCTGCTTTTTCTTTCCATGCACTGTAATGGTTTGTCTTTACACTCAGATATTTATTGTGGCTAAACAGCATGTAAGAAAGATTGGAGATAAGAGTACTTCTTGTAATGACAGAGGGAGAGGTGGGTTGATCAGGGCTGAGTGCAAGGCTGCAAAGACTCTCAGTATTGTGCTTGGTGTATTCATCTTTTGTTGGATGCCCTTTTTTATGAATTCAATAATTGATCCCCTAACTGGCTTCCGCATCCCTGGTCTGCTCTTTGAAGTATTATATTGGTTGGGTTTTGTCAATTCAGCCTGTAACCCCATTATTTATGCCTTGTTTTATCCCTCCTTCAAAAAATGTTTTCATTATATAATCACTCTGAAAATATTTAGCTCAAATTCTTCAACTATGAATCTATTTGTTAAATGACAAATCTATGCTCAGTGGCAATAGAGCTGCCATCAATAATAACATGTTTATGTGTTTTTCAAAAGAAAGACTTTATTACTAGCGTAATGGTACATTTAGCCTGAAAACATAATTACTGGGTATCATGTTCTGTTCTTTGTGATCGTGTTACACAGTATGTTTCATGTAAAGCTTTTCAGTCAATTAACCTAGTAACTATAGCTTGTAGACTCAATTCCTTTGGATATAAAAATATAGCCTCTTTATCAATTTACACTTTTAACAATGCATATATAAGTGGTAATACTGATTGAAGAACCCTTTTGTAAATTAAGCATTACTGTATCATGTGTTTATGCATTTGTCCATTTTAGCCCACTTTTACTAGTTCAGGCTTTTCTGACTTACTGCAGTGACCTAAGCTGTCATCTTTACCCAAAAGCCCAGAGAAAGTACCTCAGAAAAATGTGAAATTGGATGAATATGAATAATTGGGTTAATGTCTTGAAAACCTTTGTCCATCTGTTCACTTTTGTGGCACAGATCAAGACACAACATATTTAGTAACCTTACATATTGAGTAATTGAAATATTATGCAGTTACATGTAAGTTTAACATTTGAATTGTGTCATGAATAAAATTAATTTATTACTTGAACCAAACAAAATTTGTTGTTGTTTGATACTTGCCTGATACTTAAGAGTTTAAATCTTTAGTATTATTAATTAATGTGTCTAGCCTCAAACCCTGGTGTACACAACTCTGGTTGTGCAGCTGTTGTCATGCCCTTCACAGATCCCTGAAAAACAAATCTTGCAATTGACTGGTTGCTTGTTTCCCTGTATTGTTCTTTTCAAAGTATGGTTTTCTGGACCTTTGTGCAGATTTCATCATCCATTGGCTCCTCAGCATTTAAATCTTGGATTTTGACATAAAAATCAGCCTGACCAATATCTCTGCTTGCAGAAATGACCTCCAGTGTGTCTTGTTTCTTCTACAGCTCCAGAGTCTACATCAGTAGCATCAGAAATTGGACAAATCTCTCCTACGGGCCTCCATAACATGCAATAGAATTAACTAGGGCTGTTTTCGACTAAGGATTATCATAGTCGAATCAGATTCGTCAGATTTTTCGGTAGTCGACTGATCGTCGAACCTTTTTTTTTTTCTTTTTTAGATAGCAGGCTCCGAAAATGCAGCCCACCCATTGTTGACTTTCCAAAACAATGACGCCATCGCCCCACCCCTCGACTTTTTGCCTCTGACCTCTGAACCCCGCGACGTCTCATAACAACAACAACAACAACAATGGCGGACTACATGCTCGTGTTTGTGCCGCAGAAGATATTGAGCTTTTTTGCATCTTACTTGCCTTGAGTTGAGTGTGAGTCGCAGCAGCAATTCACCCGTCTGGACGGGGCCTTAGTAGCCATTGTGAGCCAATAAATCCGTAAATGCTAACGGTCCTGTAGTGTGCTGCTCACCTCCGCTCATTTGGATTGTGCAACTGCAGTGGGTGATTTATTTATACGTACTAAGAAGCTAAGACTACCGTTTAAACGCACACATCATTTTGAACTCTTTATTAACAGAAAGTAGTCAGATTTTGTATCAAAATAGGCTTTATATAACGAAAAAAATACATTCTATGTAACAATTTATGCTCAGCAGCTGTGGGCACCCCCATGTAGCCAGAATGGTACGGTCTTGTTTACATAACATTTTCGGACCATTCGACTACGAGGTTCATCGTCGAATCAAACCTGTCCGAATCGAATTGTCGAATTGTCGACTATTTGAGGTCAGCCCTAGAATTAACACACCACGATGCATTGCAAAAGCCTTCATCTGAATCCACTCTGTGAAACAACTTCACCATTAATGCTCCAAGCATATGTGTTGCAGTATTTCAGTTGTTGTTCAGGCATTTAGGACCACCATTTCAGCAGCAAGACTAACTTATTTTCCTTGTGAAACTAGTCAGACAAGTCTGTAATTTGTGACAACATTATGTTTCATGAACTGCTTTATTTGTATGTTGATAGCAGGCTTTTGATTGGATGGCATAGTGTATCCGATGATTATTTAGATGGTTTCATTGCTTTGACTTTAGCCATTTTTATACTGGGCAGCAAGTCACCAATTTGGCTGTCTTTCTTGCTACTAGGTCCGTGGATTTAGACAGAAGGCGGTAAATTGGGGGTCTGTTCTGGTCCGCCAATCTGACGCTTTGGAGGGTACACTTTTTGCCACCTCCATTGCTATGTAAATCCAAGCCGTCGATGTGCTGGCAATTGCATGACATGGGCGGAGGTGTCGATGACCTGCACTGTTGTGCTGGGGAGTTTTAAAACCAGGAAACAGCTGATCACAACAGTCAGTCCATCATTTCATCCGCGGACATCAAGATGAGCAACTGGACAGCTGCTGAGACCCAGGAGATGCTAGCGTCTCCTCGGTCTCTGTAGCTGTGTTCGTTGTCCGCTTGTTGTTGTAGGCAAGCGGCTAATGGTGGCTACTTTCAAAATAAAAGCCCCCTGCAAAGAACCCACTTCTAAACTTTAATGGGGTGTAATATAAAGCTCTTATTTTGAGGACAAATTCGACCTGCTTCACTGTTCTCGCTGAACTTCGTGCTTCACGTCACGTCACGTTTATACCTTCCCCAGTGGCGGCCAAGTGGCAGCTTTTTGGATAAGCAGGAATATTACTGCAAATGTGCCACCTTTCTATTTAAAAGGGGCTTTTGATTACAAGACATAGGATTCACCATGTTTCTCCCATCCTCCCTTCCTCTCTCTGTGTTGGGCTCTGTTGAGTTATCTCTGAGGTTGTTTATATGTTGTTGAGTTAAAGATGACCTATGAGTTGCTTCCAGAACAGTAGCTGGTTTCAGACAACAATGCCTCATGTGCTTCGGTACAGTTCAGTATTGTAACTAATTTTGCCCTATATATGGTGGGGTTTTTTTCAGGCATGCTGGTTAATATTTCAAGGAACTCAATTATCATTCTGTCAATTTGTCATTTCAAACAGTTGCATAGTCCTACCAATGTACTCATTTTATCTCTTGCTTCGGCCAATTTACTAGTGGGTGTTACTGCAATGCCCTTTAGTGTCACCCTGACTGTCAATGGCTGCTGGTTCTATGGCAACATATTCTGTCACCTGCATTCCAATGTTGTGCTGTATCTGACCATTCTTTCTATCTTAAACTTGATATGGTTTCCAGGATGTTTTACCTTTGTAGTCTTGCTGAAGGGGACATGAGAGTTTGGCTAACCAATCTGTATGTGTTTTGTAGACTTGGACAACTTTCCTGAGGAATACTTACTGCGGGAGTATGTGTTACCAGGCTCATTGCTACAGGCTATCCGGTCCCTATAGAGGGAGCTGATGCAGAAGGCGTAGCTCAAAATTTACGAGTCCATCTATGTTCCGACCCTCACCTACAGCCACAAGCTGTGGGTAGTCTGGAATATCCTTCTTGTACTGCTGACTTAGGGGCATGACCTGGATGGATGGATGGATGGATGTTACAACAGCACTTTGAATTTACAAATGGTCCAGGGTGTGTCTGAGCACAAACTGGTGCTCAAATTACTATTTACAAATGCACCCTCAGTTTAGTGTGCTTTATCTTTCCAGCACATCAAAGTTGTATATTTATGTAATTAATAATTGACAAATTCACATTAAACTATGAACTTTTAATTAGTTAATTAGTGTGCATTTTGCAGATATTCTGAGTGGTGTAGTGTATTGGACTGTTGTAAAAGTTCGGATTGACTTTTAACAACTGTAAAATCAGTGTGCAGTGTGTATCAACAATACAGCAATTAACATGCATTAATTTATATAAGTATGACATCCTTTAATGTATACTACATTACACAAAACAAAATTATTTTCACTCAGATTCAGATTCAGAATACTTTATTAATCACCGGGGGGAATTATTTTTGTTCCAATGCTCCGTAGAAAAGTAGAAAAAGTAGAAATACAGCATGAATGGAAACAGAAGATGAAGATAAAAATATAAATAAAATACTAAATAGACAATGAAATAAAATAAAACAAAATATTAACGTAGACATTAAAGTAAAATAAAGTAAAATATTTAAGCAGACAATGAAATAAAACTAGAACTGCAAGCAGTTATACACAGGGGCCAAGGCCCCCCCCCCCCGCATGACTCGGACCCTGCGCACCGCAGAGCCCACGGAAGCTGGCCCCCAAAGGATGACGGGCTCTGGGCAAAAATGAGGACACAGGCCAATGTCTGAGCCGTGGTACTCGCTGTAATGGGAAGCGCACTGGAAGTGCAAATGGCTGAATGTGTGCCGATTTGGATTTTTTGTAATAAGCCACGCCCACATTGACCAGTAATGACCACCTTCAAGATATGGCCTCAGGATTGGCCCTACATCATGCCGACCAAATTTTGTAAAAATCGGTGTAGCCGTTCAAGAGATATAAACTTCCCATATTTTTAGCGCCCCCTAGTGGGCAAAATTCGCCAAATTCAGCTCATTCCTTCCCAGTCTCACGGCAACCAAGGATCTGAAATTATGTGTTAATAGCATTTAGTCTGACCGAGATATCAAACAGTTTATATTTTTAAGGCTAGCTACCGAAATTTGTTTGTTAATAATTTTTTGACAGAGCAAAATTCTTTTGATAACTTTAGATCAGGTCCAGCTAAAGAGTGTACGTGCCAAGTTTCACGCAGATCGGACAAAATCCCAAGGAGGAGTTCGAAAAAGTAGGCTTTCCAGTTTTTGCGATTTTGCGAAAAAACGTTCTAACCGGAAGTGGGCATGGCAAATCGCAAAGTGATTCAGCTCCATTCAGGAGCTCCCTTGCACGGTTTAGCCTGCAGCACCACTTTTAGCTGGAGAAAAATAAAAATAAAAATCTTTACAATTACAATAGGGTTCCTAGCACCGCTGGTCCTAGGAAATGCGTATGCTTGCATATGCGTTCCCTCGGCCTCTCGGGCTTGGCCCCCTAATAAATAATAAACAGTAAAGTAGACAATCTGGAAATATATACAATATACAATTAAATAGTTGTAGCGTTATAAATGAAATGAGAATGAGTAGTTATATTTGTTTGTTTTGTTTTATAAATGGCCAAGTGAGTCCGATCATCAGAGGGGGGAGTTGTACAGTTTAATGGCTACAGGTACAGAATGACTTCCTGTGGAATTGCAAATATGATGACAAAGCAATTTTGCTTGGCCTACTACTGTACGTTAAAAGGAGGCCTTTGATTGGATAGCAAACTGTACCAAGGATTATTTAGATTGCTTCTATGCTGTGACTTTGATCACAGGAGAGAGGTTTCAGTATGTTTCTGCCAAGGTTCTCTCTCTGTTAGGTTCTGTTGGGTTATATCTGAGGTTTTGGCATATTTGTTTGGGTTTATGATGACTGATTACTTTTCTCAAGAGCAGTTGCTCTACTGTTTTCCAGGCAGTAATGCTTCATGTGTTATGGAACAGTTCAGTTTTTGGGCTAATTTTGCCCTCTATTTGGTGTTTGTTTCAGGCATACTGGTTACCATTTTAGGTAACTCTTTTGTTATTGTGTCAATACTTCATTTCAAACAGTTGCATAATCCTACCAATGTGCTCATTTTATCTCTGGCTTTGGCTGATTTACTCGTGGGTGTGATCGTGATGCCCATCCGTGCCATCATAGCAATTTATGGCTGCTGGTACTACGGTGATACCTACTGTCAAATACACGCCAGTTTTGATCTATTTCTCACCACTCTTTCTATTATACACCTAATTTGCATTGCTGTCGACAGACATCAAGCAATATGTAATCCTCTGCATTATTCTAGAAGAATCACTATATCAGTGGCCGTGATGATGGTATGTGTAGGCTGGGCACTGGCTGCTGTCTACTCTTTTGGACTAATTTTTTCAAAAACCATTGTTGCCGGGTTAGAGAATTTAATGGCTTCAGTAGACTGCCTTGGCATTTGTAATAATCCCTTTAGCACCCTTTGGGGAATCTTGGACAGTGTTTTCTGCTTTTTCTTTCCCTGCACTGTAATGGTTTGTCTTTACACTCAAATATTTATTGTGGCTAAACAGCATGTAAGAAAGATTGGAGATAAAAACAAATGTTCAAATGACAGAGGGAGAGGTGGGTTGGTTAAACAGTCTGAATGCAAGGCTGCAAAGACTCTCAGTATTGTTCTTGGGGCATTCATTTTCTGTTGGATGCCCTTTTTTGTGAATTCAATAGCTGATCCCCTCACTGGCTTCAGCATGCCTTTTCTTGTCTATGATAGTATAGTTTGGTTGGGTTATTTTAATTCAACCTTAAATCCAATTATATATGCCTTGTTTTATCCCTCCTTCAGGAAATGTTTTCATTGCATAATCACTCTGAAAATATTTATCTCTAATTCCTCTACAATGAATCTATCTGTTTAATGATCCACTCACAGATTTAGTATTTCATATTTTCACATAAGATACTCTCAAAACAAATTGTAAAGCATTCAATTGATTCAGCTGTAGAAAGGCCATGGTTGTCTTGTTGTCATCAATAATGACATCACAAACCACCGTCTTTATTACAGTACTAATGAAACATTTTGTTGAACAGCATGCTTTATTACTGGGCCATTATGTTTGTGTTTTACTTTCTTCATTCTGTGAGAATTGCATGTAAAGTTTGTCAGTATTTGAATTCAAAAACACCTAGCAGTAATAAGTTGTGTACTCAATACTCTAATGATATTGAAATAATCCCACATAATCAGTTTTCACTACTAACAATGCATACATTAATGCTGTTACAGGGGATATAGGTCAAATGCATTACTTTATCATTCATTTTGCAGTTTTTCAGTCTTTGTCTGCAGGCACCAGCTGTTGACTTTTGTGAGGTTTTGTGCAAATTTGTAGTTCCTCCCAGAAGCTTGAAGAAAGACATTTATACTCCAGAAACATAAAAAAATGTAAGAATGTGAGGGATACATGAATTTATGTTTGTTTGTTGTCGGTCTCTACTAATAGACAGGATATGTCAAATTTAGGTCCCATTTACTGGTTGTGACGGCCCTAGCTGCTGGTTAAGAGGGTTTGTGTAGGTTTGTTATTGACACCCTCTACCTGTCTCCCTCTGAGGTCACCGGAGGAAGCTGATTGCAGTAACAGCCAAATCTGGAGCGCCTGGGCCCAGTGCTCTGGAAGAAAAAAGAAGTCTGGCCTCGAACTAGGCTGGGGCTGTCTCTATCACCATTGCCTTCTTCTTTATGATTTTGTTTAACAATTGTTTTGCTCCACAAACACCTAAACCACACCGTCTCTCCACACATCCACATATGCTACTGACATACACATGTCATCTGGCAGTTTGTTTAATTTATGTTCACCCTAATAAATGATTTATATTCATTTTTGCACTTGACGTCCTTTACCATTTTTTGTCATGACCTAGAGCCAGGTTATGACATGAAATGGGGGCTTGTCTGTTTGTTCCCATCGGTGACTCGCTATCTAATTCATTAATTTTTTTTTTTACTACTGCAATAATCAAAGCATTCACTCAGAAAAGTTTGACCACTGTCTACTTAAAAAAATTATGGCAACAAAGTGACACTTAATATAATTGAATAGATTTTAAGACCTTCAACTTTGATTAAAAACTATCGATTTGATTAAGTAAATTTAAACAAAACTATAAAAGCAAAATAATGAAATCATTGGTTGAAATATTTTGAATTTACTAATAATATGGCAAATGTTGAGTAAATCCAAATCAATTGTACAGGTGAAACTGATTAATATTTACTAGGTATCTGAAAAAAAGTAATTTAGATATACTAAATATCTGCGAAAAAGTTATTTAGATGTACTAAATTTCTGTGAAAAAGTTATTTAGATTTACTATTTAATAAGGTGGAATTAATTTACATTTACCAATTATCTGTATGATATTAATTTATATTTACCAATTTTATAGGTGAAATTGATGCCATTTTTCTAAATATCAGGATAAGAGTGATTTGGATTCAATAAATAAAATAAGTTACATCAACTCATAACTTGGAACAATGATACTTAATTCAACACATTTAAACTGCAATTGTTATTTATCTTTTCATAAATTAATTGTTCAAATCAACTTATAATTGGTATCACATGACTTAAAATCAATTTAAAATTAGTGATTGTCACTTTGTTGCCATAATTGTTTTATGTTGAATCTATTTGATATTGTGCCTTCATGTGGCAATAATTTACTGAAGGTCAGTTAACAAAATTATCATATAGGAGAACAGCAGGTAAACATGTATTTGTGAAACTTTGATTACACATACATTTTCAACATTTTTCAAACAGATTTTTTTTGTTTGAAATGCACAAATACAAAGAATTAGAGAGGAAGGCTATACGTAATCAGACATGAACATGTGTACAACAGGGATATGCATGCTGGCAATCTGTCTATTATGCACTTTGATCAAGGCTTATTATGAAGTGAGAAGGAAAGATGAGAGAAATCTACAAATTCCTCCAAAGTGCCAAATTGGCATTTGGTTTGGTTTGTCTCTAACTAAAGTGGCACCCAAATCATTCATCTGTGCAAATTCAAATTCCTCTATCAAAATATACAACATATGTATCCCTTGTGTACACAACAAAATCACAGTAGCAAGTCCCTCAAATGAGTATGACACATTTTTCTGAACACACCTGAAGAGTAATTAACTGCAGCACTGAAACTCAGACAAAGCCTCGAAGTACACCATGTGACAGTGACTTAGTAATTCCTACACAACACCCACAATCTGTGAAACATCAACAACTACATCAGATAAAAACAGATGTATATGTATACTTCCAAATTTTCTTCCCAGAATGGCAGGAACTTTGAGGCCTGCAAGCAGAGTGATAAAATATTTTTGGAGAAAAACAAAGGCACTTGCTATTTGAGGCAGGCAAATTGCACAGATAGCTTCCTCAGTGTCAGATCAGTACAGCTTGAGCTCCCAACTAACAGTGCCACAAAACCCAGGAAAGGACCCAGCAGAATATTGTCCATCTCCATAATGGAGCTGTGATGTGGTGTTGCAAGAACAACCAGAAGAATCATGAAAAACAAGGGGAGTGTCTGGTTTTGCTTCTGTGAAAGTGGACTGTGTCACTGGCATCCATATTTCCTAAGCTGATGGCCATGTGTTCATAGTCCATCAAGAAGCTCTGTGTGTTCAAAACACAACTCTCACTGTCCTGGTTATAATGCAGCATTATCATTTACTCGTTACTTCTGGAATACCAAGCTACGAAAACAGCTACTTGTGGCAGTTGTAAGTCCAAAATATAACACCTTCAAATGAGTATGAATAACATATTTTTTTCTGAACAAGAATTGAACACTTAACTACAGCACAGTGTATTTAGGCTCTTAAGCCAGAAGCTTGCTCTTGAGGCAGTTCACTTTTGGGGAAAGCTTTGAACAATCCAGTTCGAGGAAGAGTTTCTGAAAGGCTTCAAAAGTGTACCTGAGCTCCTTGGGATAGGCAAGATTCAGTGCATATGTCAAACCAACGAGCATGGCACAAGCCCTTGGAGAGTTACCCAGAGCAGTCAGGACCTTTGTTCCGTCTGTCACGATTCTGATGTCCTCTGTACCCTCCGACAGATTAGTCTGGATGCTGTAGATTTTCATTTCTTGTACAGCAAGGTCCTGTGCCACACTGTCTTCATCTGCATCCTAAGATAACGAGAACATTTTGTATTTTAGACTGTACAGCTAAAGGAGATGGTCCTAAATAGACACTGAGAGATACAGAGGTAAACATTTCAACTTACATCATACTCTTTAAAGAGCTGATCAGCAGATTCCCTAAGGTACAATATCAGACACCGGATGACAATGTCTCTGGTTATGTTGATGGTAGGATTGCTTGGAGCCTGAAATAACATAAATGAATATTACTCAAGGTCATGGCACAGTTTTTGCTATGCTAGGAGGCTTAGACTTGTGTTATTTTTAAAGAAACCCCTGTCAATGATTCTTTATGTGCTGTCTGAGAGACCAGTCTTATGAAACACTTCCTGTCTTAACTGAGGTTTTCAGAGAGTACCAGCTGACCCCAGAAAGTCACTGGTCCAGGAAAAGAAAACAAATATTTGAAATGTTACGTTTGTCACTGAACTTATCACTGAACTTAACAAAGTAGGCTAATTCCCAAAATGTTGACATTTAAGCAGCTAGAAAATAGGGGTGAGTGGCAGCTAGTGCTTAAGAGCAGAGTAATGTAAAACACAAAGGGCACATTATTTATAATCAGTGTATAAAAATGAAAATATTTTGCACGAGCTAATTGAATGGTTACATTTTTGAGAATGTGTGATAAACAATGTCTAATTCGGTGGCCAATTGTATACAAACTGCTGTAATTCAAAACATCCACTTATTTGATACACATTTTTATAGACAGTCACAGGCTAACATTTCCTCCAGCAGATTTAATATAAATAAAAAAACACAATATGGCCAAACTTAGGATACCTTCAGTAGGATAGTCTGCAACCTCAATCCCATGGTCCTGCCCTTTGAGTGGAAGAGGTTCAGAAGCCTGGGAGAGTATTCATCCAGCTTGGACATGAACTTTGATTCCAGGTGCACTGTTGTGATTCTGTGAAACTCACCCTGGATCTAAAGGACACATGATGTAAACAGTAAACCATATGTAGTGGTATGAGGCATCACTGAGCCATATCACCTCTAGCTGTGCTGCACCACTGCCCCTCTGGCTTATTAGCCAATAGTGGCTCATGCCGAGGGGATAAAAGTAGGCTGGCTCCTACCTCCTGACCTCTCGCTTCCTGCCTCTTCGGCCCGCCCACTTCCGGGTCTTTGGACTCGTTGCTACCAGCTGAGCACAGGTAGGCACCATCGCTATGCTGTACGTGTATATTAGTTCGGTTTTATGTAAATTACAACGACGATCCCTTTAATAGGTCCGGTGTCTCCACCACGATTTTGGCGATTGTCTGCCGTTGTTCGTCGCTGTCAACTACAGCATCGGTGAGTTAAAAATGTGCTTCTCTCATTCATTGCGTTAGCCAGTTGCTAAGCTCCCCTTCCGCTCCTCTCCCTCTTACAGTCGGCTGGTCGTGGGCTGCATGGGGGGGCTGTCTTCTCCTGCTGGGCATGTTGTCTTCGCCCCTCTCCCTCCTTGGATAGGACTGTCATCACACCCGCATGGATAACCGAAGTCCTGGGGGCTAGCGCTAGCTAAGCTAAGTAAGCGCAGCTGCTAAACTATCACTGTACTGCTCCTGCTTCGCTGCCGACTACCGCGGCTGCTGCTGCTGCTGCTGAACTGCCGCTCTACTGTTGCTGCTTTGCTGCTGAACTGACACTGTGCTGTTGCCGCTTTGCTGCTATTGCTGTGCTGCGCCGACGGTGTGGTTTGGTCGGCCGCCTTCGATCAGCCTGCTTCGTGTGTGTGTGCGTGTGTGTGTGTGGGTGTTTTAATCTGCTGAGGTTTGGTGTTTATTTGTTTATATTCTGTTAATGGTTGATCTTCTTTTGGTAATTTCGTCGTAGTTTGGGTGGTTTTCTTTGGGGTAATTGGTTTACCTTTGGGAGTTTCTAGTATTTTCGTTCGGGGGGGATTTCCCAGGAAATGTATGAACTCCCCTATTGTGTTAAGGTCAATTTAATTATCATTAGTTATTAATAATTTGATATCTCTGGCAGAGACTCTTTGATTTCCGTTGTGATTGATTTATCCTTAATTTAACTCAACACTTCATTTATTTAGTGATTATTTATATTCTGTTGGCACATTATGAAATGTTTGGTTTGTCATAATCCCAGGCCCTCCTAATCGTGTTTTCCTTTCTCCCCAGTGCTGTAGGCCGGTGTTGGAGGTGGTGGTTTCCCTTGGTGGTGGTGGTCCCCTTGTGTGCTGTGATCTCTCTTCAAGATTTCTTTGTTGCACGTCACGTTTTTCTGTATGAGTGGGGTGTTCTCCCTTTTTCTTTTGGACGTCACTCCCCTGATAACCCCTCCTCCAGCCGGTAAGCCTCAGCCTGTACCCCTTTTAGTTGGGCTCTCTTTCTTTCTTTTTTTCTTTTACAGTGCCAGACCTGCAAATGTTCATTTAATAATCATAATAAAATTTTGTATAAAATAAGTGAACCACGTCTCCTGCTCTCCGTGAATGAACCGATCTGTGTGTCTTTTTGTAGATAGAGTAATTTAACTATAGTACGGGTCCTTGGGCCCTAACCCAAGGTGGCGTTGTCGGAATCGAATACATCAAGTAGTAAACACCCCTCGTGTTGCCACACATATTTGATCTTGAAAATACCTGAAAACATGATTTATGAGATGACAGTAACTTATCATATTTTGTATCAAATAATTGACCCCTCACAATTGCAAAGGAATGTTTCTGATTACACTTGTAACCCACATTAGATGCCTCAAATAGAGCTGGCCATCTGGCTTTTATGTCCTCTATGGTGGGTGACTGGTTGACGATTTCATTTCTTCGGTGTGCAAAGGTTTTGGCCATCTTTTCTTTGATTAATTTGTTGTTGTCTCGTTTCCTTACTTCAGTTAGCAACTGAATCCTTTCCTGTTCTTGACTTTCCTCATCCTCTCCTGCTGGGTAAGGTGGGAGGTAGTTTACTTCTGCCTTTCGGGGCCTTTTCACATTCTTGGCAGATTTCTGGTCCGCAGGGCTCTTGCACTTTAAGGCATTGCACATCACCTCAGGAATACCGTAGCCGCAAAGTTTGGTGTGATAATTTGCCATCTTGTATTTGAGGCTTTGTTGCCAGCCATAGTAACCTGAGAAGGAGCCAGGTTCCTTCAGACAAGAATATTTCTTGACAAATGCCTCAGCAACATCTGTGCACTTGACGGATAAGCTGTATACATATATATAGTTTCAGCCAGCTTCTCCAATATGTCTGCCTTGACCTGTGAGGCAGTCAGAAGTGTTCCATTCATTCTGTAGTCTTCATCGGCTCTTTCAAGGTACATCTCAGTCTCATATGCAAACTGCGGAATGGGGAACTTCTTTGGCCATGGCTGACATCGTTCAGTGGTGCTTAACCGTCTCGGCAGGATAATGGTGTCCAGTGAAGATGATGTTCCAGCAGAGGACTCTGCATTTGATGCTGATGACTCTGCATTTGATGCTGATGACTCTGCATAAGATACTGAGTCACAGTCTGTTGACTGTTGACCCAAAGAAATGTCCAAACTTTCAACATGCTGCAAGTTAAGAATTATCGGGGCAGCATAGACAACCTTTATCATGTCTTTGTGTTTAATTTGGTCAGTATTATGCAGAGTGAAGTAATCTTCAAAGTCTGAGTCCAAATACTGAAAACTGAACTCCTCAGAAATTCCAAAGTTCTCTTTCACGGTAGTTTGCAGCTCCTCCACAGTCGGTGGGATTCCTGATGGAAGGACCAACTTCTCAATTCGTTCGTCGAAGATAACTCGCAGTTTTTCCTCCATCTCTGCCAGCCTGATGACGAGAATATCAACAGACAGAAGCAGATGCTTAGACCACACATACAGTGAATAATACAATGAAGAGCCTAGAGTGTGACACCAGAAAAAAGAAACTACACAACAAATTCAGAGAGAATATTAATTACAACTGAAATACACTTGGATTTTCAAATAAAGCATATGTTTCCTAATTCTGTTAATGACAAAGTGTTGGAAACCTTTGTCCAGCTGTTCACTTTTGCGGATAACACAGAGAAACATATTTAGTAACCATACATATTGAGTAATTGAATTACTATGTAATTGAATTACTACTCGCCCCCAATGACTATGACAACAACAAGGACGTGCACGTCGCCCGGATCGGCATCACCGGGGCCCCGACCTGGAGCCAGGCCTGGGGTTGGGGCTCGCAGGCGAGCGCCTGGTGGCCGGGTCTTTGCCCACGGGACCCGGCCAGGCGCAGCCCGAACGAGCAACGTGGGCCCGCCCTCCCGTGGGCTCACCACTCGCGGGAGGGTTCAGAAGGGACCGGTGCAGTGGGATATGGGTGGCAGTCGTGGGCGGGGTCCCGGCGGCCCAATCCCCGGATGGTGACTCTAGCCATGGGGACATGGAATGTCACCTCGCTGGGGGGGAAAGAGCCTGAGCTGGTGCGGGAGGTTGAGCGGTACCGGCTAGAAATAGTCGGGCTCACCTCCACGCACAGTCTGGGCTCTGGGACCCAACTCCTTGAGAGAGGCTGGACTCTCTTCTACTCTGGAGTTGCCCGCGGTGAGAGGCGGCGAGCTGGTGTGGGCTTGCTTATAGCCCCCCAGCTCAGCTGCCATGTGTTGGAGTTCTCCCCGGTGAGCGAGAGGGTCGTTTCCCTGCGCCTTCGGGTCGGGGATAGGACTCTCACCGTTGTCTCGGCTTATGGGCCGAACAGTGGTGCAAAGTACCCGGCCTTCTTGGAGTCCCTGGGAGGGGTACTGGAGAGTGCTCCAACCGGGGACTCCGTCGTTCTCCTGGGGGACTTCAACGCCCACGTGGGCGACGACAGTGTTACCTGGAGGGGTGTGATTGGGAGGAACGGCCTCCCCAATCTGAACCCGAGTGGTGTTTTGTTACTGGACTTCTGTGCTAGTCACAGTTTGTCCATAACAAACACCATGTTCAAGCATAAGGGTGTCCATATGTGCACGTGGCACCAGGACGCCCTAGGCCGGAGATCAATGATCGACTTTGTGGTCGTGTCATCTGACCTCCGGCCGCATGTCTTGGACACTCGGGTGAAGAGAGGGGCTGAGCTGTCAACTGATCACCACCTGGTGGTGAGTTGGATCCGCTGGCGGGGGAGGAAGCTGGACAGACCTGGCAGACCCAAACGTATCGTGAGGGTCTGCTGGGAACGTCTGGCAGAACCCTCTGCCAGGGAGATCTTTAACTCCCACCTCCGGGAGAGCTTTGACCAGATCCCGAGGGAGGCTGGGGACATTGAGTCCGAATGGACCATGTTCTCCACTTCCATTGTTGACGCGGCTGTCCGGAGCTGTGGCCGTAAGGTCTCCGGTGCCTGTCGCGGCGGCAATCCCCGAACCCGGTGGTGGACCCCGGAAGTAAGGGTTGCTGTCAAGCTGAAGAAGGAGTCCTACCGAGCCTGGCTGGCCCGGGGGACTCCTGAGGCAGCTGACGGGTACCGGCAGGCCAAGCGTGCGGCAGCACGGGCAGTCTCGGAAGCAAAAACTCGGGTCTGGGAAGAGTTCGGGGAGGCCATGGAGGAGGACTACCGGTCGGCCTCGAAGAAATTCTGGCAAACCATCCGGCGCCTCAGGAGGGGGAAGCAGTCCCCCACCAACACTGTTTACAGTGGAGGTGGGGAGCTGTTGACCTCGACTGGGGATATTGTCGGGCGGTGGAAGGAATACTTCGAGGATCTCCTCAATCCCACTGACACGCCTTCCATAGAGGAAGCAGAGACTGGGGTCTCAGAGGTGGATTCATTCATTACCCAAGCCGAAGTCACTGAGGTAGTTGGGAAACTCCTCAGTGGCAAAGCACCGGGGGTGGATGAGATTCGCCCTGAGTACCTCAAGTCTCTGGATGTTGTGGGGCTGTCTTGGCTGACACGTCTCTGCAGCATCACGTGGCAGTCGGGGACAGTGCCCCTGGACTGGCAGACCGGGGTGGTGGTCCCCCTATTTAAAAAGGGGGACTGGAGGGTGTGTTCCAACTATCGGGGGATCACACTCCTCAGCCTCCCTGGGAAAGTCTACTCCAGGGTACTGGAGAGGAGAATTCGGCCGATAGCCGAACCTCGGATTCAGGAGGAACAATGCGGTTTTCGCCCTGGCCGTGGAACACTGGACCAGCTTTATACTCTCCGCAGGGTGCTCGAGGGTTCATGGGAGTTTGCCCAACCAGTCCACATGTGTTTTGTGGACTTGGAGAAGGCATTCGACCGTGTCCCTTGTGGTATTCTGTGGGGGGTGCTCCGGGAGTACGGGGTCGGAGGCCCTCTGTTAAGGGCTGTACGGTCCCTGTACGACCGGAGCAGGAGCTTGGTTCGCATTGCCGGCAGTAAGTCAGACCTGTTCCCAGTGCATGTTGGACTCCGGCAGGGCTGCCCTTTGTCACCGGTTCTGTTCATTATTTTTATGGACAGAATTTCTAGGCGCAGCCTCGGGCCGGAGGGGATCTGGTTCGGGAGCCACTGGATCTCATCTCTGCTTTTCGCGGATGATGTGGTCTTGTTGGCTCCTTCGAGCCAGGACCTCCAGCATGTCCTGGGGCGGTTTGCAGCCGAGCGTGAAGCGGCTGGGATGAAAATCAGCACTTCAAAATCCGAGGCCATGGTTCTCGACCGGAAAAAGGTGGCTTGCTCCCTCCAGGTGGAAGGAGAGTTCCTGCCTCAAGTGGAGGAGTTTAAGTATCTTGGGGTCTTATTCACGAGTGAGGGAAGGATGGAACGTGAGATTGACAGGCGGATTGGTGCAGCGGCCGCAGTAATGCGGTCGTTGTATCAGTCTGTCGTGGTGAAGAGAGAGCTGAGCCGAAAGGCGAAGCTCTCGATTTACCAGTCAATCTACGTTCCGACCCTCACCTATGGTCATGAACTTTGGGTCATGACTGAAAGAATAAGATCCCGGATACATCGGCCGAAATGAGTTTCCTCCGCAGGGTGGCAGGGCGCTCCCTTAGAGATAGCAGAATGCTTTCATCAAAAAAAAAACAGAAGTCTGGTGATCAATGTAGCTCATCACACCAGAAAAAATGTATCTCAACTATTGATTCTCCAACAAGGGAATGACTTGTATGTATTGAATTTTTGTTCTAGATAAGTTAACTCATAAGTATGTTAATTTCATATTGTAAAAACAAAGTTAAAAACCATTGTGGCATTGTTGAAACTATGGATGCTTTTATTAGCTCATGGATATGTTAGCATAACCAGTTGGTTAAGCTGTTGGGTAATTTGCACAGCTTTAAGTAGTGTTTATGAAACTAGGAAACTTAACTACTTGCAATATTTTCTGTTTTTTCTTTCTAGTTTCACTCTCTTATCTCAACTCTTTTGTATGGATTCAGTACAATGCGAAGAGTGAAAATGAGTCTAAACAAAACTAACAACACTTCGGCATTCTTTATGTTCATGAATAGAGTTTAATTTACTGTCTAGTTAGATTTACTACACCTCAGCGAGGACATAACAGTGTGTATCAACAATGCAGCAATTAACATGCATTAATTTATGTATGACATCTTTAAATGTATACTACATTACACAAAACTGAATTATTTTCATTGTGAAACTGCAAATATGATGACACAATGATGTTGATTGGACTACATTACATGTATGTTAATAGGGGGCCTTTGATTGGATGGCACAGTGTATCCAGTAATTATTTAGGTGGCTTCTATAGTGTGACTGATTACAAGAGAGAGGTTTCAGTATGTTTCTCCCAAGGTCCTCTCTCTGTTGGTTTCTGTTGTGTTGGATCTGAGGTTTTGGCGTGTGTGTTTGGATTTATGATGACTGATTACTTTTCTCAAGAGCAGTTGCTGTACTGTGTTCCTGGCAGTAATGCCTCATGTGTTATGGAACAGTTAAGTTTTTGGACCAGTTTTGCCCTCTATTTCGTGTTTGTTTTTGGCATGCTGGTTACCATTTTAGGGAACTCTGTTGTCATTGTGTCTATATGTCATTTTAAGCACTTGCATAATCCCACCAATGTGCTCATTTTTTCTCTTGCTTTGGCTGATTTACTAGTGGGTGTGATTGTGATGCCCATCCGTGCCATCACAGCAATTTATGGCTGCTGGTTCTATGGTGATACATTCTGTCAGCTGCACGCCACTTTTGATGTGTTTTTCACCACTCTTTCTATTTTCCACCTAATTTGTATTGCTGTCGACAGACATCAAGCAATATGTAATCCTCTGCATTACTCTAGAAAAATCACAATGTCAGTGGCTGTAATGATGGTATGTGTCAGCTGGGCACTGGCTGCTGCCTACTCTTTCGGACTAATTTACTCAAAATCTTCTGTTGCCGGGTTAGAGAATTTAACGACATCAACAGATTGCCTTGGCATTTGCAACATTTCCCTTAGTCCCCTTTGGGGAATATTGGACAGCACTTTCTGCTTTTTCTTTCCCTGCACTGTCATGGTTTGTCTTTACACTCAGATATTTATTGTGGCTAAACAGCATGTAAGAAAGATTGGAGATAAGAACAAATGTCCAAATGACAGAGGGAGAGGTGGGTTGGTTAAACAGTCTGAATGCAAAGCTGCAAAGACTCTCAGCATTGTTCTTGGTGCATTCATTTTCTGTTGGATGCCCTTTTTTATGAACTCAATAACCGATCCCCTCACTGGCTTCAGCACAACTTTTCTTGTCTACGATGGATTGGTTTGGTTGGGTTATTTTAATTCAACCTTAAACCCAATTATTTATGCCTTGTTTTATCCCACCTTCAAGAAATGTTTTTATTGCATAATCACTCTGAAAATATTTATCTCTAATTCCTCTACTATGAATCTGTCTGTTTAATGATCTACTCACAGATTTAGTATTTAATATTGTCACATAAGATACTCTTAAAACAAGGCATGCAATTAATTAAGCTGTAGAAAGGCTATGGTTTTCTTGTTGTAATCAATAATGACACCACAAACCACTGTCTTTATTACAGTATTAATGGAACATTTTGTTGAACAGCATGCTTTATTACTGGACCATTACATGAAAGAATGTGAAGGATACATGAATTTATGTTTGTTTGTTGTCCGTCTCTACTAATAGACAGGATATGTCCAATTTATACCCCATTTACTGGTTGTGACGGCCCTAGCTGCTGGTTAAGAGGGTTTGTGTAGGTTTGTTATTGACACCCTCTACCTGTCTCCCTCTGAGGTCACCAGAGGAAGCTGATTGCAGTAACAGCCAGATCTGGAGCACCTGGGCCCAGTGCTCTAGAAGAAAAAAGAAGTCTGGCCTCAAACTAGGCTGGGCTCTCTCTATCATCGCCCTCACCAGTTTCCCTGTATTTTTGACTTTGTTAAACAAGTGTTTTGCTCCACAAATACCTACAACACACCATCTCCACACATCCACATCCACTGATGCTACTGACATACAAATCTCATCCCACGATTTGTTTAGTTTCTGATGTTCATCATAATAAATGATATATATTAATAGATCTTATACATATATATATATATGTGTGTATATATATGTATGTATATGTATATGTATATATATATATATGTATATATATATATATATATATATATATATATATATATAATACTGCAATAATCAAAGCAATCATTGATTCCCAGAATCCCCTTGAAATGCATTTCAAAACGTGATGAAGGACAAAAAAATTAGAATTTTGTGTCAACCTGTTAACTTATGGGGGTTACACACTGATCAGGATACAACTCATTTAGTCACCTTATATTTGATTAATTTTGCAGTTATAGAGTATGTCACTTAAGAATTAAATGTTTCATTAAAAATGTAAAAGCTTTATGACAGTTACCAAACTTTGTTCTTTGTTTTATCTCAATCTTATGAGTTATCAGTTGACATGTTTTGTTTCAATTCCTACTTAACAAAACTCCAGTAGTGTTTATGTGTTCCTCACAGATTCATAAAAAGTAAATCCAGCAATTCACAGGTTGCTTGTTCAATTTTTCTGTCCTTTCAAAGTCTGGTTTCTGGACCCGTGCTGATTTTCACCACAGATCTATTGGTCCTCACCATTACAAACTTAGACTGTGGGTCCTTTAAGTATCACCAAAATCATCTTGTCCACCATCTACTTGCAGAGATGATCAAAAATTTCTCTTTATTCTAATTAGACAGCTGATTGTCCTCTCACAAACAACTGAAGAGATTAGGAGAGCCAACACAACATGAATTCAGGATGTCAGCAAACCTCTGCAGGATAACATTCAATAGGAATAGCGCACTGCCCCGCATTGTTAATAAATGCCTTTCACTGAATTTACTCTGTTAAGACATTTTCCTTATTTATAAACTTTTTTCTCTATAAGACGGGTTCAAAGTGACTCCACAGGTGCTTGATGTCATGTTCTCCATAAGCTACAAGCTCTGCTTTCTTCCATGGCATCACTTTGGGTTCAGAAGCTGTTAAATGGGGATTGACACATTTATGTCTAGAAGTCTAGTTTCCATGGCAACCCGGATGCGAGAGGACGCTGGTGTGAGTATCTCCGCTTCTCAATCCGTGACAATACAGCTTTTTTCTGCTAAAATTAGAAAGCCAAGTTGTCCTTGTAAGTTCTGAGGCTGTGCTACTGCCTTTGAAGCCTACACACCGGAAGAACTGGCTCCATGGACTCATCTTTCATCTTTCTCCGCTCATCAGCTGTTAGCCCCGTTGGTCCGCTGTTAGCCTCACCACTCAGCAGCTAGCATAGCAACGCAAACTTTTAAGCAGACATACTCGATGCTCTGTGGGCTGTCCATCATTGCTCTGCTGGTCCTCCATCCGCCACGGCCTCAGGGTTGTTCACCGCCTGGCTCCGTTCTTGCTCTCCTCTGCTGCTGTGGTCTCCCCGGCTCGCGGTGATGTTGGATGGTCGATGCTCCGCCGTTGCTGGTGGGGTCTTCAGGTGTTCAGATCGGGAGCCCCTGGACTTCTGCTGCGGCTTTGTCACTGGGACTGGATCTCTGGGTCTCCTGTGTCGCCCCCGCTGTGTGCATGGGACCTCCAGACGCAAGTTTGCTTCTGGACGGAGGGTGCTGTTCCCTGCGGTGCTGGTGGCGGTGTTGACGGTGGTGTGGCTGTTCCCTCCGTGCTGACTGACAGGCGCTCCATTTATACTTATATCTTTGCTTTGTTTGTTTTCATATGTTTATTGCACTTATCAAGTGTCGTTGGGTACCCTGAAAGCATGAGCTATTGCCCCCAGATAATTGAATTGGTCCAAACATCTCACACGGGATTCAGGGGAGGACCCAGCCCAGGGTGCATTCCTATATCCTTTAAGCCTGAAACACACTGGGCCAACCGTTGGACGTCTGAAGCGTTTGGGGAGACTCGGACGAGTTGGGGAACAAATCGATTGTTCGGTGTGTTTAGCTGCGTTGGAAGCTTTTGGAACCACGCGGATCGTCTGCTCCGATTCAGCTTGCGAAATCTGAGAGGGTTGGCTGTTGGCCATCTGAGCCATTGAATACTCTGATTGGTTGTGTGCTAGCCGCATGACCATTCTGATTGGCGGTGTGCTAGTGAATCAGCGTGGTGTGTGAGAGGGACGGAATACGGCGTGCGCTTTGTTTTTCTATGCACTCCATTTCGTCATTTCCTGTTTTCATGTTTTGGAGTACTGGCATGAGACTAGTGCCACCCGCTGTTAAGGAGGCTTATTGCATCTCGCGCAAGCGCAGAATGTACATGCAACTGTGGAGTTGGCAGCACCTTGAAGCGGTATGTGTCATGATCTGGTCTCGGCAGTCTCTTCCTTGTGTGTGTTTCGTTTGTTTTCCTGTGTCTGTCTGATCCTCCGGCCTCCCCCTCCCCTGTCTGTGTTGTGTGTGCATGGCCGTGGCTACTCTCTCCAGCAGGAAGCACCAGGTGATACTCATCAGTAATCAACCACTTCATAAAGCTTCTGGGTCTGCAGCCACTCATCGCCAGATCTTACTTTGAGCCTTAGCGGTATTGTTTGTATTTCAGATCCTGGCTCCCTCGTGTAAACTCAGTTCTCTAGTGTCTTTAGCTTGTGAGGCTTGTTTGACTCGCTATTTCCTTGTGCCACAGTTACCTCATCTACTTCTCCCTGCCTGCTTGCCTGCCTACCTGCCAGCCTACAGTTCAGTCTACGAGTGGTCAAGCCGTCTCAATCTACGTGCTGAGTGAGAGTACCTGTGCTTCCCGTCATCGCCACGATTATACTCCGACCTACTGGATCTTCTGCGAGACGCGAACCGCGTGGCCACGCGGCACCGCCTCCGCTACAGAGGACGCAGATCTCTGAGTCATCACTCCCCAGGCTCCCTCACCCCACCTCATGGACCACAGGAGAACCGGCTCGTCATTCATTCCTCACGCCCCAAATTATTGGGTCACAATAAATTTTGACTTTCTTATTCACATTCCTGAGGTCAGACGAGAGGCAACAGAGGAGTTGGATAAAGGCAGTTGGCCATTGGTTTGAGTCTGGGCGGTGTGTGGGGGCATTTAGCCTCTAAGATTGTCTCGCCAGGTTATCGTGTGCAAGTTTCCCACAGTCAGCTAATATCCATTCAGAGTATTAGACCCCCAGAAAATCCACACAGGAGAGAAGACCTACTAAAATGTTAACATATCAGTCAAAAGGCACAGCTAGCAATGTTAGGGCCTATGGGTTAGAACATGGCAGCCTGGAATTAAGTTCATTTTAGATTAACAGAAGAAAAATACCTGAACTCAGTGGGTGTATGGCTTTATTTCTTTTGTTGTTGTTTACTATGTAAATCTGTGTAAGAATATTTATTTTGAGTTTTTTTGTTCATTTATGACTCCACAGGTTGTGTCAGCCCTGAGACAGGATGGGCCAGGGCTAGCTGGTTTGCATGCCAACTTCAAACAACTCTGCAACACAATACACGGACATGTTTGACATTATGTCAACACAGTTTTCTTACATTCTGTCAAGAATGTTAGTTTGTATTGTTTTAAACTAAAATTATGGCTTTATCTCATAGCTTCAACTGCCACTTCACCTAGTCGTGAATCACTAGCTTCTTTAAGCTCTCTGTCGCTCTGTCTCTGACAGAAAGGCCAAGAGAGCAGTGCTTCAGAAAAATTAACGCTATACTCCTACAATGCTACCAATTTATGAACTACTCCACTGAAACAGCCAACTGCCTTTCCTTAGAAAAGGTCCGAGCTATGGTCGACAAAGGAGGTGTTGTTGGTGCAGTGTTCCTAGACCTGCGCAAAGCCTTCAGCACAGTCAACCATAAGGTCTTCCTGGCCAAACTATCCTCTTTCAACTTTTCTCCATTAGTACTTAGCTGGTTTGAATCTTACCTGGTAGATGTCAACATGTTGTTGTTAACAACCAACTTTCTCCAGCTCTTGAGTTGTACACTGGAGTACCACAAGGGTCAATCCTTGGTCCACTGCTGTTTTCTTTATATATTAATGACCTGCCATCCGTCTGTCCCGATGTGGAAACCAGTTATATGCAGATGACACTGTAATGTATGTGCATGCCAGGACAAAGCAGTTGGCAGCTGCTAAACTCACTTCAGCGTTTGAGCAGATCTCTAAATGGCTAAACTGCTCCTGCCTCCAACTTAATCTAAAAAAACTGTAGGAATGTTCTTCACTAAAAGGCAATGTAACATTCTGCCAAATATAACAATCTCAGGTCATAATATTGATATTGTGTCAGAGGTCAAATATCTGGGAATTGTTATTGACTCCAATCTAACATTCAAAAAGGGCGCTCGTGTGCAACCTCCATTTTCCTAT
Source organism: Diplodus puntazzo (assembly GCA_963678695.2). Lineage (NCBI taxonomy): Eukaryota > Metazoa > Chordata > Actinopteri > Spariformes > Sparidae > Diplodus > Diplodus puntazzo. The sequence goes on from OZ023170.1 coordinate 26,857,726, forward strand.
TAAATTACTGCACCTGAATCTTTTTTTTCCCTCTCCGCTGCCCTGCGGCCATTTTACATCGTAACATGTCGGTCTGGGTTTCTACACCATGCCTAAGAAAGACGAGGGCAGAAAGGAGAAGTCCCAGACGAGCTCGACTGCTGCTAACAACGATGCTAGACTAGCCGCTATCGGCTTGTCGAGCTCGCCAAGATCTGCACGCTTGTGGATGACCTGAAGAAGTCGATGGAGGGGCGCCTTGACTCAATCGAAGCAAGCCTATCTGCCCTCCAATGAATCATCATTGCAAGAGTCCACAACGACAACGACCTGGTCAGTATCCTTCGGCTCAGCTGCTAACAAGCCTCGCTGCAGTACCACGGTGAGAGGGTCTCAATATTCCCCGGCTATACGGCGGAGGTATCATCGCAGCGCCAGGCCTTCAACGCCATGAGGAAGCGGCTCATGGATGCTGGCGCTAAGTGCTGACTGCGTTTTCCTGCCAGGCTTCAGGTTGTCCACAACAACACATTGAAAATCTTTGACTCGCCAGCGGACGCTGAACGGTTTGCCAACTCACTGGCTGACAAAACATGACTATTTATGCTTCCTACACTGCATTTTATGCAGTGTCACTACTGATGATGCGATTTAGCATTTAGCATTCTATCATTCTTAATGTCCAGTGTTATAATTTTCTGCCAGGAGTGAGATATTATGTAAATATTTTTTGTATAAAGGGACTTGCATAAATGCCACTCCTTCAAACATTTCTAGTTTGGGCTTCAGCACTTGTTTGTTATTATGTTCTTATAGGTGCACCTTGCCATACGTTAACCCCTATGTTGGTGGTGCTCACGGTGCTGTTAGTATAGGTCAGCTTATCACTGTACGGTTTTGCTGTCTCTGTTTCCCGGCAGCCTCCCAACGGATAGAGGGTAGTGCCGCCTAGTTCTTGTCGTGGCTTTTGGTATGTTATGGGTTTTTTTGTTTCTTGTGTGTAAACTGCCAGTCTCTTGTTACATTTGTCATGTCCGCCTTTATGTTCTTTGGTTCTCTAAATGCAGGATAGTCATTTGGCCAAGCCGGGATTGAGTCCTATTACTTTTACATCTTGGAATTGCAGAGGTCTTGGCAAGGCACTTAAGAGGGGAAAGGTATTCTCACATTTAAAGTCCTTGTCTTCTGACATAATTTTTCTGCAGGAGACCCACATTCAACCGACAGAGCAGAAACGTTTGAGATCGCTATGGGTTTCACAAGTGTATCAATCGACTTTTTCTTCTAAGGCGAGGGGGGTTGCCATCCTTATCCGCAAAACTACCCCTTTTGTATTCAACTCCATAACAACAGACCCAGGTGGGAGATATGTCCTTGTCACTGGTGCAGTTAATTCCTTCTCATTAGTTCTTTTAAACATCTATGCCCCTAATTTTGATTGTCCTGATTTTTTCTGTAAAGTTTTCAATCTTGTTCCAGAATATAATACTCATAACATAATCATCGGGGGCGACTTTAACTGCTATTTTGACCCTCAGTTGGACAGGTCTTCCACCAAAGCTGCCCCACCATTGAAATCCGTGCCAGTTCTTAATGATTTGGTGAATTCATTTGATTTGGTTGACATTTGGAGGCTTCAGCACCCCTTTGAGAGGCAATATTCTTTCTTCTCTCCTGTACACGGTACCTTCACCAGAATTGACCATTTCCTGGTAAACTCTAAATTAACCTCGCTCACACTCACTTCAACATATCATAGTATTCTAGTGTCCGATCATGCTGCTCTTTCAGTCCAAATTAATTTTAACCTCCGGACACCTTCATTCAATTGGAAATTCAATCCCTCCCTAAATTCAGACAAAGCATTTCATGATTATGTTACGGCTAAGATTTCAGATTTTTTGCTTACTAATGACAATGGGGCAGTCTCTGACTCAGTTTTATGGGAGTCATTCAAGGTGGTACTGCGGGGTCACATCATCTCATATCAATCCGCCACTAAAAGGTCCAGGCTGAGACGTCTCGCAGTTATTGAGGCTGAGCTGGCGGCACTGGAGGACACCTATCGCAATACAAACAATGACGACACCCTTAGCGCCATCCTGAAGATAAAATACGAGTATAATCAGATGCTGGGAGAGCAGGTTGGAAGCTACATCCGTAAACTTAAGCAAAAGCACTTCGAGCTGGGAGATAAACCTGATAAATTACTTGCTAGACAGTTAAAAGGGGTACAGGCTGACAGGGCAATACATAAAATGTATTCTTCCACTGGACAACTGATAACTGATCCTAAATTGATTAACAACAGACTTTTTCAGACTTTTTCAGTCAGTTGTACACCTCCAAATCTAAGCCCTCGATCGTTTTCCTAATTCATTAAGCATCACAGCTCTAAGTGAAGCCACTAAGCTAGAATTGGATTCTGATTTCACACTACAAAAATAGCCATTCGCTCCTTTTCCAACGGTAAAGCTTGTGGCCCCCGATGGCTTTGGAATAGAATTTTATAAAAAAAACATATAGATATAATCGCCCCTCTTCTCAGAATGATAAATTGCTCTGTGAAAGATGGAATTTTTCCTAGCAGTGTATATGATGCCAATATTTGCCTTCTCCTGAAGAAAGACAGGGACAATACTAATGTACTGCCCCTTAAGCCTGCTAAACAGCGACCAAAAGATTGTTGCAAAAGTAATGACTTACCGATTAAGCAAACATGTTGGCACGTTAATCCACCCCGATCAGATGGGCTTTATTCCTGATAGGTTCTCCTTCTCCAACACTCGTTGCTTACTAAATATTATGTATTCCACCAATCTATCAGACTCTGCCGTTATTTCATTAGACGCTAAGCAAGCTTTTGACCAAATTGAATGGAGATACATGTTCGTGACCCTCAAAAAATTTGGCTTTGGTGATAAATTCATGACCCTTTTAAAAATGCTGTACGCTTGCCCCAAGTCGACGGTCTTGACTAACCATGACAGATCTCCACCTTTCTTATTGCAACGTGGAACTAGACAGGGATGCAGCCTCTCCCCTTTGCTCTTCGCTCTCGCTTTGGAACCCCTGGCTATCTCCATTAGGTCTTGTCCCCAGATTGCTGGTATCAGTGATGGTACATCTGATAGCCCTATAGGTTTATATGCAGATGATGTGATCCTGACCTTATCGGACGTTAGGTTGTCTCCCAGTCTTATAAAGAATTTTGGACAGCTCTCTGGTTTTACCATTAACTGGGAAAAAAGTTTCACTCTGCCTTCCTCAACAGTTTACCTTTTAAAGTTTCCACCGATTACTTTATATATCTTGGGATCAACATCACCAGGAACCCAAAGCTCCTTTTTAAGTTGAATTTCTCTGACCTGATTGGTAAACTCAAAATCATGATAGATAGATGGAAACTCCTTCCTCTTTCACTAATAGGGCATGTCAATATTGTCAAGATGGTTGTTCTCCCCAAATGTATGTATCTCTTTCAAAACATACCTATATATCTTACAACCTCTTTCTTCAAGATGTTAGACTCCATCATTATTCCCTTCATCTGGGCTGACAAACCTTCTCGTATCTCTAAGGCACACCTACAGAAATCTACAGCTGAGGGAGGCCTCGGCCTTCCTGTCTTCCGCCATTACTATTGGGCCTGTAATGCCAGAGCATTGGCTTTTTGGAGTCACTCTGCAACTGCGGTAGAGCAAACAGGCTCCCTCCATCCCATTTGGCCTGAAATAGATACCCATGTAGCTTCAGTGCGTGCAGGTGCCTCCTTAGCAGCCATTCTATTCTCCAAACAAAATTTACCTTTCAGATGTTTTAAGGATGATTTTGTTATGCCTAATACATTTAAGATTTTGAAACAGATTAGGGGTGTGATAGACCTTCCTGGAGTGTCCACCTACGCTCCTATTTGTCAGAATCCCTATTTTAAACCAGGCACGATGGATGCTGCTTTTGTACAATGGTCCAACAAAGGACCTTTGCCCAACTGCAGGCAAGATTTGGTCTCCCTCCCAGCCATTTTTTTCGATACTTGCAAGTCAGAAATTTTGTCAGGCAGTCGATCTCTCATTTTGAAACGTTGCCTGAACAACATGTCTTCTATGAGCTAATGACCTCAATTTGTTAATCTTTTTAGTTTGGCAGCCCCTTCTCTCCACATTAAAGAAGCCTGGGTATCGGACATCGGTGATGAGATTTTGGATGCGCTGTGGGCTCAGGGGCTGACTAGGATCAAATCTTGTTCTATCAATGCTAGACTTCACTTATTCAGTTTAAAGTCATTCACCGGCTGCATTTCTCCAAGACCAGGCTAAATAGGATCTTTCCCTCCGTCTTGGCTACCTGTCATAAATGCAAATCATATAACGGGACTCTGGGTCACCTTTTCTGTTCTTGCCCTAAGCTTAGGATTTTTTGCCATGACATTTTCCACTTGTACAGTGTCATATACGGCAAACAGTTGACCCCTGACAGTCTCCTGATAATATTGGGCTGTTCTAAATTTAATCTCACTCTTCCCTCATCACTACAACAAGCCCTCATATTTGGTATGGTTGTAGCAAAACGAGTTATTCTTAGAGACTGGAAATCAGCTTCTCCTCCTTGTTTTAAAAAATGGTTGAATGATATGGTTTCCTGTATTTACCTTGAAGAAATTCGATATACTTTGTGAGATACTCACCACAAGTTCCTTGAAGTCTGGGGACCATTTATTGAATACATTCGAAGTGATAAACTTGATCCCCTGGACTAGTTATGCTGGACTATATTATTCTGTCTCAGTTTGTTCTGTACCGATTGCATTGTGCTTTGTACATCCAAGCCTCTCCTTGAACTCCCTGGATCCTGGCTCTTTGGACGTTGTCTTGGACCTTAAAGTCTACCTCTGTACTCTTGATTCAGTACGTGGACTGACTTGTATGACTGTACTTATTTTCCTTTAATGTTTATATTACCGTGGGCTGGCAGTTTGTCTTGTCTTGTTTTGTCTTGTCTTGTTGTCCTCTGTATTTTGTTGCTCTGCTTCTGTGTGTTTTCTGTGTGGTTTAAATTTTAAAAAAAACTTCCTAAATAAAGTGTTCAAAAAGCACATAAAAAGTCAAAGAGTTGGGTTCAGTTTACCAACTTTAAATATATAAGAAACACAATGGCCCTCATTTATCAATCTTGCGTGAAAACGGGTGCAGATCTGACCGCAGAATTGGTCTTACGACAGGACACACGTGTGATTTATGAAACATTCGTATCTGACCAATTCCAGCGTACGAATGATCGGCTCTTGATAAATGCGGCGGCTGAATTTGATCGTCATTAACATGTTACGCCCTTAAATATTCGTGGTCCGGTGGCCTCGCCCACTGAGGTCAAACATTAAGAAGAAGAAAGAGAGAATAAACACTGGCAAGAAGAGAAACATTTCCGAGATGGAGATCGGCATCCCGGCATCCCGGCAGCGCCGGAACATCAAAGGTTCCATTCACTAATGCAATGTCGTGCAAAACTGAACAGGCCAAAATAATATGGCACACTTTCTATCTGGGGTATACAGCAGAGTTCCCCCTGCTGGTCCGAGACGGAGCCACCTGCCCTTCAGCAACCTGAAGCAGCTCCACTGTGACCCGTGTGCGTGTGTGCGCACTGTTGAATCTGCGTTCCTGCTCTGTAGCAGGTTTGCCAGCGGGGTTATTAGGTATTCCGTTAACTAGTTGTCATGTTAGACTATTTAGTATTTACATATTTTATTTGACAAAAAAGTGGTATCAGTAAAAACATAAAAAATAATCGGTTTTGATCTGTTCTAAATATGTGACTGCTTATGCTTAATGACAGCTGAGGTTTGTTTAATAATTATTTTCACACTCAGCCAGATTTTGCTGTGCTGCACCGCAAATCCACACACTCAAATTTGCGTACACGAGCTCAGACCTGACGTGAGATCTGATCGTAGCTTCCGCTCACGTTCAAATTGATAAATGCCGAAGTTTGCATGGAAATGGTCGTACGCACGGTTTTCTGCCGTACGTTCGTTTGATAAATGAGGGCCAATGACTTTTAATGCCGCCAAATCATATGTGAATGCCATGGTCATGTCCCATCTAACATACTGCCTCACAAGCTGGGGACAAACCAATGCCTCTACATTGAAGCCATAGGAAACCCTGTACAAACAAACCCTTAAAGTCTTGGATCAGAAACCGAACAGCTCACATTATTGTACATCCTACACAAACATAAGCTTCTGAGTTGGGAAGATGTCATAAAATATAGGAACATCTGTCTGGTCTTTAAAATCCTGCATGGTTTAGCTCCCCCTCCACTGAACTCACTCATAAACCAACGCAGCACTGTTCAGATTACTAGAAGCACCACACGTGGTGACTTATCAATCCCACAAAAGAAAAGTACATTTGGCCAGTTATCATTTTCTGTTAAAGCAATACATAATTGGAACTCACTTCCCACCCATATCAAAGATACACATACATACTCCACTT
>OZ023170.1:26869204-26891704 GCA_963678695.2 Diplodus puntazzo
TAAAGTCCTGTACTGAGGGAACTGAAATGTCTTGCTCATGAGAAGGGAACAGAGGTGGTTGATAGCCAAGGGAAACCTCAAATGGCGACCTACCGGTGGATAAGCTAGGGAGGCTGTTGTGGGCATACTCAATCCAAGGGAGTAGGTTACTCCAGGAATCTGGCTCTTTCCCTACCATGCAGCGAAGTGAAGTCTCCAGAATCTGGTTGGTTCTTTCAGACTGCCCGTTGGTCTGGGGGTGGTAACCCGAGGACAGGCTGGCCGTGGCTCCCAAGGCTTTACGAAAGGCCTTCCACACTTCAGAGATGAACCGAGGGCCCCTGTCAAACAATGTCAATGGGGATGCCATGAAGTCTGAAAACATGTTCGACTAGAAGTTCAGCTGTGGCAAATGCAGAGGGCAGTTTAGAGAGAGCAATAAAGTGAGCAGACTTAGAAAATCTTTCAACTACAGTGAGGACCACTGTCTTACCTCTAGAGGGAGGCAAACCTGTAACAAAGTCCAGGGCGATGTGTGACCAAGGCCGCCCAGGGACTGGGAGTGGCCGCAGCGGGCCAGCGGGAGCTTGATTCGAAGCCTTGCTGTGGGCGCATGTGGTGCAGGCTGCCACAAACTCCCTGGCATCCAAGTCCATGTTAGACCACCAAAAATGCCTCTTCAGGATGGCAATAATGCGCCTAGTGCCCAGATGACAGGCAAACCAGGAGACGTGGCCCCACTGCAGCACCTGAGAGCGAACAGTGCTGGGAACAAACAGGCGGATGACAGGGCCTGTGCCTGGGTCAGGTTGGATCACTTGAGCATCTCGTACCGTCTTCTCTATGCCCCAGGTGGGCACTGCCACTACTAGCTCTGGAGGGAGGGTGGTTTTGGTCTCAGACTCGGGGCTATTGGAGGCGAACTGGCGAGAACCAACAGACGAGATATGTTAGGGGATTTAACTTCGAGTGCAGAGGGGCTCGTCAGGACCCCCAATCTTACTGACGAGCCTCCCCTTTTGGTCAAGATGGGCAGTTGGCCACCAGATGCCCCTGTCTGCCACAGTACAAGCACTCACCGGAACTCAGGCGGCATTGGCGCTCCTCTGAGGACAGTTTAGCTCTGCCGAGTAGCATGGGCTCATCTTCAGGTGAGGCTGAGGCTGGTGGAGTGGGAGTGCTTGACTGGGGCGGCAAGGGGGGTGACGACCATCTCCTGGGCGCCGATTTAGGTGTAGGAGAAGTAGCGTGTCTCTTGCGTCGTCGTTCACGTAGCCAGTTATCCAGACGGATGCCTAAGGACACAAGAGCAGTGACATCGGAGGGATCGTCTCTGGCCGCCAGCTCATCTTTAAGCTGCTCAGAGAGACCATTCAGAAATACCGCCTTTAAAGCTGCATCATCCCAATAAGCGTCAGCTAAAAATTCCACTGCGTAGTCAGCCATGGACCTGGCGCCTTGTTTCAGCTTTAACAAACGGGCAACTGCATCTCCCCCATAATTAGGATGATCTAAAACAGATGTTAGCTTCTTTTTAAATGCAGCAAAAGTTAAAGAACAAAAGTCCTCATGGGAATTAGCTGCTTCTGCCCAGGCCAAAGCTCTGCCCCTCAGCAACCCCAGCACATAATGTATCTTGGAAGCATCAGAGGAAAAAGATGCAGGACGTTGAGAAAAAACTAATCCACACTGCAACAAAAATCCTCTACAAAGATCCAAATTGCCATTAAATGGCTCAGGGTCACTCACGTGAGAGTCCTTAGGTGAAGTGGTGGCTGGAGCTACGTCAGGAGCCGAGCCAGGCTGGACGGATTGGAAGAAGGAAGCCAGGGAGGTAACCTGTCTGGAAACCTCCCTCACATCAGGAGTCAGGGCCCGATTACTCTCAAACAGGGCACGGATTATCTGGTCATGCTGTCCGATTATAGTGCCCTGATTAATGGGTGCCTGACGGGTCGGATCTGAGGGGTCCATTGTGAATGGCCAGTTCCTTCTGTCAGGAATTCAAAAGCTGAACAGAACTGAGAATGAACCCATAATGCAGATCTGGTGCAAAAGCAGTTTATTGTGACACAACAGGAAAACAGGACACTCAATGCAAAAGGGTGCCGTTCCTAGCAGTAGTCAAACAGATCTCTTAACACAATCACTATGTCAAGGGGCCGAGTGTGTTACCACGAGAGGTTAGACAACGAACTGGCGAAGAGTGGAGGGAGAGACCGGCTTATAAGTGTTGTAGGTGTGCAGAGCAGGGAACCAAGTTGATGAGCAGCAGGTGTGCAGGGGAGGGTGGATGCAGTAGGGACCAGAGGGCCCCGCCCAGCCCTGGGGAAAAAGAAAAGACATGGACACGCAGGACAGAGGTGGAATGGATCCTGACAGTTTATACATGAGTCCATTTACTTGTTAAGACTTTTTTGACCACTGCAGTACCCCAAGCTAAAATTTTGCCCAGTAACACCCAGATTTGTGCTTTCATCAAAGAAAAATTTGAAACTTCATGTGTCAGTTAAGCCCGCCTCGCAGACACATCGTTTACCATCTAGACACTGGTATTTCTTGCCTCATCAAATAAAACAGATATGGCTGGTATATCTGTGTCCATGATCCATGACGGGTCGGGTGGGTTGCCTACATCACCGCAGACCCCTGACACAACGGGGGTTTCCAATTGATTGGAAAGTACCCTCAGACAGGCATAAGGTGTGTTCCAAGTGTCGTTGTCAAGGTTTCTGTTTTGTTTTGTAAGCCAAAGTTCACAGACAGGGGGTTTGACATGAACAAAAATGGGGGGTTAACCCCAACCCCCATGCTCTTCACCCGGACAAGCCCCTGGTGGGGTCAGGTAGGAGTAGGAGTCACTGAACTGTCTGCCTCCCTACGGGTAGAGGAGAGTTGGGCACCCGGAGGCGCGCGGAGGGAGGCCAGGGCGAGGCAACCGCAACCACAACAACAACAAACGCTTGGGAGGTGAGGTTACGAATGTCGGGAGGGTCACTGGACTAGGCAAACCACCTTAGCCCTTCCTGCAGGCCCAACTGACACATCAAGTCCAAGGTACAAGGGCAACCCTACAGACCCTGAGGTCCAAGGGGAGAGGCCCAGGCGCAACGGAAAGCTGCACACCTCTGCGCTCTGAATCTACAAACGATAAAGTTCATAGCAAGGTGCACTTTGAATTTAAGTAATACTACTTAGTATAGTATGTTAGTATTACAAGAAATACATGGCAACACTTAAAATTATGCTTTATCAAAACAAAATTATTTTTCTTGTAAAACCATGAATGATTATTCGGATGAATATCGAGACAATTGCAAATATGATGACGTAATAATGCTGCTCGACTATTTTAAGTGTATGTTAATAGAGGGCTTTTGATTGGATGGCACAGTGAATCCGATGATTATTTAGGTGGCTTCAATGTTGCGACAAGAGAGAGGTTTAAGGATGTTTCTCCCAAGGTCCTCTCTCTGTTGGGTTCTGTTGGGTTATCTCTGAGGTTTTGGCATACGTGTTTGGGTTCAGGATGACTGATAACTTTTCTGAAGTGCTGATGATGCAATGTGTTCCTGGCAGCAATGCCTCATGTGTTATGCAACAGTTCAGTTTGTGGGTCAGCTTTGCCATGTATTTGCTGTTTATTTCGATCATGCTGGCTACCATTTTAGGGAACTCTTTTGTCATTGTGTCAATATGTCATTTCAAACAGTTGCATAGTCCTACCAATGTGCTCATTTTATCTCTTGCTGTGGTTGATCTACTAGTGGGTGTTTTAGTGCTGCTCTTCAGTGCCACCAGGACTATTCATGGCTGCTGGTTCTATGGTGATACATTCTGTGGCATACACACCAGTTTTGAGTTGTTTCTCACCACTCTTTCTATCTTCCACTTAATTTGCATTGCTGTCGACAGACATGAAGCAATATGTAATCCTCTGCATTATTCGAGAAAAATCACAATGTCAGTGGCTGTGATGATGGTATGTGTCAGCTGGGCACTGGCTGCTGTCTACGCTTTTGGAGTCATTTATTCAAAGGCCAACATGGCAGGTTTAGAGGATATATCAAAGTATTTTTGCCTTGGCGCTTGTTTTGTTTACTTTAACCCACTTTGGGGAATGTTGAGCAGTGCTTTGTGCTTTTTCTTTCCATGCACTGTAATGGTTTGTCTTTACACTAAAATATTTATCGTGGCTGAACAGCATGTAAGAAAGATTGGAGATAAGAACAAATGTTCAAATGACAGAGGGAGAGGTGGGTTGATTAAGCACTCTGAAAGCAAGGCAGCAAAGACTCTCAGTATTGTGCTTGGAGTATTCATCTTTTGTTGGATGCCCTTTTTTATGCAATATATTATTGACCCCCTCACTGGCTTCCACATCGATCCTTTCTTCTACGAAGCATTATACTGGCTGAGTTACTTGAATTCAGCCTGTAACCCCATTATTTATGCCTTGTTTTATCCCTCCTTCAAAATATGTTTTCATTGCATAATCACTCTGAAAATATTCAGCCCAAATTCTTCAACTATGAATTTATCTGTTAAATGAAACATCCACACTCAAAATATATACCGTTTAACACTTTCAAATAGGATATTTTTGAAACAAGGTGTTATGTCATGCATTTGCATCAGTGGCACAGAAAGGCCTTTGTTTCACACTTGTCATTACTAACCATATTTCTTTGAACCAAATCACTGCCTTTATTAGGATATCAATGCTACATGTTGTCTAACATTATGTTTGTGCTCCTGTGTGATGGTTTCATACAATATTTTTCAAGTAAAGCTTTTTCAGTACTTGGATTTAAAAAACACCTTTATATGCACTAACAATGTGTATACTCAGTTCTTAATTATATTGAAATAATGCACCATGATGAATTTACACTTGTAACACTCAAACATTAATGCTGTTACAGGAAATATAGGGCTGGTTTGAGAAGTGAGCATTACAAAATCATAGATTTGACTTTTTTTTCAGTCTTCATCCACAGACAGCACCTGTTGACTTTTGGAGTTTGTGAACTAAGCTGTAGTTTTGCCCAGAAGCTCAAATAAACACATTTATACTCCAGAAACATTACAAACAGAATTATTGTGAATGAAAACGTGGGTTAATATAAGTTTCTTGTCAAATGTTTTTTTTTTTTTTTTTTTTTTTCCAAAAGACAACATTAGGCTCAGTTCAGATTCACACCTAGTTTGTCCATTGAGACGGCAGTTGTTGTCATGTACATGCATATGTCCATTTTCAGCCTCATTTACTACTTCAGGCTTTTTTTGACCACTGCAGTAAACTGAGCTGTCACTTTTTCCCCACACGTACCCAAATTTGTGCTTTCATCAAAGAAAAATTAAAAACTTCATGAGTCAGTTAAGCCTCCCTCACATACACATGCTCTACACCCTGAATATTGTTATTTATTTGCTCCTCAAATAAAACAGATATGGCTGTTCTATCTTTCAAGTCAGTGGTGATTAAAAGGATCACAAGCTGTCAATCAAGAAAAAGGCTAAAAAAACAATGGAAATTATGAGGAACTGACTTCAAACAGTTACTTGTCAGAATCAGATGAGGATGATAATGTGAGTTGTTGGTACAGACTCAGTCCCCCAGTAACCAGCCGGGGGTCCATGTCTAGTCCTGTAGCCTCTATGGTTGTATCTTGCCAGGTTATCAGGCTAGTTTCCTGCAGGCAGCATATGTCCAGCCAGTTTATCACACTATTGCACTCAGAAAATCCAAAGCTGAGAGAATTCCTACTTAGAGGTTAACCCTCTACCAGCCAAAATGTACTGTTCATACAGTAAGGGCCGATGGATTAGCATATAGACACTGGAATTAAGCTTGTCTTAGTTCATTAGAAGAGAAAAACCTGAATTCAGAGGCGGTATGGTTGTATTTTTCTTTTGCATAGCATATTAAATATATGTAAGAATATTAACTTGTTAACATTTACTAATTTATGTTATTTATTCACTACACTACACATTAAGAGCGTGTTAAATATAAAGAACTTGCAGTGAGCACCATGTCCTCGCTGAAACTCTCGGGGTGCTACGCGCTGTTGCCCCGAGTCAGCGCGGGCTGTGGCTAACTGGTTTCCATGCAAACTTTAAACAGCTCTGCAACACAATACATAGACATTTGTGGTGTCAACAAAGTTTCCTAACATCTTGTCAAAAATGTTAGTTTGTATTTTTAATTTTTTAAATTAAAATTTTGGCCATAACTTATAGCAACAGCTTCCATTTCAACTGGTCATGAAACACTAGCTTGTCTTCCCTCTCTGCTGCTCTGTTTCAGAGAAAAAGGCCCAGAGAGCAGTACTTTCAAAAGAAAATTAACAGTATACTCCAACAGAGCTCCCAATTTATGAACAGTTCAGTTTGTAGCAGAGTGTACTTTGAATGTTCGTTTGTATAGTATAGTAGTAGTCAGTCTGAGCTCCAGTGTGCACTGTACATCAACATGAATGCAATTAAAATGTGTATATGTAATATATGACACTTTAAAATTATACTCATTCAGTACTCAAAACTATGTTAATGAAAGGCTGGATGGCACAGCATATTCAACACATATTAAGGTGGCTTCTTGGCTGTGACTTTGGTAACAACACAGAGCTGTCCGCGTGTTTATCCCATTTCCCCTCTCCTCTCTCTGTTGAGATCTGTTGGGTTGTATCTGAGGTTTTGGCATATGTGTTTCGGTTTATGATGACAGATGACTTTTCTCAAGAGCAATTCATGTACTGTTTTCCAGTTCAGTTTTTGGACCAGTTTTGCCCTCTATTTGGTGACCGTTTTAGGCATTCTACTTACTGTTTCAGGGAACTCTTTTGTTATGTTGTCTACATGTCATTTCAAACATTTGTCCTACCAGTGCTCAGTGATGTAGATCACTGCATGAAAAGTGTGATTTTCGTCAGTAAACAGCACTGTAGATTGTCATGGAAGTTCAGGTTTACGACTGCACATGGCAATTTGCAGGCAACAACGAAAACTGCTGTGAATTGTTGGAAATTAACGTGGGCCTTGCATAGCAGTTGTGCCCCCCATGACGCCCCTCCCCCTAATTCTAGGGGATGCTTTAGGCCCCCGTCCATACGGAAACGCTCTTTTATGTAAATGCACATGTATTGCATTGTTTTGGCCAATCGTCCACATGGATCCTGATAACGCAGTGCCTGAAAACGCACTTTTTTGAAACGGGGTCTCAGGGTGGAAAAATCCGAAAACGCAGACCTTGCATTTTCGTATGGACAGCGAATCCGCATACTTTCCCTATCGGTGACGCCATTGCCCCGCCCCTCGACCTCTAACCCGTCTCATAACAACAAAAATGGCAGACTACGTGCTTGTGTTTGTGTTTCTTGCAACTTACTCGCCTTGTAGTCGAGTGTGAGTCGCAGCAGCAGTTCGACCTCATTATCGGTCCACACAAACGATTCTGGTTTCCTTACTGTGTGTTCAGATCGAAAGCGCACAAAGAGGAAAATCCGCCACGTCCGCCTTATCCACTCCACCTAAGTCGCTTAAGTCGCTTTTATCACCCTGTTTATCCTTGCTTCTAAATTTAAAGGGCCCGCACGCCACTCGTGTTAAACACCACCACGCAATTACTGCTGTAGCAGCCCATCCATTTACCGACATCGTTGATCACGGAAAGTTACTTGATAGAGTCATTAAATAGCATGCTAGCATGCTACGTTGCAACGCTAGTATGCAATAATTTCTCTCCTTTCTTACAAACATATTACACAATTAAAAGCGACCTTCCTTCACATATCTGCTGTCTTTAATTGATCCCCAGTAATCAGCTCGATATTTCCCTCCACTATCCTTGGGCCAGGCCCTTGATCAAGCATTTGTGTTTCGTATTTTTTTAATAACTCAAAATAATGACTGTATTTCCAGATACAAAACACGCCTCTCTCTCCTCCCTCCATGTTGTTTGAGTCGCTGCATGGTCTAACACGTGAGTGAGTGTCCTCATGCCGAAAACTTGACTTGTTGCACACGTGACATCACTCCCCGAGACGCAAGAAGAAAGCAAAAACATATAATTTTACTAAGGAGAATGACAAAAAAATAGTAACTCACAGTGACTTGAATAAGTACCTCAATCTGATTTCTGGTTTGGAAATATAAACGCGTTAGATTAGTCGTTACTGAAAAAAGTGGTCAGCTCATAATTACAGTTAATGCGTCGGGCCTGGCCGGGCCGGGCTTGGGTCGGGTCAGGCTTGATTTTGTGGGCCCGATCTAAACTCTAATCCCTATACGCGAACAGGGTCAAATCGTAGAGGACCGGGTGTTCTGCTACGGCAGCAATCAACATTTCCAGCGCCATCTCGAAACGAATGTTTACGCGGGTTGTTCTCTGAGACCGACCTGACCGAGGGACGACAGCAGAACGAGACATCCCCATTGGTTATCGCATGGCTTTTCCACCTTTTCCACCAAGACGCGTCATAGCTCATTACATATTTTTTATTATTTTTTTTCTCCTCCTAATCCGCCTACTCCTCCTGCCTCCGCCTTGTCCACCTTTCCCTCCTTGTCCGCCTGGCTCCCAATACACAATGAATGACTTCCAGGATCATTTTCCTCTTTATGTGCCTTTGGTCTGATCGTACAGATACACTAGCCATTTTCGTCTTCCTCTTGTTGTGTTCGGTTTCTCCTTGCAGAGATGATCTAAAATCTCTCTGTATTCTAATTAGACAGCTGATTGTCCTCTCACAAGCAACTGAAGAGATTAGGAGAGCCAACACAACATGAATGCAGAATGTCAGCAAACCTCTGCAGGATAACATTCAACAGGAATAGCGCACTGCCCTGCATTTCTAATAAATGCCTTTAGCTGAATGTACTCTATTCAGACATTTTCCTTATTTATAAACTTTTTTCTCTATAAGACGGGTTCGAAGTGACTCCACAGATGCTTGATGTCATGTTCTCCATAAGCTACAAGCTCTGCTTTCTCCCATGGCTTCACTTTGGGGTCAGAAGCTGTTAAATGGGGATTGACACATCTATGTCATTGTCCAACATGATAACCATGGGCTGCATGATCAGTTCAATCAGTGTGTGCATGTGTTGCTGTCATCAGTCTGCACATGCGTCTGTTCAGTCTGCCTCACATACACATCTACCACCCCCTGAACCTGGCTGTTGTATTTTTCAAGTAAGTGGTGAATAAAAAGATCACAAGCTGTCAAACAAGAAAAAGGCTGGAAAACACTGGAAATCATGATGAACTGACTTCAAACAGCTACTTGTCAAAATAGGATAATGATGATAACATGAGCTATTGCCCCCAAATAATTGAATTGGTCCATAAATCTCACACAGGATTCAGGAGAGGACCCAGCCCAGGGTCAATTCCTATATCCTCTAGCTTCTAAGATTGTATCACACCAGGTTGTCTTGTGCAAGTTTCCCACAGTCAGCTGATATCCATTCAGTTTATCAGAGTATTGGACACCCAGAAAATCCACACAGGAGAGAAGACCTACTAAAATGTTAACATATCAGTCTTCAAGTTAAGTCAAAAAGCACAGCTGGTATTGTTAGGGCCTATGGGTTAGAACATGACACCCTGGAATTAGGCGCATCTTAGACTGATCGATGCAAAAAACCTGAACTCAGTTGGTGTATGGCTGTATTTTTTTTTTTTGTGTGTAAGAATATTTATTTTAAGATTTTTTGTTCATTTAATACACTACAGTTAAGAGCTTGTGAAACACAGAGAACCTTGCTGCTCACAAATGTCCTAAATGAAAATAAAGGGAGCTATTGCTCCGAGACAGGGCGGGCCAGGGCTCGCTGGTCCGCATACCAACTTCAAACAACTCTGCAATACAATACACAGACATATTTTACATAATGTCAACACAGTTTTCTTACATTCTGTCAAGAATGATAGTTTGTATTGTTTTAAACTAAAATTAAGGCCTTATCTCATAGCTTCAACTGCCATTTCACCTAGTTGTGAAACACTAGCTTCTCTTAGCTCTCTCAGACAGAAAGGCCCAGAGAGCAGTGCTTCAGAAAAATGTTATACTCCTACAGTGCTAGCAATTTATGAACAGTTCAGTTTATAGCACAGTGTACTTTGGGGCTCAGATTGACTATTACTATACTATGCAAAGGTCATCAACAAAAATGTAATAAGCATTTGTATACGTATATATGTAACATATGACATATTTAAAAATTATACTTCTTCAATACTTAAAAACTCATTTGTTTTTCTTGTGAAATGTTTGATGGTTATCTAGATCAGTGTAATGCAAACTGCAAATATGATGATGTAATAATGTTGCTTGAACTATTTTACATGTATGTTAATAGTAGGCCTTTGATTGGATGGCACAGTGAATCTGATGATTATTTAGGTGGCTTCAATGTTGCAACACTGACTACAAGAGAGAGGTTTCAGTATGTTTCTCTCGAGGTCCTCTCTGTGTTGGGTTCTGTTGGGTTATCTCTGAGGTTTGGCATGTGTATTTGGGTTCATTATGACTCATGAGTCATTGCCTCCAGAGCTGTTACTGTACTGTGTTCCAGGCAGCAATGCCTCATGTGTTATGATACCAAATGGTTTTCGAACCATTTTTGCCTTCTATTTGGTGTTTGTTTCAGGCATGCTGGTTACAATTTTAGGGAACTCTTTTGTCATCTTGTCAATATGTCATTTCAAACAGTTGCATAGTCCTACCAATGTGCTCATTTTATCTCTTGCTCTGGTTGATCTGCTAGTGGGTGTTATGGTGATGCCCTTCAGTGCCACCCGGACTGTTCATAGCTGCTGGTTCTATGGTGATGCATTCTGTCAGATACACAGCAGTTTTGAGTTGTTTCTCATCATTGCTTCTATCTTCCACCTAATTTGCATTGCTGTTGACAGACATCAAGCAATATGCAATCCTCTGCATTATTCTAGAAAAATTACAATAACAGTGGCAATGATCATGGCATGTGTCAGCTGGGCTCTGGCTGCTGCCTACTCTTTTGGAGTATTTTATTCAAAGGCCAATGAGGCAGGCTTAGAAGATTTAATAGCATCAGTAGCATGCCTTGGTGGTTGTTTTGTTTATTCTAACCCGCTTTGGGGAATCTTGGGCAGTGCTATCTGCATTTTCTTTCCCTGCACTGTGATGGTTTGTATTTACACTCACATATTTATTGTGGCTAAACAGCATGTAAGAAAGACTGGAGATAAGAACAAATGTTTAAATGACAGAAGCAAAAGAGGGTTTGTTAAAAAGTCTGAGTGCAAGGCTGCAAAGACTCTCAGTATTGTGCTTGGTGTATTCATCTTTTGTTGGATACCCTTGTTTACAATTTCAATAATTGAGCCCCTCACTGGCTTCAGCACATCTCCATTAATCACAGAAGTATTACACTGGTCGGCTTACTTTAATTCAGCCTGTAACCCCATTATTTATGCCTTGTTTTATCCCTCCTTCAAGAAATGTTTTCATTCCATAATTACTCTGAAAATATTTAGCTCAAATTCTTCGAACATGAATTTAACTGTCAAATAATGAATTTACACCATCATCATACATTATTTAAATGAGCCATTTTTGAAACTAGGTCAAAGACAAGCGTTTACATCAGCAAATTAATTAAAGTCTATTCTTTGTGACTGTCATCAAAAACAACACGTTTACTGGGCTATTATGTTTGTCACTCTATGTGGTTGTTTTACACACTATATTTCATAATTCATTATTTGAATTTGAAAACACGTGGCAATAATAACGTGTGCACTCGATTCCCAGTTATGATCACATAATGTCCCTTGATCAATCTACAGTTGTAAAAATTCATACGTTAATGCTCTCAAAGGGTACATGAGGTAAGCAAAAAAAAATATATGCTTTATCTATCATGTATTTTGCCACACTATAAAATAAAGCTTCTAAAAGTGTCATTTGTCTTTTGTAATTATTTCAGTCTTTTTCTTCAGACAGCATTACATGACTTTAAGGAGTTATGCACTGATTTAAGTTGATTTTGACGACTGAATTGAAGGAAGTTGTAGTTTTCTCAGAGGCTTTTGGAAGTTTGTCCATTGGAAGTAACTGAAACTGTCATGCACTTTATGTATATGTCCATTTTGGGCCTGTTTTTTTGACTACTGCCATAATGAAAGGCAACATTTCTTCCCATAAGCTCTTAGAAGTGGCAGCAAATGAATTCATGAATATGTCTTGTGAATCAATGTCTACAGTCAACTTCTCTTCAGTTCTGGGGGTTAAATAATGATAAGAGAGCAGAAAATGTACAATATATTTTTTGGCAAATAAAGTACTACACAGTTACAGATGAGCTTAAAAATTTAAATGTGACAAAAATAATGTTACAAGGCTTCATTACATTGGCCAACCAACATGTGTACTTCATTCTATCTCATACTGTACAGAATTTGAATCTGATGTAAGAATGTATTATCAATGTAATTAGTTCCCAGTTATCAGTCAGTTGTGTCCATCCTCAATTCCCACAAGTGACACCAACATTAGCTTGTTCATCATCACAACTTAAGAGATGACTTCCTACCCTTCTTAATTCTGCTGAGTCAGTTAAATATTGACCCACATACAGCCAGGGAGAATGAAATAAAACCTATCAAATCACGTATTATCAGAATGAGGACAAACCTCTCCTGGCAGCCTCTGTAAAATAACACACAACCCTTCATTGGCAAAATGTGCCCTCAGCTGAATTTTCAGATTTTTGTCTCTGTGGGTCTGTTTTGAAGTGATTCAACAGATAGTTGATGTCATGGTCTCCATAAGCTACAAGCTCTGCCTTCTCCCCTGGCCAATTTTTGAAGTTACAGACTCAAGCATCTCTCAGAATGGGGGCTGACATATCTATGTCACTGTCCAACATGTTAATCATATCCTGCATGACCAGTTCAATAAGAGGCCCATCAGAGGAGCAGCGAAATTTCACCCCTTGCCACAATCTGAGACTTTTACACAAAGGAAGATGCAGAGAACTGGTGCAGGATCCCTGCACTCAAAGGGCAGTGTGAATGGGGCTAGTCATACATTTAGCTACCACTTCCATTTCAGGTGTTCATAAAACTGCCCCTGGTACTCTGCTGCTCCGTTACAGACAGAAGGGCCTATAGTGGACTTTGCAGCTCTCAGAGTGAGGTGTTGGGAATAACTGATCCTTTAACTCCAACAGCGATCTGAATCTAGAAAGGATACAGTTTATAGCACAGGGTGCTTTGAAGAAAAAGTAATGCTACTAGTGAGTATTACAAAAAAAGTATTTGTCTTGTAAACCATTGATGGTTATTTAGATCAATGCTGAATAAAATGCAAATATGATGATGTAATGTTGCTTGACTACTTTAATGTTATGTTAATAGAAGGCCATTGTTAAAATGTAAGTCTTTGAAATTTTTGTTAAAGAAACCTGGGCGTCATTACAGATACTTCCTGAGAATGAAGTCATATCTTACATCGGTTTGAAATGACATCTAGGATTTTTGGTGTTCCAGAAACATGTTTCCAAATGGCTTTAAGGAATACAACATCGTTTTTATTGGGGTACACTGAAATACTGGGTGTGCTGCACCCGGAGGCCAGGGCAGTCAACGGACTAGGCACACCACCTTAGTCATTCCCGCAGACGCACCCGGCACGTCAAGTCCGAGGTGCAAGGGCATCCCCGTAGACCTTGAGGTCCAAGGGGAGAGGCCCAGGCGACAATGGAGAGCCACACACCTCTGGAGACCTGCTGGGCGCCGCCGTGTTAAGGGCGCCGAACTGGATGAGAGAGCCTCGGCAGGACAGAGTGTTTTTCACGGGCCGCCCCGCAAAACCAGTAATGATCCTTCTGCAGGTTCACCATGGGAAACCTTGTTGCAACTTTTACTTCCTCTAGGTAGTCAAGTTTGATGGTCGTCTCGGCCAATCCGAGGACCTCACTAAACCCCAATATTGATGGGCAGTGGCCACAAGGGGCAGGGTCTTAAGCAATGCAAGCTTATGACCCATGCTTACTGGGATTTCCTCTTTCATGGGAAATAATTGCAATCCCCAGTCCCTATCACGAGGGGGATTCAGTGGGTTACCAACAACTCTCGGCGAAGGGTAGACACATGCTGATCCACTCGTTTTTGTTTGCCGATGGTGAAACAAGGCTATACAATACAACTATATAATTAGTGGGCTGTGCTCGCCAGCCCACTATGGACACCTCTATAGCAAAGCTATAGGTGTCCATAGTGGGCTGTGCTTCGCACAGCCCACTATTGATATTCACCGCGCGTCTTCTTATTATTTTTCATCCTCCTTCCTTTTTTCTGTCGCTAACTTGTCCCACACCGTTGGTCGCATACAAACTAATTATATATCAAAACGTGCGGCTCGATCTGACTCGGTATGCTATTATTTTTATCACCATAATATACATTTTTCGCGTCGTAAGACGCGAAAAACTGCGAAAAATTTCCCATAAGGAATGAATGGGACGAGGTCAAAAAAGTCGCAAATCTGCGATGTTTTTCAAACATCTCCTGCTCTGGCATACGTTCACCTAGAAACACCATTCAAACTTTAAACTGTAGACACAAGTCTTGTCTATTTGAGTTGTATTTGAACTTTTTTCCTACAATGTATAGTTTTTAAACTCTGACCCCTTAGTGACGGTGAGTGATTTTGGAAGAATTCAGGGTTTTCAATGAGTGTGTATGGCGGAATGTTCGTGCAGCTGAGTGAGAGAGCCAACTGACACAGTGGCAGAAACTCAAAATTTTCCTCTGCTATTTTCTGTTTACATCATGATCCCGGCCACAAATGTCACTCAAAAACAGTGATATTTTCCAGAGTTGTAGCCACACGTGTCTTCTTTCTCTCAATGTGTCTACTTTATCGGTAGGATTTACGGTTTTTGAATTAACTGTCTCTAACCGACAAGAGTAGCTCTCAACAGTCCCATTCACTCCAATGTAAATCGGGAGGAGGATTTTCCAAACTGCACCTTTTTTAAACTCGCTCGTATTTCCACATTCCTGAAGCTAGGACGACAAAACTTCATGAGTGTCTTCCTTAAGGCCTTTCTGGCTCGATCGTGAAAAAAAATTGCCGATATCATGTATGATTTTGACTAAATAGCACTAGTTTGACGTCCTAGATTTGAGGCAGAAATCAGTCTCAAATCAGCCTGGGACAGCCGTTGCTACGGGCCCTCACCAACCGTCACCTAGCAACCGAGATCAGCTGGGCCAACAGAGAGAGTGACAGACAGACAGACACACATGCACACACACACACACGCTCACATGCAGACACACACACACAGACAGACAGAGAATATTCATGTTTTCGCGACGTAAGTCGCGAAAAACCTTCGTAAACTTTCCCAGGAGGAATGAATGGGACGAGGTCAAAAAAGTCGCAGACACACAAATACACACACACACACACACACACACACACACACACACACACAGACGGACACACACAGATTATTAATCAGTTTTCCAGAACGTTCATGTTTTCGCGAAGTAAGTCGCGAAAACCTGCATAAACTTTCCCATAAGGAATGAATGGGACGAGATCAAAAAGTTGCAGACACACAGACACAGAGAGACACGCACACACACACACACACTCACATGCACACAAACACACACACACAAAGTGAATGAGACCAGGTGAAAAGATCGAAAGGAAGAGTTCAAACATTGACATCTCTGGCATACTTTGACCGAGACGCACCATTCAAACTTTAAAATGTAGATAAAAGTCCAATTTATCAACGTGGGATTCAACTTTTGCTTTAGCTTTTGTAGTTTTTGTTCGTCACGGGGCAAAGCACACAGCCCACTCTCGCGATTCCCCGGTGGGGAATTGTCTAGTAATTAACTTACAAGTCAATTCACAAAGAAGCACAGCTGGGGACCGCTAACATAGTTAGAGACAAGAGAGAATGAAAGCAGCAAATCGCGCGAAAAAATGGAACAATGAAACCCCACGAAATGATGTGTGGGCAATATGTCCACTTACGGCCGAAATAGGTAAAACTTATCACATTTTGTTTGCCTTTTTTGTAATTTATAAAAAAAACTCTTTCCAAGTGTTATAAGTGTTATATTTTCTCTTTAAGTGTTGATATTTTTACAACACCTTTTTTAATGAAAAGGAATTAAATGTTAAATAAACTTGATTGAACATGGTAGATCCTTGTTTTTCACCTAATGATGCAATTTCTAGTTCCTTTGTGGGGGTCCAGTGCAGTTGAACATATGAAATAAGTTGAAGTAGGTTTACTGTAAATTCCTGTAGTTGCAGGGAGATATTGATAAAGATTTATAACCATCTAACCTTAATTTTGAACCACTTTGTCCATTTAGACTTCATTTCCTGTTATTTCATGACCTAGCAGATGACCCTTGGACAGTTTTTGGAAATAGTTTGGATAGTTGTGGACTGTTAGAAATCCACATGAGATGTACACGAGAGCCATCCACTTAACAGCCTAATGATCAACCCATCTCCACTTCTTCCTCTGTTTCGTGGCGGGTGGCAACCAGCCAGCAACCAGTCAGCGTCAAGTTAAATTACGTAGGTGAAAACATACGTGCTGATTGGCCGAAGAGGAGTCCTAGTTATCAGTGCTCAATTGCTCTTCCTTAACTACCCGGATGTAAGTCACAGTAAATTGAACTTGAATTTTGAGAAATTAATTTGAATTTTGAGAACTAAATGTGAAAATATATAGAGTTGAATTTTCCAAAAAAATTAATTCAATTTCAAAATATAATATTCAGATTCAGTTTTTCAATGCAATGATTCAAATTTAACAATACAAATTCAAATTATGTGATTCAAATTCAGTTTTTTTATGCAATTATTCAAGTTTAAAATTCAAATTCAAATGACTGAAATTCAGTTTCTAGTGGCACATATTTCAGCCCATACCGTTTCACCTGGTCATGAAACACTAGCTTCTCTCTCCTCTCTGTAGTATATATGTAACATATGACATGATTTAAAATTATATTTATTTAGTACTCAAAACTAAATGGTTTTCCTTGTGAAATGGTATTAATGGTGATTGAGATCAATATTGTACAAATTGCAAATGTGATGACATAGTTGCTTGGACTATTTTACTTGCATGGTAATAAGAGGCCTTTGATTGGATGTCACAGCATATCCAACAGTTATTAAGGCAGCTTCTTGGCTGTGACTTTGGTCACAACACAGAGATGTCAGCGTGTTTATCCAATTACCCCTGTCCTCTCTCTATTGGGATCTGTTGGGTTATCTCTGAGGTTTTGGCTTATGTGTTTAGGTTTATGATGTCTGACAACTTTTCTCAAGAGCAGTTCATGTACTGTTTTCCAGGCAGCAATGCCTCATGTGTTATGCAACAGTTCAGTGTCGGGACCAAATTTGCCCTCTATTTGGTGACATTTTCAGGCATTCTAGTTACCATTTTAGGGAACTCTTTTGTCATGTTGTCAATTTGTCATTTCAAACAGTTGCATAGTCCTACCAATGTGCTCATTTTATCTCTTGCTCTGGTTGATCTACTAGTGGGTGTTATTGTGATGCCCTTCAGTGCCACCCGGACTGTTCATGGCTGCTGGTTCTATGGTGATACATTCTGTCATCTGCATGTCAGTTTTGAGTTGTTTCTCACCACTCTTTCTATCTTCCACCTAATTTTCATTGCTGTTGACAGACATCAAGCAATATGTAATCCTCTGCATTATTCTAGAAAAATCACAATGTCAGTGGCTGTGATGATGGTATGTGTCAGCTGGGCACTGGCTGCTGTCTACGCTTACGGAGTACTTTATTCAAAGGCCAGTGTAGCAGGGTTAGAGGATTTAATGGAATCAATAGTGTGTCTTGGTGGTTGTTTTGTTTACTTTAACCCACTTTGGGGGATCTTGAGCAGTGCTTTCTGCTTTTTCTTTCCCTGCACTGTAATGGTTTGTCTTTACACTCAAATATTTACTGTGGCTAAACAGCATGTAAGAAAGATTGGAGATAAGAAGAAATGTTGGAATGACAGAGGGAGAGGTGGGAGAGTGGTGTGGGTTAAACAGTCTGAGAGCAAGGCTGCAAAGACTCTCAGTATTGTGCTTGGTGTATTCATCTTTTGTTGGATGCCCTTTTTTATGAATTCAATTGTTAATCCCCTCACTGGCTTCCACATTCCTGCTTTCCTCTTGGAAGTATTATATTGGTTGGGTTACTTCAATTCAGCCTGTAACCCCATTATTTATGCCTTGTTTTATCCCTCCTTCAAAAAATGTTTTCACTCGATAATCACTCTGAAAATATTCAGCTCAAATTCTTCAACTATGAATTTGTCTTTTAAATGACACATTACACTCCAAAAATGAACTGTTTAACATTGTCAAGTAATATATTTTGAAACAAGATGTAAGAGATGCCTTTTCATAGGCTGCAGAAAGGCCTTTGTTTTGCAGTTGTCATCAATAATAACAAACCCCTGTCTTTGTTATGACATTAATGGTGCATTTTGTGTAACAACATGATTTATTACTGGGCCATCATGTTTGTCTTTCTGTGTGAGTGTTTTCACACTATTTTAATGTAAAGCTTTTCAGTACTTAAAAAACAACTAGCGATAATAACTTACTCAATTCCTAATTGAATTAAAATAATTCCCCTTGATCAATTTACACTTGTAAAACTGCACATATTAATGCTGTTACAGGGTATGCAGAACTGTTTGCAAGATGAAGAATTTACATATCATGTATTTATAGATCAACCTTATAATCACAATGTGTCATGAAGAAATATAAAAGCTTTAAAACATCAGCCAAGCAGAATTCATTGATGTTTGTGCAGCTGTGTTTTGTTCTTCACAGGTCCCTCAAACACAAATCCAGCAATTCTCTTGTTGCCCTATCACTTGTTCTATCCTTTCAAATGCTAGCTATTGAAACACAATTATTTATGCGTTGTTTTATCCCTCCTTCAAAAAATGTTTTCAATTCATAATCACTCTGAAAATATTTGGCTTAAATTCTTCAACTATCACTTTTTATGTAACACACTCAAATATGAATATGATATTTTAGAGCATTGTTTTTAAAACAAGGATTTGTTCATGCATTTGCACCAGCAATAAAATGGTCTTCGTTCAACTATTTTCTTTAGAAACCTCTTTTGTGAGACAAATTTCAGAAATTTCAGTTATATTTTTAAGTTTTTGAATTTCAGAAACATCTATGATTAACCTATGCGGTCTTCAATTCCAAATATCATTCAAATCAATGTTTCTTCACAAATATCCCCTGAAACATTGCACAAATATTGTAAATGTAATTGCCGAGCTACATTTAAATGTCATGCATTACTCTGTTGTGTGTTTTGCCTTGCCTTGTTTTGTCGCAGTTTTAGTTAGAAACAGCACCCATTCACTTTAGTAGGTTTCAGTACATACCGATTTAGGTTTATTCTGACCACTGCTGTAAAGGGACTTTCCTTAAATGGCATCAACACATTTGTACTTAAGAAACATTACAGACTGACAGAATGTGACATGGATTGGAAAGGTTTGAATACTTGCATATTGGAAGCTGTAGCATGCTCATTTTTGAGAACATGTCATTAAACCACATTGTGCCCAGACAGCGGCAGATATTCAGTATGTCTCTGAGTGTCTTTGAGATCAACTCATAATTTTATTCACAACCTTGTGTTGATCAAATATCAAACAGTTTGTTTGTGCTAATAAAGAATTGTCACATGTGTGGTGGATAAAACTTATTACATACATCGAAAAAAAAAAAAAAAAAAACCTTTGAATATGGCAAAACAAAATGTAAGTCTCTAAATTGTTATTAAAGACACCTGGGGCCTCATTACAGATAAGGATGACATCTAGGATTTTTTTCTGAACTGCTTTAAGAAATATAACATTGTTTTTTATTGAAGGTTAAGAAATTAGTGACAACAAAATCATCCCTATTTGATAATTTCGAAAGTTAAGGTCCATATAACTACCACTGATGGTTGTTGGATCTGTATGATGATGACAGTGAAGATAATAACCAATATATACACTGAAATACTAGGAACATTTCTCAAATTTTAACTGCAGGAGGAGCTAACTCTGTTGTTAGCCTTTTGAGGAAGCTAACATTGACCTTAGTATTTGCTTTTACTTCAGTAGTCAGTGTAAAATTAGTATACAGTATTTTTTGACTGCAATGATAACCAAATTAGCTGAATATGTCTGCATGTCTGATGGAATGTTGGGTTAGATAAGTAACCAATGTTAACATTTCAAGGGAATTACTTCCAATACCGCCAATTGAAATCTAGAAACACGAAATTACATAGTCCATCTCCTTACACAGATCGATCAGACTGTGTGTTGCCACTCCAACAGTATATTACAACAGTGCTCTGAGTTTACGACTGCTCCACACAATAACCTGCTGCTCGGAGGGTTAGTATTTACAAATGTAGCTCCAGTGTGCTTAATCTTTACAGCACTTAAAAATTCTGATATTTATATTTGTAAATATTCAGAATTTTTGACTGTATACTGTATACTATACTCAACGCTAAAATCATTTCCTTGTGAAAATATTATTGGTCATTTAGATGATTATTTTGCAAATTCCAAATATGATTAAATAATAATGTTACTTGGACTATTGCACATGTATGGTAATAGGACCCCTTTGATTGGATGGCACAGTGAATCTGATGATTATTTAGGTGGCTTCAATATTGCAATGTTGATACAAGGGATATTTTTCAGCATGTGTCTCCCAAGGTCTACTCTCTGTTGGGTTATGTTGGGTGATATCTGAGGTTTTGGCATATGTTGTTTGTTATACTATGACTCATCCTTTGCCTCCAGACTTGTTAGACTGTTTTCCAGGCAGCAATGCCTCATGTATTGGTGTACGGTTAGGTTTTTGGCAAAATTTTGCCCTCTATTTGGTGTTTGTTTCAGGCATGTTGGTTACCATTTTAGGTAACTCTCTAGTCATTGTGTCAATATGTCATTTCAAACAATTGCATAGTCCTACCAATGTGCTCATTTTATCTCTTGCTGTGGTTGATCTACTAGTGGGTGTTATTGTGATGCCCTTCAGTGCCACTCGGACTGTTACTGGCTGCTGGTTCTATGGCGACACATTCTGTCACGTCCATTTCAGTTTTGAGGTGTTGCTCACCAGTCTTTCTATCTTCCACCTAATCTGCATTGCTGTCGACAGACATCAAGCAATATGCAATCCTCTGCATTATTCTAGAAAAATCACAATGTCAGTGGCTGTGATGATGGTATGTGTCAGCTGGGCACTGGCTGCTGTCTATGCTTATGGAGGACTTTATTCAAAGGCCAATGAAGTAGGCTTAGAGGATTTGGAATCATTCAAGTGCCTTGGTGGTTGTTTCATTTTCTCTAACCCACTTTGGGAAATTTTGAGCAGTGTTTTGTGCATTTTCTTTCCCTGCACTGTAATGGTTTGTCTTTACACTCAAATATTTATTGTGGCTAAACAGCATGTAAGAAAGATTGGAGATAAGAACAATTGTTCAAATGACAGAGGGAGAGGTGGGTTGGTTAAGCACTCTGAGAGCAAGGCTGCAAAGACTCTCAGTATTGTGCTTGGAGTATTCATCTTTAGTTGTATGCCTTTATATGTGCTACATTTGACTGGTTCTCTCGCTAGCTTGAGTATACCTTTTCTGCTCTCTGAAGTATTTTATTGGATGAATTACTTCAATTCAGCCTGTAACCCCATTATTTATGCCTTGTTTTATCCCTCCTTCAGAAAATGTTTTCAACGCATAATCACTCTGAAGATTTTTAGCTCAAATTCTTCAACTATAAAGTTATGTGATAAATGACAAAAACTCATCACATAATCTAAATCTTAACATGAACTGTTCAACCTCTTCAGATAATATATTTTTGAGTTTTAAACGTCTAAGCTATGCATTTGCATAGGCTGCAGAGAGGCCTTTGTTTTGCAATTGTCATCAATCATAACAAACCACTGTCTTTATCATCATATTAATGGTACATTTTGTCTAACAACTTTTTTGTGGAGTGTTTACACACTCTTTTTGATGAAAAGATTTTCAGTACTTGCATTGAAAAAAACAACTTGCAATAATAACTTCTATACTCAATTCCTAATAATATTTAAATAATTCCCCTTGATCAATTTACACCTGAGATAATACACATATCAATGCTGTTACAGGGTATGTAGAACTTCTTTGAAATGTAAGCCTTACTGCATTATGTGTTCTGCTTTTCTTTCAGTTGTTGTCTACAGAGAGCACCTTTTGACGTCTTGGAGGTTATGTATGAAGCTGTAGATCTTCTAAGTAGCGAAGAAGAGACAATACAAATGGAACTAACAAGAAGGAAAACAGGGACTTACATTTGTTTCTTGCCAGTCCTTTATTGAGAAGACAACATACGAAATGTCCATTTAGTCAATATTTTGAG